>PVJI01000590.1:0-244543 GCA_004026765.1 Micronycteris hirsuta
TTTCTCATCAGAAAGCTTACTAGAATAATGAGTAGTCTTTTTGCTACTGAAAATAGGTCTCCTTGATATTGAAATTAAGTTCAGAAAAGGGGTTTTGACATTTTGTTTCCTCCCTGAAAGTATCATTCTGTTTAGTAGCATCAAAGAATGGAGCTGAGAGGGTGGGGTGGAAGCTAAGGAAGTTGAGTGACCTGGTGAAATTAAATATCTGCACCCTGTTGAAACCTTGCAGTAAGGGGGTTGCTCAGAAAGAAAATAGTCTATCCCAAGAAGTGGGTTCCCCAAGCAACTGAGAATACACCCTGTTCCATGTTTATTTTGGTAAAGGGAAAACCGGGTTCAGTTTCCCTGGGACACTGAGGGCCACGGCTCACGAACACATGCATTTGTAAGGTGAAATCATTTCCTTTGATAGAGACTTTTGTCCTGCATCCCTCCTCAGAGGTGACTCTTTTTTCAAATGTGCATTGCCTAGCTGTTCCCTTTGTACTCACAGAGACTATCATGCAGAAATGTGACTTTCAAGCCCCGAAACAAGATTTGGGCAGTCTTCCCAGAGCTAACCTTCTGGAGACTGCACTTCTGCAGTCTTGGAGTCTTCTTTAGAATTTGAGCTTATCTTCTACCAGAACCAGGAGACCTGACTCATCAAAGCTGTCCAGAGACTGTCCTTGGCCTCTCCCACGCAGTCACTGCTGGCTCCACATTCCTTCTGTTAGACCAGCTGCGCTCTCTCCACAGAGCCAGAGCCAGATCCGGTGTCCCTGCCCTCAGGGCGCTTACGGTTCGGCTCTTCTGGCGTTTCTGCTGCGTGCTGTTCAGCTCTCACTACTTTTCTTTGTTCCCTGCTTTGAGGTGGATAATTTCACTAGGTTTTGGCTCAGCTTCTACATGGAGTTTCTTAATATCTTGCCGTACCTCCCTGAGAGCCTTCACGCTGCTTTTCTACCTCTTACCTAGTCTGGAAAGGTTGTATATTTTAAACCATGAGTACCGAGTGCTCCTTGGAAAATTCCATCGAGGTTCATATTTTCCGAATTCACTGACCATTGCCCTACTAGTGTTCACAGCCTTCACTATGACATCCCCAGCTGTCCTTTGGGACAGGTTAGGGTTGACTTCCTTCCTCTGCCATGAGGGCAACCAGCCTATGATGGTTTTGAGTTTATATTGGGATCATTCTGTCAGGGATGTGCCTGAAGTAATTCTCATTCATTTCTGGTCCAGGCGGGAGCCCCTTACTTAGGCAGAGGTGCCAGGGGGTGGGCCAGAACCCCCTCGTGCCAGTGCAGGCTCGAGCTGCCTCCGTTAGTGAAGACACTTGCATTCCCAGGTTGGTGTTCTGTACAGAGAAAAACGATATGATCTAGAGAAAACTTTGTTCTTTGGTTGTCCTGTTATCCTTTCCCCCCCTAAAATTGTTCCTGGTCCTTTTCACCTTTGTGCATCTTATCTTTTGTGTGGTTATCTTAGTTTTTTTCTTTACATGTAACTGGCTGACTGTTACTAAGTGAATGTGTGGTGGACTCTGACTTTCAGATTTGGAAGAACCTGCCTTTATTGAGGGGCTGACACTGGAATCCCTTCTCAAACCTACCCCTGACTGAGTAGCCCTCCACCCCCTCCCCATTTGCATTCCTCCACTGATGGGGAACTCATTACTGTATGAAACAACCAAGTTTATCTTCAGGTGTCTTAACTGTTAGATAGAACTGGAATTTCTGTCCCTGGCACATGTACTCATTGTTCCTTGTTCTAACCTTTGGAGCCACACAGAGCAAGTTTGACCCCCTCTTCACATGACAGCCCTTCTGGCATTTATATTTGAAGACACTTTTTTCATGCTCATAGCCCCGTTCCCCTCCTTCTGTACCAGTGCTTTCTCTTAGCTCCCCAGTCCTGAAACCATCCCGGTCACTCTTTTCTTAAACCTGCTCTTATTGATCAATGCCCCACAGAGGGCGCACCCTCAATCACCAGGGAGGGGACCCGAGAGCACAAATCAGCAGGACTCATTTGGCTAATTTGCTGCTGGGCTGGTGGCTCCTTTTTCTTCAGGACTTCCTGTAAGTCCCCCTGAGGCTGTGTGCTTGGGTAAAAAGACACTTCTGAAATAGTTGGGGGAGTTCTTGATTTTGGCGGAGTCTATAGTATGGCTCACTGCCCTGCCCTGCTAAATCTGGGTGTATAATTTCCAGAGATCACAGTGGTCTTTGACAAGCACCTCATAGGGAACTTGTCATCAACGGTGATCCCCAAGTCAGAAAAAAAAAAAAGGACAGGGTTTTCTTCTGTGCCTCCCCCATCCTTCAGTGAAATAGTTGAATTCTTCAGAGCCTTTGGTTCTCTCTATTAAACTTCATTTTGTTAGGCCTGACCCATGAATCTAGCCTGCTGATCAGTCTGGCTCCTTAACTCGCCCGCAGTATCCTGTCTGTTTCCTGGTTCCTGTAGTTTCAGTGGTTCAGGGCACCGGCTTTACCGTGAGGGAGACGTGGGTGTAGGTCAACCACTGACTGTATGCGGCTTTGGGCAGGGACTAGTGAAGTGTCTTCTGGCACAATTGACAGAGCAGATGAGCTGGTGTCTCATGGGACCCAAGGGCAGGAGGCAGCAGCCTCAGGAAGTCAGAACGGGGAAGCTAAAAGACAGTGTCATCTCATCCCTGCTTCTCTCTGAACACTTACTTTTCTTTTTCCTTTTCTTTTGGCTGACTTCCCACATCTACTTATGGGGTAGGCAGAATAATGCCCTCCTCCCAACCCTCAAATTAGTTGTCCACACCCTAATTCTGCAGCCTGGGAATATGTCACCTTCTGTGGCAAAAGGGGTGTGTTTAAATCAAGAACCTTGCGATGAGCAGATTCTCCTGGGTTATCCAGTGACATCACAGAAGCAGGGATGACAGTTTGAGAGGCAGAGCACAGGGCGTGAGGACGGAAGCCAAGTCAGAGAGAAGGTGGCCGGCCTACTGCTGGCTTTAAAAATGGAGCTATGACATGCAGGCGGCCTCGGAAAGCTGGAAAAGGCCCCTGAAACCTCTGGAAGGAACCCAGTCTTGTCACCACCTTGATTTTAGCCCAGCGCGACTTCAGACCTCCATTACAATAAAGATCACTGCGTCGTTTTTAGCCACTAAGTTGCAAATGCCTCTTTGCCTTAAAGCCTTCCTCCATGTCACCCACCCTCATGAGCTCCCAGCCTCCTCTGGTGCCCGTGTCGGAGGCCCTGTGGTTTGTTCCTGCCTTCCCACTTCCCTCAGCTCCATGGTCTGCCTCAGGGCGTGACACAGGCAGGTTCTTGGTAAATCTGTGGGACCAAACCCCAAGTGAAACCTGCCGATGCCTTTCAGAAACTCAGCCGTGTGATTGTAGTTCTTCCCCCCACCCCCTGCCCCCCACCCCCTGCCAGCCCAGCAGCCTCACCAGAATAGGAAACCGGCCAGTCCCTCATGGTCTCCCCGTGAGGGGGCTTACAGCCGGCCTCTTCTTTCCTAAGTGTCCTTTCCCCATGTTGGAATCACGGCTCTCGAGCCTCTGTGTGGTGAACCCACCTGCTTTTGGAGACTGAAACATAGCCATTTTTAATAGTCTCCAAATATAAGCAGTTGAATTAAAAAAAAAAAACCACTGAAATATGTTTTGATGCCTCTATTTCTTGAGTGTACTACAGTTGAAAAAGTGCTTCCACTTTCACAATCTCATGGAATCCCCATGGCGGCCCTATGCAGTTTTCTTGCGAGGATGGAAGTGGCAGCGCCCAAGCTCCTTACAGGTCGGGTTGGAAGCCTACCGTTCCCTTTCTTGGGTCAGAGTTCAGGGTGGTGTCTTGCCCAGTCTCGTGTGTGTAGTGAGAAGACATACCTGTTCCCAGGGCTGTTTGAACCCCAGCTCACCGCCTCTTTCAAGTTGTCAAGAGTATACTTATTTTCCCTGTAGACTTATGGATAGCTCCTTGCATTTGCTTTCCCTTCTCATTAAGACAGCATCCTCTTGTGACTGCCTCTATCCCTGCTCTTATCATGGCCTCTTTGCTGTCTGGGCCTGTACCCATCTTCCTTCTGGTTTGAATTGGAGTCACTCCGGGAAGGTCCCTCAGGCCAGCACCTGCTCTCAGAGGCACCTGCTACCAGGGTGTTCCGGGTGGACGCAGAAATGCTTAGTCCCTGCTGGCTGGGTGCTGAACTGGCTGCCAGGTCCTCAGCCTTCTTTCTCCTTGTGATTCTCTGCAGGTGGTCCCCAAACTGCAAACCAGATGCGTTCCAATGGTTTATGTTGCAATTAGTTGATTTTTTCGAGCTAGAATGCATCTTCCTGGGGTTTCGGTGTCATAAATGGTGGTTAGGTCCCAGGTCCCCCACTGGCACCTGTTGCAGCTGTTATGTAGCCAGCTCTTGAGCCATGAAGAGAATGGGCTTTGGAGTCAGACAGGCCTTGGTGACTTCTGGCTTTGCCACAGCTCTCTGGGTGACCTTGGCCAAGTAACTCCAACCCTCTCAGCCTCAGTTGCCTGCAAAATGGTGATAAGTAAAATCTACCTGGCAGGGTTGCTGAATAATGTGTAAAAAGTGCTTAGCATAGTACTTGGCACTTGGTAAATGCTCAGTGAATGGTTGGTATTGGTTATTGCTGTACTATTAATTATGTATCTAGTATGTCTAATAGCACCAGACACTTATCATTATTTATATTGCCATTTCTGTGGCTAAGCTGATTCCAAGGTCAAGCTCTGTATTGGTCACTCATTCAAGTGTCTTTCTTCCCTTCTGGTGATCTCAGATGCCTGGGGGTGGGGAGGAGGAGTCGCTTTCCTTCCTTTATTCAGTTCATAATAATTGCATTATATCGGATGTGCTCTGGGGCAGTGGGGACAGAACGGTGAGAAAACCAGCATAGTCTCTGCTCATGGATCTTATAGTCTGGTGGAGAAGGCAGACATTAATTAAAATAAAAAATCATGGAGACATGAAAACGCAGCTGCTGTGAGGAGCAGTGATGGGAGGTGGTGCCCGGTATTTGCTGGGCCTCAGGGCGGCATCCGTGTTGTTGGGTGGCAGACACTGTCTGCAGCTAGTGGCTTGGGCTCCGGCAGCACTGGTTCAGATCAAAGCAGAAGTGGTGGTAGCTTGGGCTCCAGCAGGTGACAGTCCAAGGTGTGGAAGACATCAGAGGGACAAGCATTTATAAGAGAGAAGCAGCTGGGAAGAGCGCTGCTGGGGAGGAAAGGAGACTTCCTGCTTTCCAGCTGGGGAGCTGGGTCTCAGGTGGTGCTTATTAAGGAATGTTTTAAGTGGGACTTTAATTTGGCCACTCCTTATATTCAACCCAAACGACACCCCAGGGCCCGCTTCCTGTCACCGTGGCTTCCTGTGACCAAGCAGGGTTAATTAGTATCTTCTTCCCTGTGACTGCCTCCATCTCATCTCTCATTTGCACTCCTTCTTTCTTGCTGTCATCTCTTTGTCGTTCTCTCCTTTTCTCCTGTTTGATTGCCCCCCTTCCGCTCTGCAACTAATTCAGCTCTTCTGTTTTTCCTCCAATGGATGTTTCTCTCTTGGAGAAGCATTTTCTGTGACTCTAAGATTCAGGAGGAAGGGGACAGAGTGCTATCTTAAATAAGCAACATTGGTGTATGGGTTTTGTCTGACATTCCCATTTAAATTGCTCCGATGTTACGTTCTTGGGGGAAGGTGTATCTCATGTTTGCCCAGCTCTCTGCTCGCTCCTTCTCCCTTCCACAAGATGCATTTTGCAAGTCTTTTAGTCATTCAGTTCTATGCTTTGGCTTGTGGGAAACGGTGCGCAGCTCATAAATGATCACCACGTGGATCACATTCACACCTTGTGCAGGACTCAGCTCGGGGACTTGCTGGATGTCTCTTTGGGTACCTGTGATGTGAAGCTGTGCGTTCGCTGGGTCCAGGAAGATTGTTTGCTCTGTTCTTGGCAGAGGTATGCTTAGGGCTAACCTAACCAGAACGGTGTGCCCGTGATCTGTTGAGGGACATGAGCCCAGTATCTCCATTCTGGCTGCCCAACGGAAGTGTAGGACAGGTCAGAAATTGCAACTGTTGGCTCTGCAGTGACCACGCTGGCCGAAGTAGTGGGTTTGACTGTCTGGTGGCTTTTAAAATAATTTACTTAAAAAACTTTTATTTAAGAATAGTTTTGCCCTGGCTTGGTTTCTCAGTTGTTTGGAGCATCATCCCACACACCAGCAGGTTGCAGGTTTGATTCCTGGTCAGGGCACATACCTAGGTTGCAGGTTTGATTCCCAGTGGGGGTGCATACGGGAGACAACTGATCCCTGTTTCTCTCTCTCTCTCTAAATTCAATAAGCATATCCCCAAGTGAGGATTAAGAAAAAAAAAAGAGTAGTTTTAGATTTGTGAGAAAGTTGTGAAGAAAGTACAGTTTCCTTATATTCCCCACCCCCAGTTTCCTCTATTATTAACATCATACATTTGGTTTGTCAAAATTAAGGCACAAATGCTGACAAATTATTTTTAGCTAGAGTCCATACTTTGCTAAGATTTGCTTAGTTTGTATCTAATGCCCTTTTCCTGTTCCAGGGAGCTCTCTAGGATACCACATTACAATGAGGTGTCGTGTCTTCTTAGGCTTCTCTTGGCTATGACGGTGTCTTGAGACTTTTCTTCTTTTTGATAATTTTGACTCATCAGGTATTTTATGGGATACCCATCTTTTGGAATTTGCCTGATGTCTTTCTCGTGATTAAACTGGGTTTGGGGTTTCAGGGAGGAAGGTCCCAGAAGTCAAGTGCCATTTTCATTACAGTGCTCCTATCAATATGACTTCTCCCTGTTGATGTCGATCTTGATAAAGTCTGGGCCTGGTCATATTGTCAGGTTTCTTCACTGTAAAGTTATTCTTTTTTCTCCTTTTGATACTGTCTTTGGAAGGAAGTCACCGTGCGCAGCCTGCACACAGGGAGTGAGGGGTTATGCTCACTTCCCTTCCTTTGGGGCACAGTATCTGAATCCGTTATTTGGAATTCTTCTTTATGGGAGATTTTTCTGTCCTCCATTTATGTATTTAGTCAATTATTTGCTTATAGCAGTATGCACTCATGGATATTTATTTTTATGCTTTGGGTTCTAATCCAGTACTACATTATTTATTTTGCTGCTCGGGGTATTCCAGCTTTGGCCATTGGGAGGTCTATGTCTCTGTGACATGCCCCCAGCACTTCTCTACTTTCTGACACCACGCGATGCTCCAGGCTCATCTTGTACATTTCCTGCTCCTGTCTGAGAATCAGCCATTTCTTCCAGGGGCCCTGGTTCCTTTTATCAGAGTTTATTGGTATTAGGAATCAAGATCTGGGCACTAGGTATACTCTTTGCTACTGGGGTGTTGCTTCTACGTTCTCTTGGATGACAGGGCACGGAAAACGTGTGTATACTGTATATAAACATATTTATAAATATGCAATCATTTGTATCTATATTAAGCTAAACATGAGCTAAACTGACGTCTCCAACTCACATCCATTATCACATGGATCATCCTAGCCTTCCTCTTCTGCATGTCTATAACCTCCCACTCCAGCAGGCTCCTGCCATCTGTCACCCATTTACCCGTTTAATTCCAATATACATGGATAGTGGCTTCAGAGTTGTTAACTCATCTGTCTACAGAAAGCATTTTTATCAAGTCCAGTAAAATACTTAGGTAGCTACTTTAAAATACTTAGTAGTTCCAGTAAAATACTTAGGTAGTGCCTTTTGCTTTTGGTCTTACAGACTCCACTTATTTCCAGAGTTACTTAGATCATTACCTTTGTCCCTCACCCACTTCAGTTATGTTGTTTCATATATTTGTAATACAGTTAGATTCTTTTGGTCTGATAGCTCTTTAAAAGAGAGAAGTGGGAAGATGAAGACTCGACCATCAGGAAACTGAGTTAGGAAAAGCTTGTGAACAAGATTAAAAAAATTCATAGACACAGCCAACAGTCTAATGATGACCAGAGGGAACGGGGTGTGGAAGGAGGTAGGAGAGGCCATAGGGGATAAATGGTGATGGAAGGAGACTTGACTTGGGATGCTGAACACACAATACAATATATAATGATGTATTATAGAGTTGTACACCTGAAGCCTATACAATTTTATTAACCAATGTCACCCCAACAAATTCAATAGAAAAGAAAAATAATTTTAAAGAAGTCAAATAGGAAGCCTTCTGACCTATTTTTGATTTTGTGTCACTTGTAGTTACCACAAAAAAATTATACCAGAAGAGGCTGATATTTGCCACATGATAAAGGAGTCCTCTGGCTTCTCCGGATTCCATTAAATTAAATATAAAAGATAAAGATTATTGCAGACTTTGTCACGAAAATCACAAGGTTGTCAAGGGGAACAAGCTTGGTAAGCACAGCCCCCTCTCCTGCCTCGCCTGTGTCTCTTCCCATGCTGTCCTCACATCCCATCCATGCAAAACGAGAAGATTCTTGGGCTTCCCACCTGAAATACTATTCTAGAGTGGCCTTGCTTGAACAATTATATTCTCGTTTGGGTATAGATAGTGCAAGACCTATTTAGGAGATAAGTTCAGACTATTAAAAAGTACCTGCAATGTGTCGCTTTCACTTAATTAAAAAGACAGCACCTTGTTGTTTATATAATCAGTATGGAAATGGGTAAAATCAGGGGAAAAAGGTTAGTGTGTGGGCCAATGACATGTTGCTTCCAGCAAGAAACTGCCTCATGTTAACCAGCAGACAAAGCATTCGAGCTTTGAAAATAATGAGAGGAAACTAATCAGCATAATTTATTATTATTGTTATTATTACTACTCCTATTAAGAGAACACCATTTAAAGCATTTAAATATTTGAAAACCATCTAAAACTATGTGTTTGGGAGATTATCATTTGCTAAATACAGTTGTATCAAGGCATAATAAAAAATGTGTTTATTATTGACATGAAGAACCAAAATTAAATACCATGTCTCTAAAAACAAAAAATGAAAGCTTGTAAACAATTTTCACTTATTGATTTTTAGAGAGAGAGGGAGGGGGAGGGAAACATTAGTTTGTTGTTGCATGTATTTATGCATTCACTGGTTGATTCTTGTATGCGCTCTGACCGGGGATCGAACCCTCAACCTTGTTGTATGAGGATGATGCTTTAACCCATTGGCCTACCTGGCCCAGGCAACAGTTAATTTTCTTACATCCACCAAATATTTGGTGGTTCTGTGCGTCTGCATGGCAGGATTCTTGTAACCTTTTCTTCCTCTGCTTCCTTTTGTTCCTACCCAGTTGCTAGGGGCTGAATGTTTGTGTTCCCCCCAAAATGCGAATGTTGAAGTCTTAACCATCCATGTGATGGTATTTGGAGATGGCGCCTCTGGGAGGTACTTAGGGTTAAATGAGGTCAGGAGGGTGGTGTTCTCATGATGAGATTAGTGGCTTTAGAAGAAAAGGAAGAGAGAGGTTCCTCTCTCCTTGCACACACGGCCATGAGAGGACATGGTGAAAAGCCTGCCATCTGAAAGCCAGAGAGAGAGCTCTGACCAGGAGCTGAATCAGCTAGCACCTTGATCTTGGACTTCCTAGCCTCCAGAACTGAAAAATTTCTGTTGTTTAAGCCACCCAACCCATGGTGGTTTGTCTGCAGCATGAGCAGACTAAGACACCACTATACATGGAAACAGGATAGGCGCCCTGAGCTGTTGAGGAGCCCTTTCTTAAACCAGATTCTCCAGTTCCCTTTTTACCTCTCCACAACAAAGGGACCCCTCTTTCCTCCTAAGCATCTGAGGTAGGAGATGGGCCCAGTAATATTCTTAGTGGTGCCTTTAACTATTAGAACTCCAGGGTTAGGCCTCTCTCCAGAAATTGTCGGAGGATATCTGATGGGACCTTTTGGCAGAAATAGACGTTAGGATCAAGGGAATGCTTCTTAGTGGAAAGATTATAATCACTTACTTGGAGAAAAACACAACCCCTTTCCCTAAACATCCTGAGCCTCTGTGAGAGCAGGGGGACCTGGTTTTAAAAGCAGAAGGCACGCCGAGAAGGGTAGTAGGGCGCACTCACGGGTGGCTCAGAGCTGGATTATTCTAGTCCCAGCTCGGCAGCATTGTGCGGTCCATGTGGACTGACTGCGTCCTGTCCAAGATCGCGAATGTGGGAGCCTTTTGTGAACTGGAGTCTCACAGTGTGGCTGTGATTGATTGTTAAAAGGTCCGACTTAAAGGAGTTGGCTTTCTTGAGGCAGGCTTTTCCCTTAGATGCTGATGGTGGGGTTTTAATATTTCTCCTGTCATTGGTTAGTGTTTTTAGTTTGCTTAGGTCATTGTGTCTTCTCCCTACAACTATTGCTCACTTCCTACAAGGGGCGAAGTCGTAGGCACTGTCACTGATGTAGGAAAAAAAAGCCTGACGCTCTGGAGAAATGTGTGGCCCTCGATTTTTTTTTTTTTTTTTTAATCTTTAACTTCCAGGGAGGGACTTCCTCTCATTGTCTCCCTTTTGTGTTTCTTCCTTTTCCTTTTCAGTTTTTTCTCCTTTCTTTTTTCATGTTTAGAGTTTTGAAAAAATTACTTTTATGGCCCATTACGTTTCACAACTTGGCGCCTGTTTTGTCAGGACTGTCTGCTTCCTGCCGCCCGGGAGCCGGCAGAGAGCACGGGGCTGGCTTGTCTAGGGCTCCCGCCGTGGTCCCCACTGCTCAGACGTGGACAGGGCTCCCCCTGGAAAGATCTACCCAGGAAGACAGATTACACTGTTTTTTAAAACGAAATCTTTCGAAATCGAGCCCCTCAGAGAAGGCTAAGACATTTAAAAACTCTCTCTTTTTGCATTTTTTTTTCTACATGGTCATCAGTTAACCACTCAGACTAAAGTGTATGTGTTACTGTTCAACCTTAGGCTGATGTCCAGGGGCTAGTTTGGACATTACAGTTCAGAATAGGTTAATATTTAATATACAAGCATTTAGGAGAGTACTTGGTACATAGTACTTAAGAGTTAATTACATTATTATTATTGCAAATTAAAGAAATGCTCCCAGGTTGCATGGTGTGGGATAGTAAGACAAAGATGAGGGACCTCATGTCAGTATTGGGTTAGTGCAGAAAAGTAAACTGGAGCTGTTGTTTTGTTACTGGTGCAGGAGAAGTGATGATGGGGTGGGAATGGGTCCCAGAGCTGAGGTCCCAGGTCTGAAAACTTGAACTAGGGAGCTGGAAAGTGGCTCATCTCCTAGAAGTCAGGGGTGGTGGGCTAGAGGGTCTCTGAAAGGCTTTCTACCTTTAGAAGGTGATTCTCTGTAGGTTCCTCTGCCTGGAGTGGGATGGAATGGGGTGGGGGTGAGCATTATTAGGTCAGGGGTTCTGTAGAGGAGAGGGAAAGGAGTGTGTTATTTTTTTCTAGCTGGATTCTTTCACCAGTGTTTTTCTGTTTTTCCCAGCATGAGAAAGGTATTTCCATGTGCTTTTGCAAGCGGTCTTAATTAAACACAGGCCGTACCTCTTCCAGCTGCTCTTGGTACACACCCTTAGAGGTTCAGCTGCAACTCAGGACAATAGGCAAGTGACTCCCTGAGGGAGGGGTAAAAATAATATCCCGTGAAATTCATTGAGGTCTGGCTCAGAGTGCGTTGAGCACGAAAGCCAGCTTGGGCGTTTTCCTTTGCGCCCCCACCCCTGCAAACGCATCCCTGGGGAGCGGAAACACACGCAGCAGAGGTGGGATCTAAGTTTTCCATGACTGCCTTTATTTTGTGATTTAATTTCTGTGATAACTAACATTCCTTGAAAGAGTTGTTTTCGCTCCATTCTTTTGTTAGTCCACTCAGGTTGGATGCTCACTCCAGTGACAAAGTTCTTGTCAAGGTCACCTTCGATCTCCATCCTGCCTAATGCAGCGGTTGCTCCCTAGTCTTCATTAGCTTATGAGCAGTGTTTGGCTTATTTGACCACCCCTTCCTTTTTAAAATATGTACTACCTGCTTTTCTCGGCTTCTAGGCAACTACCACACACCCTCTTGGTTTCCTCCCATCTGGCTGCTCTCTCTCCATTGCTTAGACCCTCCTGTGGACCTTGTTTAATGCAGATAAGGAGTCAGTGGGTCTGGGTGGGGCCTAACATTTTGCATTTCTAACAAGCTTCCAGGTGATGCTATTACTGCTAGTGCCCAGAGCAGCCTTTGCAGCAAGGCCCTGGAGCTTTGTCCTTGACGTCTCTATCTGCATTACTTCCTAGCTGAGCTCATCCAGGCCCTGGCTTTAAATAACATCATGACTTTTATTGGTGACTTGCCAGCTCACTTGGGATAAGATCCAGAGTCCTTACTGAGGTCCACAGACCCCATGATTTGATTCCTGCCCTCTGCTCCATCCTCCCCTGTCTTCCCCTCTTCATCTCCCACTTGTTCTGGCAAAGTTGGCTTTCTTGCTGCTTCTCCAACTCATTTAGCACATTCCTTTCTCAGAAGCTCCAAACTTGCTGTTCTTTCTACCTGGTACATAGCTTGCAAAGATCTCATCATCTCTTTCACGTCAAATGTGCCCTTCTCAGAGAGGCTTTCCTTGACTATGTCTAAATCAGATGGTCATTACCAGCACCATCCTGTTCTCTCCTTATCCTGCCTCATTTTCTTTATAGCAGTTGTCACTCTGTGGGTTACTTGTTTCTTTCTGTCTCTCCCCACTAGAATGTAAATTCTGTGGGGGCTGGACTGCCTGTCCATGTAACTGCCGTAGAAGGGTGCCTAGCATGGTGGGAGGCTCTCAGGGAGAACTTTTAGTGATTAAAGAAAACCATATCAGCACGCTCTGAAGGAGCTGGATGACCACTGGTCACTGCTGCTCAATTCCAATGCCATGTGAATAATGACTTGGGTTTCGGCTTATATTATCGCATTTTAGTTTTCATGAACTATTGGAAAAGAACTGAGACGGATTGGACACGTAAGTGTGAAGATCCAACATTTTGATAACGGGGTGTGATGAGATCAGGAGGGCCTGCCAGTAGCGGTGGGTAGGGGTCTTCCTGTCCACACCACGCTTGGTGATTTCGGTCAGCAACGTTAACATCCTGCGTAAGGAATTCACGTTGTGAATTTGATTTGTATGTCTTTTGTAATTGTATTTGCATGTAATGTGCAGAATTGTTTTGGCTTTCTGATACCATAAAAACTGTAATAGCTTTATATTTGTACATTAAGTGAACACTAAAGGTCTTTTGAGAATTTTTTTCTTTAAAGGCATCTGTAAATTATACAAGCTTGTGAAAAACACAATAGCAGTGAATCGGTACTGAAGATGCAGCTGAGGACACAGACACCTAGGACCAGTTCTTCTCAGGGGGCTCGTGAAAAGCCATTTTTAACAAAATAAGGAGAGAATGAGCTCTGAGCGGGCTATTCAAGTTTAGCATGCTTTCAAGAAAGTAAAATTTTAAAATGTCTATATTCATTTGAATATAAAAGAATATATGACAAACTCTAGCCCTGGCTGGTGTAGCTCAGTGGATTGAGCGCGGGCTGGGAACCAGAGGGTCCTGGTTCGATTCCCTGTCAGGGCACATGCCTGGGTTGCAGGCCAGGTCCCCAGTGAGGGCCATGTGAGAGGCAACCACACATTGCTGTTTCTCTCCCTCTCTTTCTCCCTTCCTTTCCCTCTCTCTAAAAATAAATAAAATCTTAAAAAAAAAAAGATATATGATTAAAAAAAGAATATATGACAAACTCTAAAAAGCTGAAATAAATAATTGTTTGTTTACATAAGTGAAACTTTTGTTTCCAATGACTGACTCAATTTCTGATTATTGAAAGACATCATGAATTTTTGAACTTTCTTACTGGAGTTATTTTTCAATAAAATAAAGATTTTTAAATACAAAATAAAGATAATGGTGTTGGTGGCCTTTACCCATGCCAGGGCCTGGGATAGTGGAAGGCAGGCAGGCGGAAGCTTCCAATCTAACTCTTGCCTCAGCCCTGTCTGCTCTCCTTCGCTCCCAGAGACCAGAGAGGAAGGGGTTCTGCACTTGGGAAATGGGGCCCAACAGGGAGACAAGTTCTTGCTTTGAAAGTAGATGTGAATGGTTGTCCTACACACATTTCATTTGAATATATGTATTTGTTTATATCCTCTTCACTTCTTAGTCCCTTCAAGCTAGTCTAACAAAATACCACAGGCTGGGTGGCTTATAAACAACATAAATTTATTTCTCACAGTTCTGGAGGCTGAAAGTCCAAGGTCAAGGCACCAGCATGTGGCGTTCTGGTGAGGCCCTCTTCCCGGTTTGTAGGGGTGCATTTTCACCATGTCCTCACAAGGTGGAGGAGAATGGGGATCTCTGGGAGGTCTCTATCATAAGAACACTAATCCTATTCACGAGGGCTCCACCCTCATGACCTAACCATCTCCCAAAGGCTCCACCTTCTACCACCAACATCTTTGAGGACTCGGATTTCATCGTAGGAATTTGGTTGGGGAGGGACGGGACTCAAGCATTCAAACCATAGCAACTTCCACATACGACTTTAGGCTCTCGTACTCATGAGCCCAACTATGTGGAAGTGTGAAACTGGGAGGACTGGGGCAGAAGACAAGGGCAGCTGCAGAGGTGGGGCTGGGGTGGTAGTGCTTTAGGAAAGGAGAGAGGGACCTACAGGCATCAGAAGTGCTTGGATTATCTGAAAGTACCTGGCCAGAACAGGTGCAGCGTGTTTGATGTGACTTTGGGGTCTGGGATTGTCCCCCTTCCCCTGCTGTCTACCCAGGAGAATTCTGGGGAGGAAGACTGAACCGGTAAACAAAGTCCCTGGTGTCATCCGACTGTGGGGGTAATAACTATCCTGAACGGCACTCGTGAATTTACACATGTGGGAATGTGCAGGGTTTCTATTTTAGGTTGTTTATTTAGATGTTAGTTTTTGATATTTTGGGTAACTCCACAGTGCTATCTTCTACTTGTTTTTGACAGTCACACTGTATGATTTCAGTGGGTTTCTGGGGAAAGTTCCAGGTGCCTGTCATTTATAGCAAAGTCTTTCTGGATGCCATGCAAAGAGCTGAGACGTCTATGGGAGTTGGTTGTTTGAGAGTAGATGCCTGTCGGGGGCGGGAAGACTGCAAACCAACCACGGACCCTGCCGGGGAGGCTCTGGATTTGGCCGAGTTTGCTCACGATGCTCACTCTCCCTGTCTTTTCCCTGATAAGGACAAAGACAGACAGGTTTCCCAGGCTTGATCCTGCTTTTAGAGACTAAGATGAGATGCTTTGCAGAAGACATAACATATTCCAGAGGAGGGTTTTTAGCTTTGGAGTTCACTTCGCAGAAACCCTCTTTGAGGAGGTGCTGGGAATGTGCAGCTTGCATTGTTGGAATTCCGCCGTGTCTCTTTCCTCCCCTTGGGAGTGATGACCCGGGCCTGTGTTCTGCTTGTGGAGCACACATCTTGTGAACGTGGTGGCAGGTGGGGAGAAAAGCCACAGTGACGTCGGTGATGAGGAGGCTCTGGTGTTTTAAACAGTGACACCTATTCCAGCTGGCATTGGGGGCGGGGCACTCTACTGGAATATGGGCAAAGGTGATTGCTATGAAAACTCTTGCCTTTTTAAAAAAGACCCTCCTATTTCAGTGCATGGCTCTCTCAGACCTGTTTGTGCTGAGTAGGGAATCCTTTCTTGAGTAATAGCTGTTCAAATTTTTGAAACTTCAAGGGGAGAGACCAAAGGGACCCCTCACGTTGCCATTCCTCTGATGTCACTCTTTTTTTCAATTGTTCAGATTTTGGAAGGGGATTCAAAGAGTTATGTGCCTGGTGTATAGTTTATTGGTTCATACATTCATTTATCCATTCAGTGCCCGCTATGTGGAGGATACCTCTGGGTGTCAGGACACCGCACAGAGGAAGGCTTCCCTGAGAAGTGCCACTTCGGCTGAGATCTGACAGACCAGAGTCTGCCTCGCTGGCCCACCAGTGCAATGGGACACGGTGATGTGTTTTAGTCCCCAGCCCTCCCAGGGCCAGGATAGCTGTACCAGCTACTGTGGGAGGCAGCAAGGTGAAGGCATGGTCCCTGCTCAAGAAAAAACTCAGGTTGTGGGGACAGAAGGTCTGCCCCTGAACCCTGGTGCTGCCCATGAGCCTGGTAGAGACCTTGGGGAAACCGACGCTGCTCGGAGCTCACACATCTCTGAAGGGGAATACACAGAAACCCTCATGCAGGGAGGCTGCACCGTGGAGGGACAGGTACCTGTCTGACTCAGAATCGGTTGAAAAACCTTAAAATATGGTTGTTGGGCAAACTTGGAGCACCTGTGCCGTGCTGATGAGTGGTGCTGAGCGTGTGCTGGATTGCCACAGTCAGAAACTGCTGGACTCGCTGGGCCTGGGAGAGAGCAGGATTTTCACAGCCAAAGGGAGACAGTTTTTTGTTTTTGTTTTTTAGAGAAAAATTGAAAGCAGGGTCGACAGAAGCTTCTATTGCCAGCAACCTGTAAAATGTTCCCTTGCTCTTGGCCTGAGAGAATTGTATTAATGCCAATAATGTGAATGTGAGCATATGACATACCCTGAGTTTGAAGAGTTTTTCAGTGCTCAGAGGTGACTGTAATATAATGAACAACAAGACTGAGAAATCTGAGACGACCACCACTGGGTTTTAGGAGGTAATTTATTTCTTGGCCATTTTGGCTTCAGCATAGGTGGGTTTGGGTACCATGATGTATGTCAGCGATGGCAAACAGATTTTATTTTGTGTCCACACTGATTGATTGGCAGTGACTGCAAGGGGGCGGCGTCAAGGAGGATTCCGATGCTAGATTTTGGCTTAGGGAGGAAGTGCAGTGATAAAATACGCTTGTATTGATATGTTTCGGGCTTAGACTCCATATAGGAAACTGTGGCACAAATGTCATGAATCCATTCTCTCTGGTTAAGATATTTTTCTGGGTACCTGGCAACACAAAGACATGGATGTATTTGATCAACAGCTATTTATTAAATTTCCACTATGCACACAGCACTGTACTTTAGACTCTTAGCCCTCTGGTTTCTTAATTAGTTAACAAGCTGTTTCAGGACAGTGGTGGTTAATGCTGTTTGGTTAACCAGCGGGGTTTTTAGCCTCTGTCTCAGAAGTATCTGAAAACATTTTATGATCAAAGTCAGCTTTCTTGTGGCCATAAATGCCACATTGAGTTTTTCATTATTTCCTGCTTTGTACTTAACAGATGATGTATGATTTGATTTTCCTAAGCACTGTTTGAAGTCATCATTAATAATCTGACTTTTGAGATAGGAAAACACTCTGAGAAGTTAAAGCACGGGCCCCATTTGACCTGAGTTAAACGATAGACTTGTTTGTTGCCCCCGCGCCTGGCCATTGTGTTCCATCACTTGTCTTCAGAGTCGCAGGTTTCTGCGCCTCAGCTCGGCTCTGGTGGGAGACCTGAAATCATCTCGGGGTAAGAGGTGAAAAAGGATCAATGACATTTCCTAGACATGGTGTGGACATGAATTCTGTGTTTTTTCAGGCACCCTGTAGACTCTAAAATATCAATGACTGGATTTTAAAATTAAAGTTGGGAATAGAATAACACCTTAAATTAAGTGGGAATACACATTCTAAGAAGGTAAGGAAAGAGGAGCGGGATTAAAACCAGCAAAAGTGGAACAGATACTGATGTGGCGGGGGACCACTGACGGGGATGGGGAGGATGCACCTCCAGAGGCGAGTGGCGGATCCCAGGAAAGCCAGCTGACGCTATGCTCCGATCTGAGCGTGGTCAGGTTAGTCTGGTGGTCCCGGTCTCCACACCCCTCGTGGATTCTCCATGGTTTCTAACCCTAGTCTACGCGGAACTTTCCTACAGGCCTTTCTCTTCTTTCTGCCTTTTTCTGTACCAGTTGGGTTGGGAGGAAGCTGTAGAACTCAATATTCATATTTTATTTTTTACCAAAAATGGAAAGGTTTTGGTTGTCATATTCATGTGAGGAGATTCAAACCATATAGAACTGTGTAAAGCAGACAGCAACTTTGCCGTTGTTTTCAAACCTCAAAGTTTATTTTCAGAGTTGTTTTTCCACAGAATTCTGAAGGCTTGACTGTGTGTGAAGATGTTTCCTTTGAAACATTAAAGATTTGGTCATTTTCCTATGTTTGCACTATAGAAATGATAGGTGGGTAGGGAGATAGGTAGTTAGGAAGAAAGAGGAAGGAAGGAAGGAAGGAAAGAAAGAAAAGTAAAAAAAGGAAAAGAAAGGAAAGGAAGGAAATATGGCTTCATTTAGATAAGTTGCCTTTTTCTGTCATGTTTGGGGATACATTAAAAAACTAGTATGCATTTTGCTAACCTCAGGTTCCCGCGCTCTGATTTTTCACTTTTACTTAGTTGATGTTCTTTTTTAAAGTAAATTTATTGGGGTGCCATTGGTTAACAAGCCTGGATAGGTTTCAAGTGCACAGTTCTACAATATGTCATCTGCGTGTTGCATTGTGCGCTCACCACCCAAATTTTAGTTTCCTCCCATCACTGTGTATTTGACCGGTTGAGGCTCTAATGTGGGTTTTCCCACACAGACGTCCTGTGTTTCTGCGAGTCCGACAAGCAAGTCCTTGAGGAGTGAATGTCTCACTCACTGTCTAGAGGTGTTACCTTGTGTGTATCATCCGACCCGCAGTGACTTTTTGGTTTGTGGCTTCTTATTTCCTGCGGTTAAACTCAAGACTGCACTGAGGTTCATTAGCTCCCCATTTCTGCTTTAGATGCTCTTTTATTTATTTTAAAAAATATTTTATTTATTTTCAGAGAGAAGGGAAAGGAGAGAGAAAAACATCAATGCATGAGAGAAACATCAGTTGGTTGCCTCTCACATGCCCCCAACCAGGGACCCGGCCCACAACCCAGGCCTGTGCCCTGACTGGGAATCAAACCAGCAACCTTTCGGCTCACAGGCTGGCACTCAGTCCGCTGAGCTACACCAGCCAGGGCCAGATGCTCTTTTGAATGAGGTGTGTGATAAACTAGAAATATTCATTCCAAGCCGACATGAATGGAGTCCCTCCCCTGTGCCAGGTGCTGCACTGGTGCTTGAATCAGCCTGGCCTGGCAGGTGGGGACTGTTGTTTTCAGGAGAGAGAGCAAACCATGGAGGAAGTTTCCAATTGCCTGGGGGCATTTCCATAGTAGCCACAAGGGCCTCTGGAATTGCTGGTGAAAATGCTTCAAGGTCTTGGAGGTGCCACTGGGAATTAGAATGGAGGTGTAGCCCAGCATTGTGACTGATCTCCGCGCCCAGCTGATAACACGTGATGGCCCAGAGAGAGGAACTCTTTCTATCTGGCGTATGTCCACGGTTCTTCCAAGTGCTAAGCTCTTTGTTCTTACTCACAAACGCACTCATTGATCTCGCTAACGAAAGCAATTATCATCCTTTAGTGGTCTTTTCCAAAAGCATTATTTCCACTCCAAAACACCCCTTTTATTTGCCAAGTGCCACAGTGTTAACATCCTGGCAATTGGTCAGCATGGACTGCCAAGTTATGTAAGCCCTTGGTTGGGCTCAGTCCCCGGCTGAGCAAGTGTGTCTGTGGAGCACGTCAAATTGTGGGGTGACCCCGTGTCTGGAAATGCAGAACATCTGTCCTTAAATTCATTCATTAACTCGGTGTTTACACTGTGATTGGGAAGGAAGTCCACATTCCCAGTGCCCAGCTGAGACATGTCATGCTGTGAAAATGTTGGATGGAGGTTTGTTGTCAAGGAAATGTAAATTGTGGACATTTCATGAAATTCAAATATGCGGATTAATTTCCTAATGGGGAGCGAAGATTGCAATAAACCAAACTGGTCTTATTCAAAGATTGAAATGTAATTAGTGTTGACTGTAGTAGCAGCAACTCATGAAAAGGACTATAGAACCCCGGAAAAGAATTTTATTAATAAATATTAGAAGAAGTATTTTCATGGAAAAGTCAGAGCCAGCATAAGAAGAGATTATTGGTGAGTAAAATGACCTCATTTAGTAAATATCATTTAAAAAAAAAATCACAGTGGATAAACTTGTTTGTACAGAAGCTCTTCTGTTAAAAAAGTTTTAAAAATAAACTTCAGTGAATACAAACACTTCTGCAGAATAAAACATGGTTATGCAGCTTGGAAACAAGGGATCAGGACACACCCAGTCATTTTGATTTGGGCCTGATGCATTGCTTCATCAGTCCAAGGCACGTTAGCTGTTCTTGTCCTCGCACCGAAGCGTTTCACAATGTTATTGGTCCCGACAAGCTAGATGTTAGAGCTCTCCTTTTCAAAATCCCACTCAAAAGATAGTAAAGGGATAGAGATTAAACCTACAAAGACAAAGAATGGCAGTGGAGACTTAGCAGAGGAGAACTCAGAAGCAAATGGAGGAGTGATAATTGAATTAGCGGAGTGATAGATGCCTCAGCCTGAAGTGCTGGCAGTGTGGAAGTGAGTTGATTCATCTGCAGAACTGCTGAGAGGCGCAGATGGGAGGCCCCAGTGACTGTAGAAGTCAGGGTGAGGGCCCAACATCTAGGGAATTAGGGCCATGAGAACTGGAACAGGGCTTCCTCTGCACCTAGATATCTGGGTACCCACCTCCCTGCCTCCTCCGCACCCCAGAACAGACTGGAGGTCTATTCTCTGGAAAAACTGAACTGGAATAATGTGGGAAGGGGTTGTGGGTGACTGAAAATAGGGGACTGAATGAGAGCTGGGACCTCCAACCTAGTCCCCTGCTGCGTTCCATTATGCCAGCAGCCAGGCCTGTGTAGCCCCCACAAGGGATTGGAAACTTCTTTTCTTGACAAATCGAACAGCTCTAGAAAAACAATACCCCCAGATACTGAAATATATGAGTCCCTCAGTGGAAAGCTTGGCACCTTTTTTCCTACATTACTTGAAGCTCACCAGCGAATGACACCTCCACGCATATAGAGCCTCCAGTCTGCTTTCAGTACTTTGCTCTTCAATAGGATTAGGCAGCTAAGGAACTGAGTCATGTTAGAGAAGCCTCAACATGAAGGGCGTGGACCAAAACAAAGCAGAAAAGAGAAACCTTGCAGAAAATGGAGATGGTGCAAGTAGCAGAGAAAATGTAGTTTTTGAAAAAACTTACGGTAATATTTGCAGAAAGTAAGAAGCTATTTCATGTGTAAAATGAGAATAGCACTTATGAAAGAGAATTAGAGAACAAGAAGGAGATAGTGGAAATAACAAATTAAATACTTGTATTAAAAAAACAAACTGTTGAGGATATAGTTCTCCAAAAGCAGAACAAAAAAATTAAAAAATGGAGTTGAAAAGTAGATGAGAAAGAAATGCCAAAAATGGACATTCAGTCTAAGAGATTTGACATTACTAAGTTAGTAGATGCAAAAAACAAAAACAAAATAAAATGATTCTCTGGACATTATAGAAATAATACAGGAACATTTTGTAGAACTGAAGACATGAGTTTTTAAAGAATAAACTCTGGCAAATAAAAAAAAAGACATGAGTTTTCAGATTGAAGGAATATGTTAAGTGCCCATGTGTTGTAAAATTGTTCAATTTTATAAAACCCACACTCGGGTACATCATTGTGAAATTTCAGAACACCATGGACAAAGAAAATGTCCTGAAAGCTTTCAGAGAAAAATGATCAGGGCACACACAAAGGAAAGACGATAGCACTGGAGTTCTTTACGGCATTCCTGGAAGCTAAAAGGTAATGCAGTAATATTTTTAAAGATCTGAGGGAAAATTATTTCTAACCTAGATTCTAACTCCAGCTAGGCTATCAATCAAAAGTAAGCATAGAGTAAAGACATTTTTTTTTCCCGGGATACAAGGACTCAAAAATGTACTCCCTTGGAACTTTTCTTAAATATCTATGGAAGTATGCTTCATCAGACCAACAGGGTAAACTCAGAAAAAGGAAGACACGAGACTGGGAAACAATTCGGAGTGAGAGGAGAAGAGCAAGCTGACTCTAGTATAGGGCAGGATGGTAGAGGGTTGCAGAAGGGTCACCAGGGGACAAGATTACCAAATTATCTGCTGCTTTGATCATCTGGAAATTAATACTAGTAAGTAACAGTGGTGGTGCAGCAGATAAAAGGATTTAAGGATAGGTGTATAGAAAACAACACAAGTAAAAATAGCAATCAATTATTAACTCTAGAAAAGTTAAAGTTTTATAAGAAACAAAAGATGACCAGAGTCTACAGTTTGGCTCTTTGGTGAACAATATGTAGTCATGATAATATAAACAGTTGGCCCTTGATTTTACTATTTGGAAGCTAGCAGAATGAGAAATTCACATGTATGCTGTGTTATTTACCATATGTAAAACTGGTAAATTAAGAAATAAGCACATTACCTAGCAACATGGAGGTAAATACTAGAAGAAACAGCTATTATTTGAAATTGGTTTCCTCTGGGGAATGTGATTGGGATGAGGGAAGGGAAGGTGGCGACTACAGGTTGACATTATATTTTGTTTTACTTTGATTAAAGATGTTAGTATAACTGATGAAAATGAAAGTGGACAATGAAATAACTGGAATCTGAAGTAATGATGAACTTTGCAGATGAATGTACCTCTCCAAGTGGTTTCTGTCTGTAAAATAGGTGATGATGTCTTACATTTAAAAGGCTAATCACCAAGCAAAACTGGCAGCATCATGTCAGTAGTAGAAGACAAATGTCTCCTTGGATCTCCTTGGACAAATCAGAAAGACAAAATAAGTAAGGGTATGCCATAGCTGAATCAAGGAGTTGCTAAGGTTGTTTTAATGGATGCATTTTGAATGTCATGCCTTGAAAAAGGGACTACACCCAGCACTCATTGGACATTGACAAAAATAACCCATGTGTTTGCCCACAAAGGAAACTTGAATACATTTGAAAAGGGAGAAGTAATAGACTTTTTTTTTTTTTCTGACTATAATGCAAGTAGAAATGTACAACATACAGAAAGAGAGGCCCTCCAAACCAAACAGCACAACAACACACATATGGGATATGGGGAACTTTCTCAAAAACAACTCTTGTGTCAAAGAAGAAATCAAAACCACAAACCACCTAGAAAGTAGTAATAGAAACATTACGGCGGTGGAAAGCCCAATGTTTGTTCTCTTCTTTCTTCTTACTAACCGAACAGTGCTTTTGTTAAGCGTGTCACTGACCAGCTAAAAACCCTATTTCACAGCCCTCCTTTCAGTCAGTGGGGCTGGGGAGTGGCCATATGATTAAGTTCTCACTAGTAAGATGCAACGGATGATCAGTGGGCAGGGCTTCCAGGAAAGCACCTTCAAAAGAAGGTTGACTCAGCTGTCTAATAGGTCTTTGGCATATGTGATACTGGATCAGCCGTCTTGTAATCATAAGGTATCTAACAGGTACTAAAGGTAGATGAGCGGAAAGATAAAGAGGCATTCCTTGAAAATAACCTGGGATCCATTCATTCCAGCCTGGACTTCCTACGTCTAGGGGGAAAAAAAAAACTCTCTCTCATATTTTTTATCCTTACTTAAGGACATTTTTTTTCATTGCTTTTTTGAGAGAGAAAAAAGGAGAGAGGGAGAGAGAGAAGCATCAATGCGAGAGAGAAACATTGGTTGCCTCCCATACACACCCCAACCAGGAACTGAACTGCAGCCTAGGTATGTGCCCTGACTGGGGATTGAACCTGCAACCTTTCGGTTTATGGGATGACACTCCAATCACCTGAGCCACATCAGCTAGGGCAAAAATCCTAATTCTTAAGTTGCTATTTTGGATCTCTTTGTTAATAGGAACCAACAAAATTCCTAACTGACACAGTCACATATCACAATTCATGGAATATAATTAAAAATGAAAATAAACAAATGAAGCACGCAAGTCAAGAAATTGGAAACAAAAACAAATGGAAGGAAAGCAGAAGGAAACAATAGTGCTCAAACTAGAACTCCGTAAATTCGAAAATGAAAAAAAAAGAAAGGATAAATCTGACCTGGCCGGCACAGCTCAGTTGGTTGGGCGTTGTCCTGCAAAGCAAAGGGTCGCCAGTTCAATTCCCAGTCAGGGCACGTGCCTGGGTTGCGGGCCTGGTCCCAGGTTAGGGGTGTGTGCGAGAGGCAACCAATTGACGTTTTTCTCGCACTTCAATGTTTCTTGCCCTTTCTTTCTCCCTACCTTCCCCTCTCTCTAAATAAATAAAATAAAATCTGAAAAAAGAAGAAGAAGAAAAGAAAAGAAAGGATAAATCTAAGAGCTAGTTCTTTAGGGCAAACAACAATTTAAAAAATATAGACATATAGTTTACCTGTGAAATGAAGAAGTTGGTGAAGAAAACAAACAAAGCTAAGTCATGAGAAATAGACACAGAGATGAAGTGATTTACACTTTGCAAAACTCTGTGCAAATCATTTTGAAAATGTGGATCACATAGATGATTTTCTTGGAAAATATGCTACCAGACTGATTCCAGTACAGAAAGAAACTCAAAGCGTCTGCCAACAGTGAAAGCAATGAGACAGCTATGATCTGTGTCTAGTTCTGACTGCTCTTACTGCTGTTTGAGCTTGCTGGTGTGATGGAAGCAAATTTCTGGTGGGAGAACCGGGGAGTGTGGCACGGGCTGATGGTCTGTGTGTGTCCCTGACAAGCTTGGCCACACACTGGAAGTGTGAAGGCAGTGATCCTTGGTGTTTGGGCCCATCACAAAATAAAGAGCTCTGAGCCTTTGGTTTTATACAAAATATTTAAGATCAATACGTTATTTGATCTTTTTTAGTAAGAAAATGTGATTGAAAATTGTTTTAAATCATTTACTCTCACTGTTGGCCTCACAAACAACTGATTCCTTAAAACTGTTTGAAACAGTATATCCAAATAAACAATGATAAAGATTTCAAAGCAGTATTATGCATAAAAAAGACTGAGAGGGTTGTTTTGACAGAAAAACTAATGGTATAGGAAGAATGAAAAGTGGTAAGCATCAAAACACCATAGCTCTTAATTGATTTCATGGAAAACTACTCTTTCTCAAATGCTGGTAACTGGAATTTCCCTATTGGTTAAACATAAATAGCATCGAGTATGTGGAGAACAGTTAAGGATAAAAAGGAAGCAAAGAGAACAGCCCGTCAGCTAGAAACAGAATCATGAGGTTATGCCAAAGGATTCAGATCACTGTACCAGCCGTCTCCCCTAGGGCCAGGGTTCAAGCCTGGTGTTGATAAACACCATGGTCTCTGAGCCCAGGAGCATCCAGAAAGGCCTGCTTGGGCAAGCATTTGGTTCTGACGTGTCCTTGCTGCTTAAAGTGTTTTGTTTTCTTTGAACTTTGACATTTCCCCACATAATCTTCGTTTAAACAGATGGAATTCTAACTTAATGTCCTCTTTTTACCCCCATCTTTCCCTGGTAGTGGGAGCAGTGAACCATGGAGCTGTATTTTGGTGAATATCAACATGTGCAGCAGGAATACGGTGTCCATCTGAGACTCGCAAGTGACGAAACCAAAAAATCCAGGAATTGCCAGCCCTCTAAGGCAGGCTCCTATGGTGTCAGTATTCGGGTACAGGGAATCGATGGCCACCCCTACATAGTCCTGAATAATACAGAGCGCTGTGTGCCAGGCACATCTTTTTCTGAAAACGGGCCCTCCTTTCCACCTCCAATGGTAAATAACCTGCCTGCGCATCCCAGCAATGGGGCTGGGCTAGGGGAGAACAGTGCAGAAGAATCGCAGCTTCCGGAAAACCCATATGCCCAACCCTGCTCAGTAAGGGCCCCGAAACAACCCTCTCTCTTTGAGGGCAAGAATGGGGTTCTAGAGTGCAAAGAGGGGCCCATGAAGCCATCCCACATGCTAAACTTTCAGAGGCACCCAGAGCTTTTGCAGCCCTATGACCCTGAGAAGAATGAGTTGAGCGTACAAAATCACAAACCGTCTGAGAGTAATTGGCTAAAAACTTTAACAGAAGAAGGTAGCAACAGTAAGAAGAGTTGGACTTGCTTTTCCAAACCTAGTAGTTCCCAGCCTACCAGCCCTCCTTTGGGAGACCTGGCCAAATCCAACGTGACAGCCATTCGTTTATGCAGCTCGGTGGTCATAGATGACCCCAAGAAGCAGACCTCGGTGTGCGTGAATGTGCAGAGCTGCACCAAGGAGGGGCTGGCAGAGGAGGCCCTTTCCGCTGGTGGGAGGCCCCTCCCTGCCCTTGGCCCACACACCCACTCCGAAAACAAGAAAACCAGGCCAGATGTGCTTCCCTTCCGGCGACAAGATTCAGCTGGCGCCATCCTGGATGGAGCTCGGTCTCGGAGATCCTCGTCGTCGTCAACAACGCCCACTTCGGCCAACTCCTTGTACAGATTTTTGCTTGATGATCAAGAATGTGCCATCCATGCCGACAATGTGAATCGTCATGAAAACAGAAGGTATATCCCCTTCTTGCCCGGGACTGGGCGCGATATTGATACGGGATCAATTCCTGGTGTGGATCAGTTAATTGAAAAATTTGACCAAAAACCTGTGCTGCAGAGAAGGGGAAGGTCTGGGAGGCGAAACAGAATCCATCCAGATGACAGAAAGAGGTCCAGAAGTGTGGATAGTGCCTTTCCTTTTGGTCTCCAAGGGAACTCGGAGTACCTAAATGAATTTAGCAGGCACTTGGGCAAGTCCAGCGAACACCTCCTGCGCCCCTCGCAGGTGTGGCAGCGGCCGCCGGCCCAGGAGCTCCGTGGGAAACAGAGCACTGGCCGCACCCCCACCAAACTTCAGGGAGCCCATCCCAGGCCTCCCCAGCAGAGCAAAGAGGGGAAAGTTTTAGAAAGCAAAGGTGGTCAAGAAAGTACAGCCGCACATGCATCCTCCCTCCCAGCACAGAATAAGAAGGAAGAAGAAATCAAAACGGCCACTGCTACACTGATGTTACAGAATCGGGGGCTGGCAACTTCACCTGACTCTGGTGCCAAGAAGATTTCTGTGAAGACATTTACCCCCACCTCAAATACTCAGGTAATGTTCGTGTGAGGCCCCCGAGCTTCCCCTCCCCTCCCCACCCCCTCTTCTAAATGCTGCAGGCTCATGCTGCGGGAGGCTACAGAAATACATATCCTCCATCTGGAATGGGTGGTTGCGCATCCGATTTTTTACCAGAGTTTTTCCTACAGATATGTCCTGCTGCCAGTTGTATGGTTTTCTAAGATAATTCAGGTACAACTAGATTTCCGCTGGGGGCTTGTCTGTAAAGGAACTTGTCAAACACTACGAGAAGTTTGACTTTCCTACTTGCATAGGTGTGAAATCAGGAAGTACGTGGAGTTTGTTTCCAGCAGAGGTTCAGTGCTTAGGTTTGTGTAGTAATTTTCCTCATGATGAACTTGAGTGGCTGGGTTAATTTCTGGCCTGAGAAATTAGGTTACCCCTAATTTAAGGTTAACCCTAAAGTGATGGAATTTATTTAAGTGGTATATTTAGTGTCTTGGTAGACACAATAAAAAATTAATGATAATGATAAAAGTGATAATAAGGTTAGTAAGTGTCGGGCACTGTGGGTTGTATATTATAGGATGGCACCAACCCCGCAAAGGTAGGTCCTATTAATCTCAATTTACAAGTGAGAAAATCGGGGTGAGGAAAAAAGTTAAGTAACTTGCCCAAGGTTACTGAGCTGCTTACTAAGTGGTGGAGCCAGTTGGAGGATCCTTACCTGAGGAATCATTTTTGGGAAGTAGGAATGAGTTTGGAAGCTTCTGCTTCAGGGTTTTTGCCTTCTTCTTGGAAACACCATCTAATAACAGGCATTATGTTCCAGGCCACACCGGATCTGTTAAAAGGCCAGCAAGAGCTCACTCAACAAACCAATGAGGAGACGGCCAAGCAGATACTTTACAATTACCTCAAAGAAGGGTTAGTGCATTTCCTTGAAGGAGCAAAATATTGTCATTTCTTCTGGGGCTCTTAATTTCCTTTCCTGAGACCTTGTGTTTTGCCCTCCCTTGCGGCCCTGTGTGAGCTGTTTGAGGGTTAAGATTCAAGGACTGGAGTTTTCATAGCAACATTTAAATCTTGGGTGGTGGGGAGGGGAAGAGCAGGGGAGGGGAGTGTAAGGAAGGACATCATACTTTAAAAATTATAAATGAATATATTTTTTACATGACTCCACTGAATTTGTCACTAAAACCAAATTCAAAGATGGAAGAATGTCTATTACTCACTTGTGAATTGATCTGCTGTCACCTGGCCTTCTGCCATGCCCACCCTAGTACTCTGTCATCCCTCATGAGAAGTTACCAGTGAAAACACCTCCTTCCCTCCCCAGAGCTGACATTGGCCAGGAGCCCCTGCTTCCATTATTTTTAAAGCATGTATGAGTCATTTAAAAGCGGTGCTGTCCACGGACTTATCTTGGAGGCTGGGTTTGCGTAATCTAGTTTTCAGTCCTTACTTAGATAATACTTGTGCTGGAATTCTAGGTCAGGAATTTGAAGTTTCTGTTTCAGTTCTCTCATCAGATGTGATTAAAAAGAAAAAAAGCTTTACGACCTGACATGACTGAAAGTCACACGGCAAATACTCATTGGTTATCAAAACACTTCACATTTTTGTATTGAGCCTTACAATTATTTGTCAGTAATATAGAGCTGACAAAATAGATTCAAAAGATACGGGCTCTTTTAAGGAAAAAAAGGAACCAACGAGATTCTTCTACTCTTCTAGCCAAGAACTAGTTATTAGTATCTTTCTGTGAAGGGTTTTACTTAAGGTTAAGGTAGGAAAACTTTTGATTTTATAAAATTCTCTAAATTCTTTTATATTTTTTGGTTCATGATTTGAGAGACTGGTGAGACAGACCTTAGCGGAGGCACTTACTTAAAGAAACTTATTTTAAAAAATTTCTCCCCTAATTGTCAGGTATTTGTGATAAAAGGTGTGGTTGAAGTTAATAAGACTTTAGCCAATCATTCATTACCTGTCAAAGTCTAGACAAAGGGCTGCTGTGTGGACAGTCTTGGCTTGGGGGATTTAGTTTTTTAGACATAGGCTAAACAAGTTAAGATCGCTGCAGATCATTCTTAAGCGTAAGATTTAAAAGTAAGAATGTATGCGTGTGTGAGATGCACACAGGAGAAGTCCCTTGTTAGAATGAATGTAATTCATTTGAATCAAAAACAAGTTACTGCATTTTCTCTGGATGTTTTCTCCAAGCTTATTTAGAATGTTGTTCTGTCCCTTTCACATGTTTGAAAGTGGAGCCCCTGTCTCAAACTGAGTAGTAATATAGGACAATTTATTCAATGAAAAAAAACACCATCCATTCTGCTCTCCACTGGTTTTGTAATTTTTTGTAAAAAAAAAAAAATTATGCCTCTTACAATTTGTCTTCTGTAAGGGCTTGTTTGTGGGTCATGGTACATAAATGTTAGATTTTATTTATTTTTAGAGAGAGGGGAAGGGAAGGAGAAAGAGAGGGAGAGAAACGTTGATATGCAAGAGAAACACCAATCGGCTGCCTCTTGCACATCCCCAACAGGGGACCTGAACTACAAACCCAGGCATATGCCCCGACTGGGAATCGAACCAGCGACCTTTCAGTTTGTGGGATGACACCCAACCCACTGAGCCACACTAGTCAGGCTCTTTTGCCTCTTTTTCAGAAGCACGGATAATGATGATGCTACTAAAAGGAAAGTCAACCTGGTCTTTGAGAAAATCCAGACTTTAAAGTCTCGAGCAGCAAGCGCACAAGGAAATAATCAAGTAAGTTGAAGTTTTGTATCTTGCAGAGGGCATTTAACATGGAACGTGGCGAACAAATTGCTGTGTCTTCAGTCTGTATAATTGGTTGTAGCACCAAATGGGCAGTTTCCTGAGTAGGGAGCAGTACCTGAGACGGAAGATCATGTTTTAAATGTTATAAATTTGTACCCTGTCTTTTTTTTTCAGAAAGGTTTTAAGATATTTTATTTAAAAAATGTAATAGGATGAAACAGATTTAGAAAGGGAAAATAAGAATGGAAAGAATGAAGCAAAGTAATGAATTTGCCTAGTATTATCATAGGCAAATTCAGAAGGTAGGTGTGAACTGGCTTGGACCCAAGCTCTGGAACTTCAGAGAATAAGAAGTGAGAGAATAAAATCAAGAAACTGAGAAAGAGAGACAGGTGAAGCCAGCCAACATTGGTGGAAGGGAAAGGAAGGAGTGGAGTAGTGCCAATTTTTTTTTTAAGATTTTATTTTTTATTTTTAGAGAGAGTGGAAGGGAGGGAGACAGAGAGCGAGAGAAACAGCAATGTATGGTTGCCTCTCACATGGCCCCCACTGGGGACCTGGCCCGCAACCCAGGCATGTGCCCTGACTGGGAATCGAACCGGAACCCCCTGGTTCCCAGCCCACGCTCAATCCACTGAGCTACGCCAGCCAGGGCACAATTTTTTTTAAAAAACTGCTTGTTTAATTGATTGTACTGAATTGGAGTTGGGAGTTGGAGATTTTTTTTTTGTTGTTAAAAAAGGATTCCTCTCATAGTCGATGAATATCTACTATATGTTTGACACACCTTGTGCCCAGAGAAGGAAGAAGCATTTAAGGGAGATGACTAAACACTTGTTCCTAGGTTCTATACCACCGGGACCTGGGGCCCATTTCTTGCTTGTGCGTCTTCACTTTCTCCTCCTTGGGGGACACTGCACGGGCAGGGAACAGAAGATACCCAGAGGCCGGTAGTAGGACATTTGTCTGTAGCTTCTTTTCTACTTCGGGAGAATGTGTAGAGGACACTTCTAGGCATCGACTACCTTCTTTTCTCTGCTGCTCAGTATCCCCCTAGCACTCAGCTGCCTGTGACTGCTGCTCTGGCATCAAACGGAACTCTGTTGGCATCAAATCAAACTCTATATGTATATGAATGTGTATATTTATGTGTGTATATATGTGTGTGTGTGTACATATACATATAAACATACATACATACAGGGGTTGGCAAAAGTAGGTTTACAGTTGTTCGTATGGAAAATATAACAATTATGCCCTGGCTGGTGTGGCTCAGTGGATTGAGTGCCAGCTTGCAAACCAAAGGGTCACCAGTTTGATTCACAGGAAGGGCGCATGCCTGGGTTGTGGGCTAGGTTTCCAGTTGGGGGCATGTGAGGGGCAATTGCGTATTGATGTTTCTCTCCCTCTCTTTCTCCCTCCCTCCCCCTCTCTAAAAATAAATAAATGAAATCTTAAAAAAAGGAAAATACAATTATTAATAAATAATAATACAAGAGTAAACTGTGTCACATACTCACAACTGTAAACTTACCTTTGCCCACCGCTGTGTATAATATTTATTGATACATATATATTGGAGAACCAAGATTCCCAGTGGGGAATCTTTAGATTATACACTTTGCTGTAGAGTTCTACATAGTTCTTAAAATTAGTTAAGGATTTTTTTCTTTTGCTAAAACTCTTAAATCCAAATTATTACTCTGATTCTTGCTTTTCATTACCTGCATATTCTTAGGGAGAACACATCCTTTGGTCTTTTTTTTTTTCACATCCTTTGATCTTGATGTTAAGATTGTGGTTGTGGGTTGCAGACTGAGGGTGTCCAGCCCAAACTGGGGAAGTCAGGATAGCCCTTCTGGACTCAGTCACACTAGAGTTCTCTGGGAGAAGGGAATGCGGGGTTGTAGGTAGAGGGAGTGGCACAAATAAAATGTAAAGAGGCATGTGCTAGCCATATGTAGGGGATGGAGGAAATTTTGTGTAGCGGGAGCAGAGAGTACGTGGGGATGAAGCACCAGGTAGGAAGGACCTCAGAGATCGCATAAGAAGTTTCCATTTCAGGTTGAAGGTGATGGACTACATTGATGGACTTTTTTTTAATTTTAAGATTTTATTTATTTACTTTTAGACAGAGGGGAGGGGAGGGAGAGAGGGAAAGAAACATCAATGTGTGGTTGCCTCTCATGCACCCCCTACGGGGGACCTGGCCCACAACCCAGGCATGTGCCCTGACTGGGAATCTAACCGATGATCCTTTGGTTCTCAGACTGGTACTCAGTCCACTGAGCTACACCAGCTGGGGCCCATTGATGGACTTTAAACAGAAATGGATAGCATCATATTCATTAAAATTCATTCCTTTTGTGGGTTTTTGAGAGAGGTAAGATTAGGGGAAGAGAGATCATTTAAGAAGCACTGCTGAATCAAGGGAGAGATGATGAGAAATCGAAGTAAAGCTCTCAGATTTCTGGCTCCGATCACGGGGTAGTGACTGCCCTGTTGCCCATATTTTTCTACTCCCATTGTCTCCCTCTTATTTTCTGAATCTGATTATTTGCTGGCAGGCTTTGGGCTTTTATCTCGTGGGTGTCAGTGAAGTGATTTCCTATGAGAGAATGTAAGAACGCTGTCCCCTATGGACGGAGACCATGCTGGGAAATAGCAAAGCAGGGAGAGTTTGTGTTGGGAAAGAGCAGTGTACAAGTACCTCATGGGTTGGATTTAGATTTCTAAAATGGATTGTTCTTATTTTCTCTGAGAGAATTGGACATCCTGTGTTTTTGTTGACTGTGTAGGGGGGGTTCTGGTTAACCTCACAGGAGGAGGTAAGGAAATACCACCTTCCAAGTTCGTCATGTACAGCTCACTCCTGGATTCAGGCACATGAGGGCTAAGTTACTGCCTTTTCTAGTTTTGATTCCTGCTTTTATTCCCCCTTCCCTATTTGTAGTTTTCTAACCACCTTACTGTAGGATTTTAGCCAAATCCTTTTGAGAACATCATCCTATTATTACATCCATGAAAGAAAAAAAGAGATTTATTAATATTCATACTCAGATTAGAGATATTTTCTGATAGACTGTATTGATCAGATCCCTTTTCATTATAACTCTCTCCATTATGGAAATGTGACAACTATTTTTTTAATTTAATAAGGTTTGATTTATTTTTTATTTTTTATTGTTGTTCAATTATAGTTGTCTCCATTTTCTCCCCTTCCTCTCCCCTGTCCTCCCCCCTCCCACACTCAATCCTTCCCCCGCATTGTCCTTGTCCATGGGTCCTTTATACATATTCCCTGACTTGACCTTTCCCCTTCAGAAGAAAGCCAATTTAGTCAGCATACATTTATTTACTACTTGCATACAGGCATATGCAGAGAATGAGGGATAAAAATCTTCGTGGTTATAGAGCAATAATTCCCAATCTAATGAAAATTCTGTAAGAGATTTTTATACAAAGGGCCTTGGGAACACAGAGACATGGGCTTTGGGTATTACTTTATGCAGTAGAGGAATTTTCACAAATATTTATTTCGATCTTTTTACATTGTTTTATTGGGATATAACTTACAGTAAATTCACAAATCTTAGCCGCATAGTTTATTGATTTTTTTAGGTATGTGTCTATGTAAACACCACCCAGATTAAGATACAGAACACTCCCACCACTCCTGAAAGGTTTTCTCCTTCCCCTTCTCTGTAGGGGTCTACATTGGAATTAAGTCTTAAGATTTTCATGTTACTGCTTTGATTATATTTTAGGGGAAAGAGAATTAAAATAAAGGGCCTTGAACATTTAAATTAGTGTATCTTTACAATTAATTGTAGGCTTCTAATACTTCATCTGAAGTGAAAGATCTGTTGGAACAGAAAAATAAGTTGACTACCGAAGTGGCTGAACTTCAGAGACAACTTCAACTAGAAGTCAAGGTATTTGATTTTTCCTTTTTTCCCCTGTCTTGGTTGATAAAGAATATTTTAAGTACCTTGGGATGCCCAAGTGAATTGAAAGGCAATTTTTTCCCCTGAAGGAAACATTCCTCTCATCACTGAACTAAATTTCTGTATATGGGCTCTTATTGTCCAAATAACTTTTTATTAAAGTAACCAAGCATATAGAGACTGTTTGCTTCGACAGAGTAAAAGAAAACACTTTTTGGTCAGACAGGCGAATTGGAAACTAAATGCATATAAAATATTGGAACTAAGTTATCGAAATAGCAGAACGAGGTTTAGCTGTGTTTGCATTTCTCTTTTAGAAGTATTAGAACACATTAAATATTTAATATTCTTTCTAGTTATAAACTCTTATGCTTTGATTATATAGTTCAATTAGTAATTAATAATGCAATTAATAATTAATAATATAAGTGCAAAGGCTTGGAGTCCATCAGAGTTTAGATGTAGACTTCTGTGGGTTGACATTAATGTATAGTGGAGGTAATTTAAAATGACATGTATTCATACTAGAATCAACAGAACCTCAAGGAAGAGAGAGAAAGATTGACAGCAAACTTAGAAGAGCTCCAGAGCCAGCATGACAAGAAGGCAGAAGAGAACTCCGTGCTGCAGCAGCGCCTGGAAGAAAGTGAAGGGGAGCTCCGGAGAAACCTGGAGGAGTAAGTTCTGGGCCAAGAGCCTGTGTCCTTCTTCCGATGCAGGCAGAACCGTTAGTCCATTTAGTACCACCTGGTCTTCCAAATATTTGTAGTGGCTGCTGACTCTTCCTTTTCTCCTTGGTAAGTAGAAAGGTTATAATTTTAAAATTCTTTGTACACCTTAAAGGATGTCTTGTAAACATTTAGCCCTTAGTGTAGACCTCATAGCACATAGGAGAGAAGTAAGGGACACTGAGTGACGACATCTGAAGACTGAGATTTCAAGGAGCCTGAGCCCAGCCTCCGCAAAGGCCTTGTCACGAGACTGCCGTAATCTCCCAGTTTGTGAATTTTACCCCGATGGTGCTGGTTTCTGCGGCCTGTGCTTGTGCTTCTATTGAGTTTGCAGAGACAGAAAGTCAAGCACAAGGTGGCTCTGTCTTTGTGTTGCATTAAAATCTGTGGGGAAAAAAGGAACCGTGCTATGAAGCCCTGTGGACATGATGGGGCGTTTAAGTGAACGTTCAAGCAGGAGTGAAATCTGGAGGGAAATTCAAGAAGAATAGGATGTTATATTTATAATAAAAGCATTTAATTGTCTTGGCTATTTTGATGGGGTTGTTTTTGCTTTTAAAGCATTCTTAGAGGTTAATGTTAGAAAAGAGGTTGGTAAGAAAAAAAATCAGAAAATTTAGGGTGTAGCAAAGGCTTTACGGAAATAAAAAGGTAGAATTAGTCATGAATTTGATTTAGAGCAGAGGTTAGCAAACTGTTGTTAGATCGTAAATACTTTATGGTTTATGGGCCATATGGTCTTTGTTGGAATCACTTGATTCTGCCATTGTATTGTACAAATGACCGTAAGCAATACATAAATGAATGAGCATGGCTGTATTCCAATAAAACTTTATTTACAAAAGTAGTCAGTAGGCCAGACTTGCCCATAGGCCATAATTTACTGACTCTTCTGATCTATAGTACTGGAGTGGGGTGGGGGAAGCAGCGAATGGGGGACTCCTTGGGCTTTAGATGGCTCTGCTTGAGCATCTGAAGGTCTGAAATCAGACTGAATGAAAATAAGCAGAGCTCAGGAGAGTCTGTCCAATGGACTTCCTTTCCTGTCAGGCTGTTCCAGGTGAAAATGGAACGGGAACAGCACCAGACTGAGATCAGAGATCTCCAGGACCAGCTCTCAGAGATGCACGATGAACTGGACAGTGCTAAGCGATCCGAAGACAGAGAGAAAGGGGCTCTCATTGAGGTAAGAGAATGTGGGGTCAGGTGACAAGACCGGCGCATCTGCCTGAGGAGACCGAGGTGGTGGAGGTGGGGCGGGGGCCGAGAGGTATGAGCCACCCTCTGTTTTGTGCATCGCCTCCACCTGTGCCTGTGGTTAGCTTCTGTAAGAGTATCGTGTATGACAGTTTTTAAATGTTGTGTGAAGGAAGCCTTCAACCATGTAGCAAGGTAGAAAGAGTCCTTTGTTAACTTCCATAGAGCCCCAATGCAGATACAACAGTTGTCAACATTTTGCGATATTGACCCACTTATTCATCTGTCCATCCATCCTTCTGTTTTTTTCGTGTGTCCATTTATTTATCTTTGCTTAACTGTTTCGAAGCAAATTACAGATAATAACTTGCCTTACTCTTAAATTCTTAAGCATACATCTTTGAAAAATTGGGGAATTTTCTTACAACCACAATACTATTATCACACTTGAAAAATTTAATAATTCCTTATATATATAAAGTATAACAAGAATTCTAATACCTGGGCCCTTATTCAAAATTTTCCAGTCGTCCCCAAGTATGTTTTATGGTTGTGTTCCCCCTACCTCCCAGCCCGATCCAACCAAGAGTCCCACATTGCTTTCACTCTTATCCGAGTTTCCATTTACCTTGCTACAGCCCTCTCCCCCATTCCCTACTCTCTGCTCTTTTCCCCCAACCCATCGATCTTCTGAAAGACCAGGCCAATGCCCCACTGATTTGTCTGATTATTTCCTCACAGTGTTCATCCTTTGTGTTTTACTAAATATGTATTTAGATCTCTACACCAATAGATTTGGGTTAAACTTTGGGCAAAAATACTTTGTAAGTGATGCTATTTATGGAAAATCATTGAAAAGACATTAATGTCTGTATAGCACTTACCACAGTTTAAATTTTTATTTGTTTAATGCCCCACAAGACTGTAAGCCGCAGGAGGGCAGGGTTGTTTATGATTGGCTCAGTATTTTATCTGCAGCAGCTGTCCCAGTGCTTGCGCCATATAGCACTTAGTAAATATTTGGTGGGTGGGTGGGTGGCTGGATGGATGCATTATGGGTGAGTAAGTGAATGAATGAATGAATCTATTTACTGTGTACACAGGCTGCCCATCTGGCCCCTGCCCGTATTAGTATGTCCCCTCTTAGATATTTAGCTCTTATCTGTGAGTCGATGAATAAGGTTGACTCTTTCCTCTGCTTAGCATTTGTTAATTATGGGGTTTTACAAAGACAATTATTATTTTTTCCCTGAATTAGGTTACCATCCTGTTGAGGTGTTAGATACACACGTATAAAATCATTAGAGAGCAAGAGTAGGTTTTGAATATCTACACTTTTTTGTTGGAAATAAGTCTAATTAAGGGTCACAAGGACACAGAAGTTTTATCTCTGTGCCCATTTAGATGTTTTGATATTTGCTGTAGCGTTATCATCACCTGTATTTTTGGCATGGTTTTGAAATTTATTTTCTTAATAAACTTCATTTTATAGGAATAGCCTGAAAAATTAATGATATATAATTTAGAACAAAGCAACAACAACAACAACAAAATCAAATGAGAGGTACCTTGTTGGTATTGGACTTTTACTCTCTACTGCTTTCCCCCACAGGCTTGGGTCTTCTCTTTGTCCCTTTCTTGGCGTTAAAAGCTGCTGGCTCCTAAGTCCCTAAAGTTCCTTGTTCAGTTTCTGCTGTCGGTTGTTTTCTCACCCCCTTCCTTGTTTAGTTTTGAAGTAGTTCCCCTGGAAGGATTTAGTTCATGCCCTTTAGAACTTAGCCTCTGTCTTCCCCATGACTCGGTGAGGGTGGAGAGCTGAGCACGGTGGCCACGCTGCACAGGAGTCATGAATTTGTTTTTTCGTTTTCTTTTGTTTTTTGCATGGCTAGTAGAGGGGAATCATTTCTCTTTTCCCATCTCTCTGTCTCTGTTTAGACCTTCTCTCTGTCTCTGTTTAGACCTTTTCTCCTGAGAAAGCTTTAGGCCTGTTTCTTACCACCTGGTATTTCCCTTTTTATCCAAGGATTTCTTAAAAACCACCTCATTTATGGTATTGTACTGCTTCTCATGGCTCTGCCTTCTCAGCGCTCAGAATTACAAAGACAAGGTGTATTAGAATACAGCTCTGAGAATGTGTGTGTTTATCACTGAAATATTATTAAAACCACAAAATGAAATTTAAAAATGTGGGGGTAGGTAGAAAAACAAATTTATTTTCCTAACATCTTAACAACTATTGTTTTTAAAGATTTTATTTGTTTATTTTTAGAGAGAAGGTAAGGGAGGAAGAGAGGGAGAGGAACACCAATGTGTGGTTGCTTCCTGTGCGCCCCCCACTGGGGACCTGACCCACAACCCAGGCATATGCTCTGACTGGGAATCAAACCAGCAACCCTTTGGTTCACAGGCCAGCACTCAATCCACTGAGCCACAGCAGCCAGGGCCACAACTATTTTTATTTCCCCATTTTCTGTTTGCCTCCATACCCTTTGATGGGTTTCATCCAACTGTCCATAATGTAGGGACAATTATAATGTTCCTACAGTTTTGATCTCTGTTTATAAAAGTTAATGCCAGAAACATTTTTCCTTATTATACTTTAGTCTATTTCATTTGTAAGGAGATAAACCACAGTATATTGAATCATCCTCTTATATTTGTTTCTTTTTTTTCTGAAGTTATAAAAAAAGTACGGTGAGCATTGCTTACTTGTATCCTTGTCCTTCTTTAGAAAAATACCCTAAGGACGATTTCCCAGAAATGATGTCACCGAACAGTTTATAGCTTCATCAAAATGTAGCTTCACAAACAAATTTAAATGGGAAGTAAGGCTTTGACATATTTTATGATTCCTTGTGTGGACACTTCATTGATTTTAAAAGGGAAAGACATTATCTTAGCTATTGGGAAGGCCCTTAAGTTGCTGAACTTTCCCAATAACTGAAACCTGTAATTGTTATTTGCCCTTTGCTCTGATACCCTCAATCCTTTTAAATTCTTTATTTTAGTACATTTGACCTTGCCCTATTTTTTTGTCTATCTTTTGTTCTCCCAGCCAGCTAATTCAATAACATACCGTGTTACATCTTTCCCCGCTTCAAGCAGCAGAGCAAATGAAGAAATAAATTTCAGTATCTAAATTATTTTTTAAATGCCATCATTTTAAGAAAAGGGAATATGTCTGAAATGAGCTATATGCTTCTTTGCCTCTTTAAACACAGTATACTGTGCATATATTGATGAACATAATTTAATTAATTAAATAGTTTCTTGACACATTTGTAGTGGAAACCGGGATGAGGCTATAGGCCTCGGTTGTGGTAATGTGTTTTCAGGCAGAGGCCAATAATGAGAGAACAGGAAAGGAAAACAGAGCACATCTTTTTTTAAAAATGCCCCGATGCTTCTGGCTTTCTGGTGGTCTCTTTCCTGTAACGGGAACTGTGGATGCCATCCACTGCTGCCCTTCTGCAAGACGAGCTAAGGCACAATAGCTTCTCAATGCCAAAATGCGGTTCTCTCCCTCTGGAAAGTCATCCTCTCTGTTTAAATCAGTTTTCCTTTGACTTGTCAGTGACATTTAAAACATGATCTACGGTTTCTCTATCACTTATAAAGTAGAGTCCATCTCCTTGTCTCTTTCAATTTATTTTTCATATCTTAATAAGAAGTGGCTGGGGAATCTGATAACAGATTACAGTTGGGGCCAAGTTTTCTGTGGCGTTTGGCTCAGAAGACTCTTAAACACAGTGAGCGTTAAACCTGTTGTGCTTTTGAATGTTTGGAAATGGCTGAGGGTCCTATGTTTTGTGAGATGCCCAATGCACAAGATTTTTCATAAAATCTCTTCTAATACTACTTCACATTTTGTTAAATAACATTGGGCTCCTAAATGGAACTAGTAAACAGAGAGAATACAATAGTTTAAAAAAGAAAAAAAAGAAGAAAGGAAATAAGGAAGGAAGAAAGAAAGAGTAGAAAATAATCCTGTTTTCTCTGGATAAGCCATACAAGAAGGTCAACAAAAGGATGATTATTTTTTATCCTTCAACAACTGATGGTTCTAAATTTTTGTTTTTAACTCAACTTACAAAAATGATTATAGAACAAATTTTCAGCTACTTCTTTGTCCAAAAATGTGTTTTCCTCTGTCCTGGGGGAAATGGAGAAACATGAAACATCTGTCTGGAGTGCCACGACAGTGGAGTTTTCTCATTACTGACCGTCGTCTTTGCTGGGAGCCTGCAGTGCTGGCCGCTGGCCTCGCTCCAGCAGCCTTGTGGCGTTTTATCTCTGACTGTGCCAACCTGCAAGTCCTGTAAGTATCAGTAAAATGCGATGGTTGTGAAACTGTATTGATCTGGGGACAGACTGTCCTCGGAAATGATATTACTGAAATTTTATAGGATTTTTAATTTAAAAAAGAGTTTAAAAAATCACATTTCTCACCAGCCACATTATACTTTCTAGACTATCCTTCTGGAAAAACAAATTGCATAATTCTCTGTCAGCTACAGTTTTGATACAAAACCCCTTACTTACCCTTTAATTGAGCATGGGCCAGAGAGAGGGACCCTTTAGAACCTCTGGGAAGCATTTGTGCAGAAGGGGGTTTAGACACGGAATACCTGTGACTAGGTGGCGTGTGAAATACAGCATTCCGCGGGCGAGTACGCTGCTGCTTTGGACATCTGGCGTGCATCTCTTAGCGCGCATGTCGTCAGGACAGCGCCTGGCTGCTGCTGGACCCTGAGAGAACACCCTTTTCCTCTCAACTTTCCTTCCTTCTTGTCTTCTTAGGACCTGGTCACCTTTCTTTGCTTTAGCTTGGAAATGTGTAGCACATGTCTTATTATGTAGTAAGTGCCACACACAGTCAACTTTTATAGCCTCCCGCACCTGCACCCGCACCCGGACATGCACACCCACACACACTGGGTCCTCCTCCCCGGGCTGCTTTCGTGTGTGCAGCCAGCCTAGGTTTTGATAGCGCTGATTCTGAGTGGCCAGCGTTTTCCCTTGTTTTCTTTGATTGGAATCTGTAGAGAGGCATGTTCATTTCTAATGGGTGTTGACTTAGATGTTGAAGTTTATATATTACCTCTCCCAAATTTGGCTTGGTATAATTGTCAGAAAGCCACTGAAGTGAGGGAGTAACATTTTTGAAATCCCTTGTGCTTTTTGGTCTCTCCCCTGGAAAACTTCAAGTGCTACTGAGTAATGTGGTGAGGTGTCGTCTGACTGGATCTGTGCAATGCAGGCCACTTAAGCCCCAGCCCCAGCCGCAGACAGCAGCGTGCCAATGTGGAATAGCCCGCAAAACCGAGGTTCTTAACATCCATTGGCGGCACTACACAAAAGGCAACTCAAAACACAGATATATCCTGGAAAAGATAAGTATGGGAAGAGGAACTGCCTTATCGTCAAAACAATTGAGAAACGTGTGAGAGTGAGAGCAGGAAGCGGGGTTGGATTCTCAAGGGCTGTGGTGCAGAGGCTGGCGGGGGCTCCAGGAAGACCTGACAGAAGAGCCAATAGCAACAGTGACAGGGGAGTCTCTGCTGCCCATTAGGGAGGCCTGTGCAGTGGCAGCGGCAGGACTTGCCCTTGGATAAATGTCAGGACATCTGTGTTTTCATAAGATTGCTTATGTTCTGTGTTAGGTGCTTTGGGAGAGCCAGAGCTGCCTTAGCTACCGGGATGAATCTCTTGCCGTTTCATCTGCGCTTATCCATGCCTACAGCTAGATTCCTGAAGGACTGGCCCTGGTCTATGCAAAGCAGCTCTACCCCGGGACTGCAGAGGTTCCTCTGGTTCGATGGGTGTGCATGTTCTAAAGAAAAGAGATTCTGTTGGCAGTTGGACTTAATTCAATGAGACTGTTTTTATTCCCTATTTTTATGACACTTCTTGAATGGGAAGTAGCTTTACTCTGAGGCCTCAGGTTCCCAAGTAGCAACCATTTGTCCGATTCCCCAGGAATCTCTACACTCCTGATGTACTGTACATGCTAATTTATTTATGTCCAGAACAGCCGCATTCCCAATATCATTGATACATGCATCAAAAATATAGTAAACCAGACTTATGTCCTTCATTCAAGGAGCTGATAGTCTAGTAGGGGAGATAATAAGAAAATAAATATATGGACTGTGAAGTTAAAGTGTCAAGTGCTGTGGTAAGTACAGCTAAAGTGAGATGGGTATTCAGGGAGGGGATTTAGGAATGACTTCTTTGAGGAGGTCATGCGAGTGTTCAGAGACTGTTTGAAAGGCAGAGAGAGGAAGAAGGGCACTTCAGGGGAAGCCGTGTGGCTAATGTCATAGAGGCCACAGGTGAGAGCCTGGATACAGGGAGCAGTTGGGTGGCGATGGCACGCCACCTGGGCAGGAGATGATGAGGGCCTAACCCAGGGAAGCAAGGGAAACAGTTGAAGATGTTCTAGAACTAACTCTTTGGTTGTAAGGGTCAAGGACGAGATTGGTCAGGTTGCTGCCAGACTTCTGAGCAGGTGGTGACTTCACAAGAGTAATGAACAAAGGAAGCGGAAGGGAAGGGAAGGGAAGGAAAAGCATAGACCTATTGAAGCTGAAGTGCCCATGGGACATCAAGATGGATGTGCCTAGCAGGTCATTGGAAGTGCAGGTCTGAATTCAGGTTAAGGATTGAAGGCAAAAGTTTGGGAGTTATTTACATAGAATTAATAGTTGGAGAAAAATAGATGAGCCTGCCAAGAAAAGAATAAGGAATGCAAAGGTGCATTCTTGGGGATCATCTTAGCTTTTGGAAAGAGGGAGAGAAAAGCCAGAAAAGATTGTCACAGAAAAAAAAAATGGCTCAAGGAAAGAAAACAGGAGAGTGTAGTGTCTTTGTGCTGCAAGGCAGAAGAAAGTTTAAGGAGACAGGTGGGGAGGGTCAAGGAGGGGTCAAGAAAAGCGAGGACTGAGAAGGAGCCAATGGATGTAGTGGTTAAGAGGTCACTGTGACCTCGGAGGGGGCACTCTTAGTAGCCTAGGAATAAAAGTCATAGAGCAAGAGATGAAGAATAGAGAGTGAATAATAGTAAGTAGGTGGTCAAGAAGTTGAGGCAGTGAACAGAAACTATACTTTAAAAAGTTTGGTGGGAAAGCTTTTTTTTTCCTTTCTCCTGACTCAGAGGATTCTTGTGCCCTGAGGGAAAAGACACAGATGCCCAGAAACAGAAGAGAACAAAATGACAGGAGAAAAGATAATAGAGAGTAGAGACTTGGGGCAGGCTGGCCAGGGGCAGCTCACTGCGAAGTGGCTTTGTGTTGGGGAGAAGGCCTGAAGTATGGAGAACTGGGGTGACAGGGAGCTGAGGCAGCCACATCCACGTCCTGGTCAAGGGGTGAGGGAAGGGAGTCTGCCAGAGAGGGCAGGTTCTGAGCTTGAGGAGAGCTGAGCAGGTCTGGGGTGAAGATGGCAACGCAGAGGAATGCCTGCTGAGCTTCTGGCAGAACACACATGGGGTTGGGTAATGCGATTTGTAGTGGAACTTGTTACCCCAGTGTTGTGACTTTCTTTATGAACTCTGAGCGGCTGAGGAGAAAATGTGAGTATTTTGCCCTGCTCAGACGGGGGGAGGAGGGGCAGGGATCATGGATGAAAGGTTCCAGCGGGATGTGCAGTAAGCAAGGGCAGCAAGTCCGCATGACTCCGTCAAGCAGCAACGCATAATGACCCCATTAACAAGGGCCACAGACCATGGCCCAGAAATGAAGTGGGATGGAAAAGACAGACATGTCCCCTCAAAGCAATGGAAATTAAATCAGTTTCCCTTTTCTCCCTCAAATCTGAAGAAAGCTGAGCTAGTTAAATCAAGGGGAATCTGGCCTCCGAGGAGTGAAAGGGTAGAGGAAGGGATGGTCCCATCTGTGTGAGGAAGGAGACAGTGCGGGGGGGACAGGTGAGGGGATGGCTGCTCCTCTGGGTGGCCAAACTGGAGGGGAAAAGTGGGGCCACTTGACAGAGATGGTTCATCTTCACCTCCCTGCTCATGTCTCCTCTCTTAGGAACTCTTACAGGCAAAACAGGACCTTCAAGATCTGCTTATCGCCAAAGAGGAGCAGGAAGACCTCTTGAGGAAGCGCGAGCGGGAGCTCACCGCCCTGAAGGGAGCCCTGAAAGAAGAGGTTTCCAGTCACGACCAGGAGATGGAGAAGCTGAAGGAGCAGTATGACGCCGAGCTGCAGGCCCTCAGGGAAAGCGTGGAAGAGGCGACCAAGGTGAGTCCCCCCAACCGCAGGCCAGCCCACAGTGAGTGTCGGGAGGGGCAAGGAAATGTGGCTCGGGCACAGCTGACAGGGCCGGCCGTGTCCTGCTGCCAGCTGTCTTCTGTTTCATCCCGTCGCGGACACAGAACTTGTTCACGAAAGTAAGTTCAACTGTGCTGCTGTTGACTGTGTTAAGTCTTAAAATTTAAAAATTATGTAGGACAATGTTTACATGCTGTTGCACCAGGAGAGACTTAGAGGCCCTCGCATGAACTCTAGAAGCTCTGTAGCCCCTTGCAGAGCAGAGATCTGTACCCCTCCAGATGTGCCTGAAGGCCAGCGGCCCACGACTGTGTGTGGTTTTGCTGATGGCACAGGACTGCAGACGGGACCCAGACTTCTGGAATCCTTCACCCCGCCCTAGCCGGCTCCTTCTGACTCATGAAGCCTTTTGTTAGACGTTTCAGGTTCATTCCTCAACAAAGTTGTGAGATGGTTAATTGGCTGAATTGCCCAAACCCTTGCAAGATGATTTTTTTCTTAATTGAATTCTTGGCTCCTACAAATAGATAGATTCGCCTAAATTATGTTGAAGTCTTTTGGTGTGGGCCTCATGTTGGCTGTTGAAGAGAAAAGGCAACGAAGAATGTTTTGAGGGGAAAATGCTTTGAAATATCATGCCATCTTTAGGGAAAGAGGGGAATTGCAGAGCACGATGCACAGAGTGAGTGCCTGCAATGTATAGGTCAAAGATGGCGAAGAAAGAACTCTTGAAATGGTTTGTTTATCCTGTGAGGATTACAGTGTCAGCTCAGAGCTGGCAGGTCCTCCCCTCACTAAGCTCCATAGTGATTCACTGATTTCAATTAAGGCCCGGTAATTACAAATGACAGGAAGTGAATGATGGGGTTGTTTGTTATAACAATAAAAAGTCTGGGGAATAGTCTGTTTGGGGTTATTATAACTGAGGCAGTTAAAAAGAAAAAGCTGCTTGTTGATTTGCCTATCTTAGATTCATTTGAGATAGGGTTTAGTTTGAGGGGGAAACGCACAACTTGTTGAATTTCATTGCTTTTGGGGGATGTCTGTTTTTTCCACCTCATTTTGCCTGTGTGCAATGGCCCGGTGCCCTTGCTAGTGGCCTTTCTGTGCTGTTGCTTCATGGGAGACATGCCAATATGCCACTGAGTAAAATGACGCTCCTCTGAGCCTATCATATCAGTATCAACTTCAGGCGTTGCCTCAAAGCATGAGTTAACGTGCTGTATTCATCAAGGGGAGGTAGCCGAGGACAGTGTTTAGGCGCGGTTACAGCAATTTCACTGTAAGGGAGATTAAACGGGCACCACACACGGGTCTCTCCCAGATATTGTAAACGGGGAAGGGAAGCGTGGTAGGGGAAAGAGGACATCTTTCTTGTGTGGAGTCGAGATCATCTGTAGAGACTTAGGCTATCCTGTTTTGACCTTTTTGAAGGTCAGAGTTGTATGTTAGGTCACGGCATTTGCATTATGTCAGTTGAATAGGGGTAATTGCATTCACCTACATCAGTCTGTGAAAGAAACAACAGGTGAGCTAGCCAAGGTGTACATCACTGGCAGAGAATGTAGGGTTTCTGAGCACCAGGAAGCGAACACAAAGGGGTTCACCTTGGCATCCAGTGCCTGTCAGCAGGGCTCTTTGCCCCAGGTCATATTCTGCACTGCTGCCAGCATCTTTCCATGAAAGAACAAATCTGGTCATGTCCGCCTCTGCTTTAATAACCGCCTTGGCTTCCCGTTGCCCCAGACTTAAGTTCAAAACTGTGGGCATGGTAGGCAACAGAAGTCCCTTCTCAGAAAACCCCATCTCCAGAAAACTCCATTTTCTTTTAGTCCTCTCACATCTTCACCTATGTGGGATGATTTTCTTCTACTTTTCTGCCTGAGCAACTTTTACGCATCCTCCAAGATCCTTCCTCAATGTCCTCTTCTCTGAAGGTATCCCAGATGCCTCCACTCCTTTTGGTGGAATCAGTCACACCTTCCTGTGGTGTCTGATGCACCCTGGTTATTCTTCTACCAAGAATGATTAGTTTGTATCACACTGTTTTGTAATTTATCATTTTGTCTGCTGACTCCCTGAGACTCTGAGCTTCTTAAGCACAAAGGCCATTTTTATCACTTTTTTTTCATAGACTGAGATTGGCAGATGCAAGTACCTCAGGGCCCAGACAGGGACATAAATGAGTAAAGCTCTGGGAGTGTTCTTGGGGTGACAGTAGGGCATGGTGGGGACTGTAGCAGGCTGGAAAATGTGTCCTTTGCTGTAGGGTCAGCTGCTTTTCTGCTACAGCTCAGAGTGGCCCATTTTGGGCCCATGTTGTTTGATCTCTCAATTTTTAAAGAGAAGCCAGATAGCTGGATGTTGATGTGAGATCTCCTAACTTTTAAGCAATGCTTCAAATTAAAAAAAGAAGAATAACATTTAAAAAAAAAAAGAGAACCAAACACAACCCATTTGTAGGTCGACAGATGTGATCTTTGTTCCTTGAGCTTAACACAGTACCCGTCATACAGCCATGTCTGTGCAATGTCTGATGAGCGACAGTAAGTGGAGGACAAATTCCCTCTTAACCGGGTTCTCAGGCTGGTTGTGTGGTTGCCATTAGATTTTCTCCAACGATGATGTGAGAGGTTTTTTAGAAAATCTGCCATTACTCTGTGAATCTCTGTGCCTTGCCTTTGAGTTTCCCTGTAGTTTTTTTTTTAAAGATTATGAGTACGTTTTTTTTTTTTTTTAAAGATTTTGTTTATTTATTTTTAGACAGAAGGGAAGGGAGGGAGAAAGAGATGGGGAGAAACATCAATGTGCGGTTGCATCTCACGTGGCCCCCCTGGGGACCTGGCCTGCAACCCAGGCACACGCCCCGACCAGGAATCAAACCAGCGACCCCCTGGTTCGTAGCCCGCGCTCAATCCTTTGAGCCACACCAGCCAGGGCTATGAGTATGTTTTTATACCTTAGCTTTTGCTTCTGAAGGTAGTTGCTGAACAAATGTGCCAGAGCATATTTAAGGGAAAAATTATGTTAATTTAATGCACAGATGCTGCCTTTTTGCTACATTATTTACATGTGGGTACTATATAAAGTTTACATGTGGGTACTATATAAAGAACTTATAAAGTTCTATATAATAGAACTTTTAAAAAGTATATTTTAAAAATACATGATATTTTTATTTTTTTTTTAAATTTTATTTATTTTTAGAGAGGGGGGAAACATCAATGTGTGGTTGCCTCTCACGTGGCCACCACTGGGGACCTGGCCTGCAACCCAGGCATGTGCCCTGACTGGGAACTGAACCAGTGACCCTTTGGTTTGCAGCCCATGCTCAATCCACTGAGCTATACCAGCCAGGACAACATATATGATATTTTTAAATATTATTTTTAAATAATATCAATATAATATAAGTATATTGATTATGCTATTACAGTTGTCCCACTTTTCCCCCTTTGCCCCCTTCTGCCTGGTACCCCCATTACCTCTAGCAATTCCCTCCCCCCTTAGTTCATGCCCATGAGTCATACATATGAGTTCTTTGGCTTCTCCACTTCCCATACCATTCCCAACACCCCCCTTCTGTTCTGTACCCATCAGCTATGCTTCTTATTCCCTGTACCTTTTCCACCATTCTCTCCCCTCCCCCTACCCACTGATAACCCTCCATGTGACCTTCATCTCTATGACTCTGTTCCTGTTCTAGTTGCTTGCCCAGTTTGTTTTTGTTTTTTAGATTCTGTTCTTGATAGTTGTGAATTTGGTGTCATTTTATTATTTATAGCTTTGATCTTCTTCTTTTTCTTAGATAAGTCCCTTCAACATTTCGTACAACAAGGGCTTGGTGATGATGAACTCCTTTGTAAGGGAAGCACTTTATCTGCCCTTCTGTTCTAAATGATAGCTTTGCTGGATAAAGTAACCGTGGATGTATGTCCTTGCTTTTCATCTCTTTGTATACTTCTTGTCAGTCCCGTCTTCCCTGAGATGTTTATTTTGAGAAATCAGCTGATAGTTTTATGGACACTCCTTTGTTGGTTACTCTCTTGTTTTCTTTTGTTGATTTTAAGATTCTCTTTATCTTTAACCTTTGGCATTTTAATTATAATGTGTCTTTTGATGTGGCCCTCTTTGGGTGGAACTTGTTTGGGGTTCTCTGAGCTTTCTGGACTTGTATGTCTATTTTGTTCACCAAATTGGGGAAGTTTTCTTTCATTTAATAATAAATAATAATAATAATAATTTTTCAATTTCTTCCTCTTCCTCTTCTCCTTCTGACACCCCTATGATTTGGATGTTGGTATGTTTAAAGTTGTCTCAGAGGTTCCTGAGCCTCTACTTATTTGAATTGTTTCTTCTTTCTGTTTGAGTTGACTGTTTATTTCTTCCTTTTGCTCCAAATTGTTGGTTTGAGTCTTGGCTTCCTTCCCTTCACTGTTGGTTCCCTGTATAGTTTACTTTAGTTCACTTTGCATAGCCTTCACTTCTTCCTTTATTTTGCATCTGTACTCAGTCATTTCTCTGAGCATCCTGATCACCAGTGTTTTTTTTTTTTTTTTTAAAGATTTTATTTTTATTTATTTTTAGAGAGAGGGGAAGGGAGGGAGACAGAGAGGGAGAGAAACAGCAATGTATGGTTGCCTCTCACAAGGCCCTCACAGGGACCTCACAGGGATCTCACAGGGACCTGGTCTGCAACCTAGGCATGTGCCCTGACTGGGAATTGAACCGGGACCCTTTGGTTCCCAGCCCATGTTCAGTCCACTGAGCTACACCAGCCAGGGCCTGATCACCAGTGTTTTGAATTCTGCATCTGATAGGTTGGCTGTCTCTGTGTCACTTAGTTCTTTTTCTGGAGTTTTGGTCTGTTCTTTAATTTGGGCCATATTGCTTTGTCTCTTCGATCTGTCGGCCTCCCTGTGTTTGTGTGTATTAGGTAGAGCTGCTTTGGCTCCCCGTGTTGACGCACCTGTTATATTGTAAGGGATGGAGTCTCAGGTATTTGCCAGGGCTGTGCAACCCGCTTAGCTCCTTTGTGCTGCTGTCTCTTGGGGGAAGGGTCAAGAAGGAACAGTGTCACTTGCTTGGCTCTCGCCCCATTTCTAGTCACTTCCCCCACTTCCTGTAAGCATCTGACACCCTGCTAGCTGCTACCCTGGTGCTGATTCCCAGAGTTGGTGGGTTTGTATACATTCTAGGACCCTGTGGGTTCTTTAAATGGACTCTCCTGACAGACCATCAGCTTCTTTCACTGTGCCAGCAGCCCCCACTGGTTTTTACAGAGGTTGTGAGGCTTCGTTCTCCCAGCTACTCAGTCTGTGCTGGGGCTGGGGTCACTTGCTTCCCAGTTGTTATCAGCCACACGTGAATGTGGAGTCGCCTGTTCTGACATTGTAGTGCCTTTGCCACCGCCAGGCCACACCGCATCCTCTCCACTCCTCCTACCCAACGAGATGGACATTTCTCCTTTAAGTCCTTCACAGTCGGACTTCCATAAAGTTTGATTTTCTGACAGTTCTAGTTGTTTTTTGTTTTTAGATTGGTTGTTATCTTTCTTATGGTTGTGCGAGGAGGTGAAGTGAGTCTACCTATGCCTCCATCTTGGCTGGAAGTCTGTATATAGAATTTTGTGATAATTATTTTAACTACTTGGAAGAGAGTGAATTAAATATATTTTAACTTTATTTTTTAAATAAATAAGGAATAAAATATTTTTATTTCTAATTTATTTTTCTTTCTTTATTTTTTATTTATTTTTAGAGAGAGGGAATGGCAGGGAGAAAGAGAGAGAGGGAGAGAAACATCAATGCGTGGTTGCCTCTCGAGCACCCCCTTCTGGGGACCTGGCCCACAACCTAGGTATGTGCTTTGACTGAGAGTTGAACTGGCGACCCTTTGGTTCATAGGCCCGGCACTCAATCCACTGAGCCACACCAGCCAGGGCTATTTTTTTTTAATTGTATTTTTTTCCCATTGCCATTTAGCCCTCTTCCGTCCCCCTCCCCCCACCCCCTCCCACTCCTTTCCGGTAAAGAGCATTTCTTAAATGCTCTTTATGTCCCTGGGGGAAGGACCCACCCATTTACCACTGTCACTAAAAGCTGACACTGCATTACAAAGTTTATTTCCTTGGTAAATCTTAGGAGGCAGCCCAACCTCCTGTCATCAGTTTTTCTAATTTTTGCCACTGCCCCAGGGCCAAAAAACCTTAAAGTGCTATTTTATTGTCGTCAAATAACAAAAACATTTCAGCCTGGCCTGAGCTTGAGCATTAAACATTTTAAATTGCTAGAACATTTGGTGAAAACTATCAAAGTCTATTAAGGACATTTTATAGGTATTCCAAACAGATACTCTGTGAAAGTGGTTTTTGTAGACCCAAGTAGCCTCACCTTTTTAAGAACAGATTGATTGCTCACCAGGAAATTCATGAGTGTTTATGTGGGCTCCTTGTGCTGCGGACTGAACTGGGCCTCTCCCGCAGAGCCGGGTGGTTCCGGCTACTTCCCTCCCCTTCCCACAGAGAAATGGGCTCTCACTGGGCTGTTAGAAAGGGGAGTCTAGCTATCAAACATTCTTTGAAAGAACTGTGAAGAACTTTGATACCGTATTTCATCACATACATTTTTTCTGTGTTACATCCTTTTATACTTTTTCCAGTTTTAAAAGGGAAATGTCCTCTTTCTGCTTGGGTTTGCGGCCATGGCTGGAACCCATGTGCAGAAGTAGACAGTCAGCGGGGATGTGAATGACCATAGTCTGGGGGTATAATGAAGTCTGTCCATAGCTGTTAGCGTCTCTTTTTCATCCCCACCCCTTCCAGTCCCCAGCTCTTATGCAAAAGAGAAGTGCAGGCTGTTTTGTATTTTCAGATTTCTCCAAGTTGGCTGAGTTCAAATTCTACCTCCTGCAAGAACTTCCCTGGTACCCTCTTGGGCCTTACAATTGCTGGACCTAGAATTGCTGAAAATTTTGTCCTTGGTTTTTTCTTCCTTGTCATGCTAAGGACTGTTATCATTTTTGCAATAGGCATCCCCAATGTGCTTGGCACTTTTTAGGTGTGCAGAAAACAGAGGAATGAGTAGAGAAAAAGGGAGAGGCCGTTTGAGTCCTGACAACCCCAAGACCAGGTGTCATACTCTTTTGGGGTCTCATTTATGAATTAAAATAGTATCTCATGAAAATGCACAAATCTTGTCTAGTGGGAGCATTATCATAATGTTAATGTTGATCTCGAAGGACTATTTTTGCATCTAAAAGCTGCAGGTGTTTTGAGGATGATTAAAGAGTCACTTTCTCTTTGTGTTGGGTCATACGACTTCTGGGCCATTAGACACTTTTAGAATGCGCAGCATATAGCAGTTAAGCAACAAATATCTCTTCAGTGAATGGATAACGGGGGAGAGGAGGGAGGATGAAGATGTGTGAGTTACAGTATTCACCGATTTACTTCCTGAACAGTTGCCAAGTGCTAAGTTATGTGAGTGTTATAAAGATAAATCACATAAATCTCCTTTCCAGAAGATGGAAGCGGAGATCAGTAACACTCCAGCTGGTTACAGAGTGGGACAGGGCAGATGCCCGAGAGCAGTGGAGATGAAGGGCTTTGGGAGATGGCCGTGCTCAGGGCAGGGCCAGGGGCTCTCGGGAAGGTTTCACCGAGGGGCCGTGTTTAGGTTGGGCTGTGAATGGTGAGTGCTGTTGGGACCAATGAGCATGGAGGCTGAAGATATTTTGGGTATGAGCAATGCCGTGTTGCTGGGAAAGGGAGATGTATGTCTGGGCAGGAGCCCTGTGGGCCAATGGCAGTTAAGGTGGTTCCAGATTCAAAGAGACTTTCAAGAGGCAGGGCCTAGATCCAAAGCATAGACCATGTTAGGATCACAGTTAAACAAACCAGCTGTTTATAAAAAGAAAGAAATATTTGAAATCATTGGGGGCATTTAAATACTGTCTCTATATTTATTGATACCAAGAAGTAGGGGTTTAGGGGTAATAATATTGTTATTGTTTAAAGTATCTTTATCTTTTAAATAAACTTACTGAAGTATTTATGGGTGAAATGATAGGCTGTCTGGAATTTGCTTTGAAATAACCCCCTCAGGGGAGGAAGTGAGTGGGGGCAGGGATGGAGCAAGAATAGCCATAGGTTGAAAAGTGTTAAAGCTGGGTGATGGATAAGTAAGAGTTAATTATACTATTCCTTCTAATTTTGCTAATGTTTGAGTTTTTATATAATACAAAATATTATTTTTTAAAGATTTTATTTATTTATATTTAGAGAGAGGGGAAGGGAAGGAGAAAGAGAGGGAGAGAAACACCAATGTGTGGTTGCCTCTTGCGCGCCCCTAAGCTGGGGACCTGGCTCACAACAGGGAATTGAACTGGCGACCCTTTGGTTCACGGGCCCTTGCTCAATCTACTGAGCCACACAAGCCAGAAGAGGAAAAAATAAAGTTACTGTTTTTTTAAAGGACAACCCAGAAAGATTTAAGATAGAAAAGGTGAGGTGGAGTGAGATTGTGAAGACTATTTGAATATCATATAACACGGTGGCAGATGAGTGGTTTTTAATTGCTGAGGGTACACTTGGTATTTTTTTTATTAGGAACCTGATAGGGACACGACCTTGTAGTGGCATGACCTGGAGGTAGGAGAGGTTAGAAGTTAGAAGAATGATTAGAAAGAATGAGGAGGAACGAGAACAGGCAGGGGCTGAGGAAAGGCGGCATGGCCAGGGGAGAGACCCCGCGGGGGCGCGATGACTGGGGTGAGGGAGAGGGCAGAGACCCAGCTGAGCCCACGGTGTTACCTCTGGGAGCCTGGACGGGGGCCTTGCTGGGAATGGGACCGCTCCAGCGGGGCCCCTGGGGGCCAGAGATTAGTGAAGGGCAGAGCGGCCCTGTTATTGGGCGGGGTGGTGAGCGAGTCCACAAAGGTCAGGGGACACTCCTGGGGGACGTTGATGGGACAGAGAAAAGAAAACAGGGGCTTAGGACAGGAGGAAGAAGAGGAGGACACACACCTGGGGACCTGAGGAGAAGCAGAGGAGTCCCTCACAGGAAGGCGCTAATGGCAGCCTGATTCTACGTTACACATTTATACTCAGGGCCTCTGTACTGTTACCTTGTTTTGCTTCTCATGGTGTAAATTATTTCTAACATCACACCCACATTTTATATTCTTTAACCCTTATAGGACTTTTATGCAAATTTAGTAATGTTGAAACTTTTTTTGTCCCTCCAGAATGACTCACATTATGGCTGTATGTTTGTGCTTCACCCAGCACTTTGGAAATGTCACTCAATCTTATAAAAATGAGTGCGTGCTTGGGTGCTCCTTTCCCACATCACTGCTGGGTTTTTCCTTCCCTCTTCCCTGCCAATCTGTGAATGGTGTTTTCCCAAAGGGTAAGGTCAGCAGAGGGTCAGGGGATCAAACGGGTGCTAATCCCAGGATCAATGGAATTGCCTCTCTAAGACAGGGCTAATTCAGTGTAAAATCTCATTTCTGTCTTCTCCGAGGGAGCCAGGTCAGCTAGGGAAACTGCAAAAAAACCCTTACTTCCTCAGCTTTTAGCTTCAGATAATCAACTCACTCTGAATGGCAACTGCTGGGAGGGGAGAAGCAGGGCGTTTGCAGGTGGGGCTGGGTAGCAGAAAATACCTCATTTCTGCAGACTCAAGCCTGTCTGGGGCGGCACAGAATTTTCTATTGAAAAATATAAAATGGGAAAGATTCAAGGTTGAAAAAGGTCTCCTTCCTTTTATTTTTTTTCTCATTCCCCACTCCCCCTAAAATGACTCTTTTCATAATTGCAGCATTTAATGCATCCTTTAATAATTGTATCACCCTTCTACATTCTGTATTGATTTAAGCAGCTAAGACCTGGTGTGATGTCCTTGGATGTTCCTTTTGAACCCTCCCTCCAAGCCCGAGATATGCCTGCTTCTGGCTGTGACTCTCATCCCAGGCAGGGTTCCTGATCAGCCTCTGAGAGGGCTGTGGTCAGCAGCGCACCGGACCTCTGTGCACTTCTCTCCTGGTGTTTCAGCTGCGCTGCCGGAGTCACTTGCTGTGAGTTGTAGAAGACAGAATAGGAGTCCCAGACGTGCCTGTTCACTTTTCATCAAATGTTTGTGGTCTCCAGCTGTGAGGCTCTTTTTCAGCCTTGTGGGGAGAAAGACGTGCAAATACTGTGCTGATAAAGTTATAGGCGCTGGGGCTGAGGGGTACGCAGGGTAAGAGATCAGGAAACGCTTACTGCTTAAGATGGCCACACTCAGGAAGGAAAGAGCACATCAGTTCTGTAACTGGACACCCTCAGTGCCTTTCCCGGCACCAAAATACCTAAGAGTTAGAAATGAGAAAGCTACTTCCTTTTCCCAGGACCTCTTGAGAGTTTCTGGACTTAGCAAACCTTGAACCTGCTGTCTTTGTACCCAACTCCTTTTAGCGAACTAAGAGTTAATAATTAGAACTGCCACAAAATTTAAATAGTCTAAAGGCAAGACAAAGAAAGAATGTTGGCCTGGGGGACCAGTTAAAATAGATTTCACTTATTCAAAAAAATCAGTTGGATTCCAGTTACAGTTAAGATTTCTGGAGGGTAGGACCTTGTAAAATGAAGTATTTACGAGGAGGCCCCACACCCTTCCCGGTTAGAAGGAGGGCATTAAAGGAGCTGTCCTTGGGGTCTGCCCTCACGGAGCTAGGGGAGTAGGGTTAGCTGCTGCTGTTCTGTGGAGAGCACCTCAGTGCAGGAGGAAGAGCTGATGAGAGTTGTTTTAGGAAGATTCCTCACCCAGGGATAGGTAGGTAGGACACTTGATGGTTTTTAGTGGCAGCACCTTCAAGCCTCCTGTGCAAGGTTAAGCAGGAGGGTGTTCTCCCGCAGCTCCAGTGGGAAGGGGGTGGAAACAGGGCTTTCCAGGACACCCAGAGCACTCAGAGGATCCAGAAGATCTCAGCCGATTCACACGTGTAATGGGAAAGTCCTGAAGCTGAACTGGGTGGAGAAGGAAGTAAAAGTCCTTGTCCTGGCCTCAGGAAGAGCAACAGCACAGCCTGGTCTGAAAGTCACGCCGGCTCGGGGGAGGGATGGGTGCCTGCCTGTTCCCTCTGTAATGAGGAATGACAGGGACGACGAGGCTTACATAGCTCAGGAGATTTGATGTTCAGTAGTCACCATCAACTCCTAGCTGTTAGGAATGGATTCTTGAGACAGTTTTTGGAATCTCCATCTATAACTAGTTTATTTATAGTCATTAATTAACTAAGCAAATATCTATTGAGCGTTTCATTTTTGCCAGCCACTGTGTTGGGTTATTGGAATAAATGGACCAAGAGGGTAGGACAGACAATGGTCAGTGAATCACATGTATAAATGTGTCATTCAGTGTGATAAGCTCTTTGAAATAGGAGAGACAGGAAGCTTCCTTGAGGAAAAGGAGGATGGAGGTGTGAAGGATGAATAGGAAATTACTAGATTTAAATAAAACCTCAGAGAATGTTCCAGGAAGAAGGAGCAGCATGTGCAAAGGGCCTGTGGCAGGAAGGAGCGTGGTCTATTCACGATGTTGCATGGAGCCCAGTGAGGCTGTGGTGGGAGATGAAGTACAGAGGGAAGGAGGGACCAGTTTACGCAGGCCTGCTTGTGCCTCTGAAGGATTTTGTTCTTTTTCCTAAGAGTGATGGGAGCCATGAAAGACTTTTAAACAGAGAGAGAGGGGTTGGGGGAGAGTGTGCGTGTGCATGTGTGACATGAGCCGATTACTTCCGGGGGAAAGAGTCTGCTCTGGTCAATGCCCTGGGATGGTTCGTTCATGCTGTCATTTACGATGGAGACATGAGCTCTCTGAGGTTTTTCCAGCAATCCAGTTCTTTTTTTAAAGGGTTATTACCTGCCCCTCTCTGCTGAAGGGCAGAAAGAGAAGAAAAGGTCATGGAAGGCCCAGTTTTGTTTGTGAGGTTTTGCTCTTTGCTGAGGACTGGCTGCTTGCATTTGTAAATTGTGTCTGAGCCAATGGATGAGGGTGGCTAGGGGTCCTGGCTGAAGGGAAAAGTTTGGTGTGTTGGTGGTGAGGTCTGCGGGAGGAACATTTTCATTCGTTTCTTGTTTAATAAGGCTGTTAGGTCTCAGTGCCTCAGTGCTGGAAAGACCTTCAAAAATGTGTAGAAGTTGAGAGAATAACCTAGTGGGGTGCTTGCCCATCTCTCCAAATGGAATATATGTTCTGAAATCTCCATGGACACCACCCACAGTCCAAGAGTGCAAGCAAGGCAGGAGCGACGGCCACTCCCTGGGGCCGGTGAACAGATGCATTTCCAGGGGAGGACATGCTCACCCCACAGAACTGGGCAGTGGAATGAGAGGGGCTATTTTAAATAGCGAAGGGCAGTCACAGTTACTGGAATATTGCAAAGAGTTGAATCCTTAACACTTGAAAGGAAAACTGCTTTAATTCTATCATCAGACATTCTACTCAATCTATATTTTCTCTGGTCCTCTGAACTCCCTTGATGAATATTTTTCTAAAGACTTGCCAAGATCATTAAGCAGATTTCTACTCAGTGGGAAATTTAAAGTAATCTACTGGATTACTTTAAGCAGACAACAGAACACGTCATAAGTTCTAAATCCATTAGATGAGAGGCAGAGTGGAAACAGGAGTATCTACAATGTCAAAGCAGAATCAGGATCCATAGGCATTTTATGGGAGCCAGCCTCTGAGAAGGCCCTGTCACCTGCTTCCTGGTACTCTTGCTCCTTGTAGTTCCTTCCCATGTTGAATAGGGCTGATCCATGTGACTGACAGGAAATAGAGTGTGACTTCCAAGTCTAGGTCGTGAAAGACACGTGGCTTCCTCCTTGCTTCCCTACACAGAAATGTGTGCCCCACCCCCATGCTTGCCACCTCTGGGCCCTTGCTATGTGGTCATCTCCAATCTGGAATCCGGTGTGGTGCAGCAGACAGATAGGGGCCTATTTCCGTGGCTTACTAGCAGGGAGATCCTTTTTCTTTGAGGGGGGGCTATATGTTATTTTGTGCAGTAATATCATACATGACTTTAAAAAATTCAATTCTGTGCATCAGTCGCCAAAATACTCCAATTCTCTCAGCTCCTTTCACTGCTGGCAACCCCCTTGTGCGTCCTTCAGAAGATAATCTATGTCAGTGGTTCTCAGCTGGGAGTGATTCTACCCACTCACCCTGGAGACATCTGGCAATGTGTGGAGACACTTTGCATTGTCACAACTGGGGGTGAGGGGTGGCATCCAGTGGGTGGAGGCCAAGGATGCTGCTAAACATCTTAACAGTGCACAGGGCATTCCCCCAGTACCTCACCCCAGTGTTGCTGCTGCGAAACTGGGACCTGTATGTACAAGTGTGTGTATGTATTCGTGTGTGTGCACATGCCTATGTATGTGTGTGTATGTACATTCCTTTCCTTTTACACAAATGACTGCTGTCTGACCTGAAGCATAGCTGTTGAGCAATAGACTGAATGTTTTTGGCAAACCACATCTATGATTCCAGAATCCTCTTTTCTCAGTTGGGAAAATGATACCAACAGCACCTGTCTCCCAGGGTTGTCATATTCTAGCCTTATCCTGTGTCCTCCTCCTGGACATTTCCCTGTGTCCCCTTGCAGACCCTCTGCCTTCTTTCCTGTTAATCTGCTCATATTAGCTATCTATTTCAATATCTCTAATGTCCTTCACCACCCCCTATGCCTCGGTCTCTGCCAGTTAAAACCCTGCCTATGTGGCTGGGTGTTATCCTGCAAGGGGAGAGGTCACTGGTTCGATTCCTGGTTGAGACACATGCCTGGGTTGTGGGTTCATCCCAGTTTGGGCACATGTGAGAGGTGACCGATCGGTGTTTCTCTCTGTCACATTGATGACTCTCTCTCTCTCTTTCTCCCTCCCTTCCTCTCTGTCTGAAAATAAATAAATAAAATCTTTCAGAAACTCCATCTGTCCTTCCGGGCTGAGCTCAGACGCCCTTTTCTTCATGTGGTCTGGCAGCTGCTGTCCTTTCTCCTCAAGACCCTCGGAGCCTTCTGCCCCTCCCACAGCACGTAGTGTGTTCTCCTCGCCCGTAGTGGTTGTGTGCTCACTCAGCACACGATGCATCATGCAGAAATGGACAAGGGGTCTCTGCTCTCCCACTGCCCAGTCCTGAGACAGGCAGGGACGTCGATGCTGCTGGTCGGAATGCTGAGTGACTGGTGCTCGGAGAGGCTTTTATAAGGCATGTAAAGCAGAAATGCAAAAAGGGTTGCTTTTGCTCCATGGAGGTGGTCTAGGAAAAGTTCCTAAGAGGGGATGAGGCTTAGACTGAGTCCTGGGGCAGTGAGAGTTAGTGAGGTGACCCGGGGTGGGAAAAGACATTCTAGACGGAGGGAAGTTCATCAGCTGGAACATGGGACATTTGGGATTGTTCTCGTCGGACACTTCAGGGGTAGCCATTTTCCTTATTCATTTTCGTATCCTTCATAGTCTTGCCCTAGGCAGTTAATAGATTTGTATGTTCATGTCTTTCTTCATTCAGCAAATATTTTTGAGAGCTTTCTGTATTTGAGGTATTGAAGATGTAAGGAGATTTAGGTACATTGTTGGTGGCAGATGGGTTACAATAGAAACCATCAGAGTAGAAGGTGGCTTCTGCAATGATCACAGGTGGTTTAGTGAGGTCTGAGCCGTAGATTAAGTCATGCATTCGTGGTGAGCACATGTTAGGATTCTGGAAATGTGTGTAAGAAGAAGTCAGAGGTGGGTGTGATGGAAAACTCTTGCCCCGGTGACCACTAGGGAACGGAAATCGCCTGAGCCAGCACTATTAGGGTGTTTCGTGAGAGATACACTCAAGGGCAAGGTGTGTGTTCAGTAGGCTGATGGCAGCAGTTTTCACGGTGATGAATACAGTGAAGTTTTGTCAGCGGTGGGTAGGAGTTGGGCGGGAAAGATTTGCTCCTTTTCTAGGAAATTCCAAAGTCATGGATAGGCCTCATCTTTGGGGATTTGCAGACGAAGGGGAGAGTATGGCCAAGTGCGCATATTTCTCCTTTTAACACTTCCCTTCTTTTTCTTTCTTTTTGTTTTATTTGTTAAATTTCTGCACATGTTTCTCAAGTGTGTGGTCCAGAGAGAAGAAATACTGGCTGTGTCTGGATTTAGGAAACTCTGAGTCCACTTAGAGTTAGAAAAAAGGTCTGGATGTGCTTCAAAGACTTTTTGGAATAAGCCTGGGGAGGTGGCCTTGGAGATGGATCTGAACGTCTTTGCGCAGATGTGGCAGAGGAGGATGTGAAAACGTTGTCTTTTCCATCCCTGAACTGTCCAAGAGCCTGAAGATGCCTGTTCTGCACCGGGGAGAAGTGCTGGCTGAGTGACAGCACAGGGAAGACTTAGATGCCAGTTTAGTTGGAAAACATTGAGTTCTTCATGGCTTTGGGCGAGAGCCAAGGCATTGAGAAGCTCTGGAAGATAGGCAGTGGGGTTGTCCTGTAGCATCCATCTGGAGAGATCTTAAGAGCCAGTTGGGTTTATAAATATGACTCTGAACTTGAATCCAGCACAGGCCAAGGCCACAGAGTTCTCTCTGCCTGGTCAGGCATTCGTCTTCTGTGTCTCTGAGTTCGTGACCTTGTGTGAGAAGATTCCCACTGCTTCTTCAATACTTGGTTTCTGAGACCGTGGGATGCCAGACACCTAACCTGCCTGCTGGGCTTCCTTGTACTCTTTCTGTTTTGGACAGTGTCCCTTGTAGGTCCAACCCACTGCCATTTCCTGTGTCTGTCTTAGTGACCCTTCACTTGTGCTGTGTTCCGTGAACTTCCCGCTGCTGAGCTGGGGAGAGAAGGTTGTTGGCAGGAGGTGAACTCTGTGGCTGATTTGGGCCCAGCAGAGAACCAGGGTTAATAATTTATTATACCTCTGTGCAGTCACGGATGTTGACCTTGACAAACTTCTGGTAGAAATTAGTCAAGCCTGGCCTGGCATTTAACAAGATAATATGGTGCAAAAATAACTTGTTGAGAGGCTAATCCTGCCTCCAAGTTTACAGTAGACATTCGTATACCTCTGATGCTATTTGCATCCAGCAGTAGAGAACCATTTACTTACCGTATACGTAGTGTTCATGAGACAGCAAGGTCACACAAGGTCAGGAATCGGAGAACAAAGGCCACGTTGATGGAGACGCCCGGCGGGGGAGGCAGTAGCACAGCATTTGGTCTGGTGGGTATGGCAGGTGATGATGAGGCCTCTTCCCCACTCCCTTTAATTTTAAATTCACAGCCCTTTTTCTTGAGCAGTTCTGAATCTTTTACCTCTGGTGAGAGAAGGTTAAGCTGATTAAACTTCCCCGTAAAGTCAATGGCACTGCTGCTTTAGAAGGCACTTTAACTGGAGGGGCCCACTCACTACAGAGTTTGTTCTCTCTTTTTCCCTGAAATGAAAACAACCCCAGGCAATGGAGAAAGCCAGAATGGCGTTCTAGTTAACTGTTGGGTAAGTGTAGACTGCCAGCCAAGGTGAGCCAAAGGTAGATGCTTACTTATTAGGGAGAATCTGGAGGACTGTGTGTTAGGAACTATTGCTCTCTGAAGTTGGAATGCAGGTATGCCCCTGTCAAGAGCTGCAAAGCGTTGCTGCAGTTTAGTTGCCCCTCTCCTTCCCCCAGCCCTCTAGGAAGGGACCATGACTGGGTTAGAGATGGTTCTAGCATATAGATTTTGGGTTCCTGGTTAGTGTGTTTTCTAGTACACTTGCTGTCACTTTAATCCAGCCAACAAATACATGCTCTGTAAATACACAAGTGCTTTTGGGAACGGCAGCTGGCTTAAGGTGGGAGTGTGTGGAGGATGGGACTGTACACAAAGCAAGCCAGAAGAAAGGAGCAGAGGTGAGCAACTTGAAGGGAGAGGGCTGGGGACTGGAACCGGTCCTCAGACACCTCAAAAATCTGCATGCGAAACTGGCAAGATGGACAGTGGCAGCTGGAAGTGTGGTGGACATGGTGAGGTGCAGTGGAGGCAGGAGGAGAAAAGATGAGCGTGGAAGGAGGCGAGGGTAGGAAGTGGGGGAGCCGGAGGCATCAGGAGATGAAAGACAGAGGAGTCAGGAGTTTGAGCCAAAGGTCTAGAGGGGAGAGGGAGGAAAGGTGGCCCTGAGGGGTGCAAGAGGGGGCAGCAGAGATGGAGGATGAGCCGTGAGCTGTAAGTTATCCCAGACGGGGTATCTGCTTCAGAGGTATTGACACACAGTTATCCTAGTTAAAGAGCAGCCAGTGTTGGTTTTATTGCAATGTTAGAAATATATGGTTACTAAATAAATGACTTTTTAAATAAAATGTGAAGTGTGAGAAACTAAAAGAGGATAAACGAACTTTTTATTACCTGAGATGGCATTCTTTCTGCCTCCTGTTTCTGGGGATTGTCTGTCAATAGCATTGAGCATGATATGAAAATATGCATTGAATTTAATGCCTTAAAAAGAGTTCCAAGTGCCACTGATGTGCCCGTGGGAAGTAGGACCACAGCTCAGGAGGACCCTTCTGTTCTTTGGGTGAGAGTCGGGAGAGATGCCATTGGAAAGACCTCGAAAGAATAAGAGACTCAGGCCCCATCCCTGAGAATGAAACTAATGTTCATTAAAAATGCATGATCTCGCTGGGAACTTATATAAACTCTGACGAGGAGATGGACGCACTCTTGCTTCCCAGGGACCCGCCATGAGCTGCGCGTTCTGCGGGCCTGGACCCCCTTCCCCTACCAGATGCCCTGCCATCTCCCTTCCTCTTGAAACCCACTTTCTCTGGTGTGTCTTTGGGGATTTTCTGTTATTTCCTCCGAATCATTCCTTGCTAAACAATATCTGATCATCAGATAAGCCAATATAACCTGTTATTAGTTCTAAAATAATTGTTTTTGGTAGATTCCTTGGGCTTTTGTTCATAGTTAACTATGTCATCTGCAAATTGGGATAGTTCTATTTTTTCCTCTTTGATCTGCATGTCTTTCTACTCTTCATCCTGCCTTATCGTGCTAGCCAGAACTCTGTACTTTGTTGAGTAAGAATGGTGAGAATGGGCATCTTTTCCTTATTCCTGGTCTTAGGGGGAACGCATTCAACCTTTCGCCGTTAAATATAATGTTGGTTGTGGACCTTTGGTTGGTGCTCTTTATTACCTTGAAGATGCTCCCTTCTAACTATAGTTCTCTGGAAGGTTTTTTTTTTTAAACAGGTGCCGAATTTTATCAAATGCTTTTTCTGCATCTATTGATATAATCATGTGATTTATTTCTTCTGAATTTCAAACATTGAACCAGCAGCCTCTTGCATTCATGAAATAAACTCCACTTGCTCATAGTGTATAATTCTTTTTATATATTGCTGAATTCCACTTACTAATATTTTGTTAAGAATTTTTATGCCTACATTTATGAGGAATATTGGTCTTCTTTTTTTTTTGTAATATTGACCTCATTAAGTAAATCGAGGAATACTTCTTCCTCTTCTGTTTTCTGGAAGGCAGTGTGTAGGATTGATATTTATTCTTTAAACATGTAGTAGAATTCTCCATTGAAACTGTATAGGCCTGGAAAATTTATTTTGCAAGCTTTAAAACTGTGAATTCGATTTCCTTAATAGTTAAGGGACTTTTCAAACTGTTTCTTTCACAGTGGGTAAGTTGTGGAAGTTTGTGTTCTTTGGAGAACTGGCCTGTGTCATTGGTTGTCAGATCTACTTGTGTTGACTTATTTGCAGCATCTTCTTGTGCTTCAGATGCTTGCAGGGTCTCTTCCTGTTTCATTCCTCATATAGATCATTGGTATTTTATATTTTCTTTTTCTTTAGTTTTGCCAGAGTTGTGCTAACCTTATTGATCTTTTAAAATAATCAGCTTCTAATTCCAAGTCATGAAAGGCAAGGACCTACATCCAAGATTACTCTATCCAGCAAAGCTATCATTTAGAATGGAAGGGCAGATAAAGTGCTTCTCAGATAAGGTCAAGTTCAAGGAGTTTATCATCACCCAGCCTTTATTATATGAAATGTTAAAGGGATTTATATAAGGCATGGAGGGATATCAACAGGGTAGTGGTATGGGGAGAGAGGGGGAAAAGGTGCAGAGAATAAGTAGCATAAATGGTAGGTGGAAAACAGACAGGGGGAGGTTAAGAATAGAATAGGAAATGTAGAAGCCAAAGAACTTACGTGTATGACCCATGGACAAAAACTAAAGGGTGGGGAATGGGGAGGTGGGGGTGGAGGGGAAGAAAGGGGGGGAAAATGGGACAACTGTAATAGCATCATCAATAAAATATATTAAAAAATAAAATAATCAGCTTCTGAAATTTTTTTTAAAAATCTAAAAATTTTTTAAATCAGTTTTTTATTTCATTGATTTTTTCCTATTGTTCTTATGTTTTCAGTTTCATTGATTTCTGCTGTGATCTTTATTATTTCCTTCCTTCTGCTTGCTGTGCATGTATAAGGCTCTTCCTTTTCCAGGTTACTGAAGTGGCAGCTTAGATTAATGAATTCAGGCTTTTGCTCTTTTCTAATGTGAATGGTACTATAAATTTCCCTCAGCACTATTTAGCCCTGTGTTTCACAAATTTTGATATGTTGCATTGTAATTTTTATTCAGGTCAGTGTATTCTTTTTTTATTTTCCTTCAGGATTCCTTTTTTGACCCATGGATTATTTAGAAGTGTGTTGTTTAATTTTTAAAGTTTTGGAGATTTTTCTTTTATGTGTTTCTAGTTTGATTCTATTGTGGTCAGAGAATATATTCTTAATATTTCAATTCTTTTAGATTTGTTAGAATTTCTTTTATGGCTCAGGATTTGCTTTATCTTGGTATATATTCAGCAGGTTTTTAAAAAGAGTGTATATTTTACTAGAAGAGGATTTTTAAAATAGCAAATGCAATTCAATCTCAGAGATAAAAAGAAATTATTTCTCCCCCGTGGGCAGTAGAAAGATTGTTACTAGTCATTTAACCACGCTCAGCGTTAGTTATATCATCTACAAATGAGAATTCATCCTTTTTAGTGCTTTACAAATCCAACTCTATTTACATGCTAAAAGTGAGTGGGTGGAGATATGTAAAGTATGGCATTATTAGCCATTGAGAGTTTTTTTCCCATTCAAATTGTAGTTTTGTGCAATTTTTCTGTTTTAACTATAAGACAGGAAACATATTTGGGATCATACTTTTGACATATTTTTCCTCTCTCACAATAGATTTGGAACATCTTTTTAGGCAAGTACCTATAGAATGTCCCCGTATTCTTTAGTGGCAGCAGCACAGCCCACCTGATCATGATTTAAGAGGGTTTAACTACCAGCTCTCTCTTCTGGTGCCTCAGCCTCGCTGAGCTCTCCTAATGGCCCAGCATTCTCCTTCCTAGCATTCCAGGAAAGAAAGAGCCGGCCAAGACAAGTGGGCAAACCAGGCCAGAGTAGGAGCTGAGTCAGGGCACTGGAATCAAAAGTGAGTGTGAGTCAAGACCAGGGCCCGGGCTCCTGAGACAGGCCTGGGTGGTGACGCTGAATCAGCTGCCTCCTGACGCTTCAGGGCAGGGTTAGGTTCAACTGGGCTGGAACTCCATCTCCTGCAGCCATGGCCAAGGCATTGGCCCACGTCAAGCTTCACCGCCATTCTGGTATTACGTTACCTACCTGTCAGAAAAATGCAAACCAACCTTTAGGATCCCATGACTCTGTTTCTGTCTGTGGAAATAAGAACAACATCATTGCGAAGTGTAAAAGGAAAAGCAGGGGAGGGAAAGGAAGAGAGAGGTGAATAACTATCAGTGAAGAAGAGAGAAACACAGGGTTGGAAAGCCAGACACACTGTGCTCTTCTGGAAGAAGTAAACAATCTTGTCATAAGTCTGGTTGATTCTGCCTCTCAGGGAAGTCTGCCCACTCCTCTGCCTCACATCTGCCATCTAAGTCTTCAGATAAGTTGCCTGCTCACAGCCATGGCTCGATTGAATGGGTAAGGACAGGTTGTCAAGAGTGACCTTCAGATATTCACACCAAGTGACTGGGTGAATATTACAGGTATTGAGAACTCCAGAGGAGGTCCAGGTCTTGGCAGAGTGTTGAATGAGTTGAGGACTTACGGTTTTTTCAATATTGAGTCTGTGTTGAGTTTGAAGGGCTTTTGGGACTTCCAGGGAGAGGTGTTTGGCCCAACATACAGGCTGGACCACAGCAGCCGATTTGGGTCGGCTGCAGTGGGCACTTACCTAAGGAAGAGGCTGTTTGAAATCCGCCCTGGTTCTGTAGTGTTCCCCGTGGAGGGTGTGTTCTCGTACTCCGTGCTGATGGCACAGCGATTGTGGGTCCGGCCCTCCGAGCCCCCCGTGAAGTAGTGTGGAGCTGGTGCACTTCTTCGACTCTCTTTTTCCCACCCCACTTCAACTGTTGGCCGGTGGGGGCCTAGGTTTTCGTGCAGGAAAGCTTCGTAGCGGACAAGCAGACCTAGAAACCTTTCTACCAGTGCAATTGTACTAAACTCTAATTGCATAGTAGCTAGAAAAAACTAAGATCAAATTCTACTGTATGTGTGTATTTGGGGGTTGAATATTTGCAAATTCATATTCAGAATGAGATCAGGATGGCTTCTTCCTGGGGGGTGCATTTCTCTAAGATGGTGAGTGGGTTTCAAAGGACACATTTTTCTTCTTGAGTTTATTTAGCTTCTTAGTTTATTTTGCCCTAAGTGGACATTACTTATTTTCAGGTGAGCAGAAGCCAAAAAAAAAAAAATGTTGTTAAACAGGAGAGTTGGTTTATTGTTGTTTTTCTGGACAAAAATGATATTACTGGGAACATTTGGCCAGGACTGGCATACTGGGCTAGAATACATTCTGTCCCCCCGACACAAGTGTATTTGGGAATTGTAAGGGGTTGGTTTTCCGATACTGGTAATAATATGTGTCGTTGATTTTTACCAAATACATCTATATACTCAGATTTTCTTTTTGTTCAGTTTATTTTTGTTCAGTTTTGTTCAGTTTATATTTTTAAAAAGGCATTTTTTAAGGTGTCTCGATGACACCTTAAACCGGATGATTAGGGCTGTGTTTAGTTCCTAGTTTTGTGGATATTGCTGTTACTGAGGATCTTGCCTTTATTGGCTTCTTTATTTCTCCTAAGAAGCAGGTCTGGAGTTAGAGGTCATGCGTTCTGCCTGGATGAAAGAGATTTGGGCACAGGTGCCCAAGCAGGTGCTGCCAGGTATGCTATGCGGAGAAAAAGTCTTTAAGAGAGTCTTTCTTGGAAAGAGCCTCCAACATGCTGCAGTCCCTAAATGTCGTTTCAGAGTATATGAAGTGTGCAGGTTTCTGTGTGGTCAGATGCTTTGATTTATTTAGGGTATGAACCTAGGTGTAGACTCTCTGGCCATATGGGAACTCTGTGATTAATTGTGTGAAGAATTGCCAAACTGAATTTCAAAGTGGCTGCCCCATTTTCCATTCCCACCAGCAATGCATGAGGGATCCAATGTTTTCACATTCTCCCCAATACTCGATATTATCTTTTTCATGATAGCCAGCCTACTGGGTGTGAAATGGTATTTCATTGTGGTTCTGATTTGCATTTCCCTGATGGCTAATGATAATAAGCATCTCTTCATGTGCTTTTTGGCTCTTTATATATCTTTGTTGGAGAAGTGTCTGTTCAGATCCTCTGCCCTTTTCTAAAATTGAGTTCTTTTTATTATTGAGTTACAGTAGTTCTTCATGTATATTCTAGATACCAGTCTCTTAGCACATTTAATTTGTAAAGATTTTCTTTCATTCTGTGGATTGTCTTTTTACTTTCTTGATGTTGTTCTGGGAAACACAAACATTTTTAATTTTTTTGATGACCAGTTATGTGCAGGGTCTGGCAGAAGTAACACCTGCTTGAGTGTGGTTGGTAGGGTAATGAGTATAATAATTTATATTTTTAATTTGAACATTTCACCTAAAATGTCATATGGTGTGCTTGAGTATGATATTATGTTACCAAATTACATGCTTATGATTTTGTAATAAAAGATTTTGTAATTAGAAAGGGTGTTATTTGTGCTAGACCCTGTATGTATTTTTATTTGTGTCATATCCAAGAAACCATCCCCTAAACCGAGGTCATAGTAACTTACTCTTCTTCTAAGAGTTTAAGTTTTAGTTCTTACATTTAAGTCTAGGATGCATTCTGAGTGCATTTTTGAGGATGGTGTGAGGTTGGGGCCCATCGGTTTTCTTTTGCTTGTGGATGTCAGTTGTCCCAGTGCCATTTGTTGAGACTATTCTTTCCCCACTGAATGACCTTCGTGCTGTTTCGTCCCTGTTAATGGGCACTTCCCAGGGCCGTCCATGCTGTTCCCCAGTCCTCAGGTTTGGCGGTGAGGCCTAGACAGTAGGAAATTAGAGCATTTGTCTAAAAAAGACTGTTTAGATCAGAGGGGCCTGAAATACTGCTCACTGCTGAGTTCAGATTAGGGATACTGCCATCTCAGGTGGGTGAGAGATTCTGAGGAAAATTCTACTGGGTTTAAGATAAAGAGTACCATCTTCCCAGAATATCTGAAGGTAGCACAAGCACATTTTTTAAAACCCTATTCTGCAGGCAGTCTTATGGAGGTCACTTGGTCACTTGGAGAAATTTACTGATGGACGTAATTTCTCCATTGTAGACTGGGCGTTCACATGTGAGCTACCGTAGCAACTTGGACGAGTAAAAAAAAAAAAGGAAATGAGCTTGAGCCATAGAAAGCAGGGGCTCCTATAATGGCTTTATTATTAAAAAGCTGTGTGGCCTCAGAACCTAATGCTTCAACCTCACTCTCAGTTTTCTCCTCTGTCACGGCGGGCGTTGGATTAACAGCCCCGGAAGTCCTCTGACCTTAAAGCTCTTTGATGCCGGTGTATTTGAAGGTGTTGTCAACATGTTCAGGCTTGACTGCTTAGAAACCATGTTACAAAAACCAACTTGGCAGTGCCAGAAAGTAAGGAGGAAACACTCGAAAGAAACACACACATGCGCGCGCACACACTGATGTACATATGGCAAAGGGATGCAGTAGCCAACGGAAAGGGCTTCCCAGGGGCTAAATCTGGAACACTAAAAGTAGCATTGGATTATGACCCAAAATATAAAATAAATGTCCATGGATCCATATGGATATAAACAAATTATTGAAGAAAGAAAGAAAGAAAGAAAGAGATTTTTTCTTACAGAAAAATTTCAAACAATTTATATAGGTGCTTTGCTTTCAAGTAGGTAAAGCTTAACTCCCCACTCCTTAAGTGTGGGCTGCACATAGTGACTTAATTCTACAGTATATAGTTTGGAAAGAGGAAATAAAGAGTACCTTTTTCTTTTTTGTCAGTGGAGAAACCTGACAAACACTACCTCCGCCAGGTACCAAGGTCAATATCAACAGTGGTTAATCACATTGATGGCATATATCCTTGATAGAATGTGATGAGAATTACACTTTACCTCTAGACTTCCTTCCCAACACCATGACCCCAGTCTGTTCATGAGAAAAATATCAGATAAGTTCCAGGTGAGCGGAATTTCACAAAATACCTGACCAATATTCTTCAAACTACCAAGATCATGAAACCAAGGAAAGTCTAAGGAACTGTCACAGCCAAGAGGAGACTGAGTAGACAAGGTGACCCCCCCCACCCAAAACCAAAATTATCTTCTGGAAGGCGGGGCCCTTGTAGTACAGGCTTCCCCTGCTATGTGTTCTAGGAGCCCACCTGTATCATTGTACTAGCTGGTGTTGTTGTAAGAGGCCGTGTTCTGCTTCAGTGAATTTTTTTTGAAGACTCTTTCAACACATTTGCCCATTTCACGATGGGCGATTCACCTGCCCACACCATGTTGACTGTTCACTACTGTTTGACCAAAAATGGCATGACCCCCATGCCTCACCCTCCCTATTCACCCTATCTCAACCCAAGCCACTTTTTTTTTGTTGCCATGGATGGATGAAAAAAGCCCTCAAAGGAAACTTTTATTGATGTGAAAGAGGTGAAACAAAAAATGGCAAAAGTACTAAAAGACATCAAAATCGACAAGTTCAAAACCTGTTCTGAGCAGTGGGAAACATCTCGATAGGTGTTTTGTATCAGACGGAGAGCACGTGACAGGTGACTGAAGTGTGAACATGGAAGGATAAACACACAGTTTTTAATAAATAAATTCTGTTTTTTTTAAATTTGTCTCATTCATACAGTGTGGTGTCCTAGATGGGATCCTGGAACAAAAGGGGGACATTAGGTAAAAACTAAGGAAAGCTAAATGAAGTATAGACTTTTACAAATAGTAATGTATTGGTATTGATTCATTAATTATGTCAAATGTACCACACTAATACAAGATGAAATAATAGAAGAAATTGAATGTGGGTTATATGGGGATTTTGTATTAGTTTAGTAATTTTTCCACAATCTATAGCTGTTCTAAAAACATATTTTATTTTTTAAAAAATCAAAAAACCTTGCGTGGTGAAACCTTCTATTACCAAATTTGATGCCTCTTCTGCCAAGCCGTCCCTGAGCAACGCATTCCAGTGGCACCACGTTCTCCGCTGTGCACCGCCTGCACCCGTTTCATCACGTGCACACGGCACTACAGTTAATTTACTCTCCAGTCTGCCCTACGGCACCCTGAGCTCCTCGCTCAGCTTTATGCACAGCCTCTGGCACATACATGTTTGTTGACTGATATAATGAAGGAATGAGCACAAGCATGAATATTTCATGAATCTACTGCATGTATGACCTTTTGCTCTCCTGGTTCCTATACTCAGAGATGAGTGATGGGATGATGATGCCGTGATGCAGCAGGAGAAAGAAACGCCTGCTCTGTCTGCTTTAGAGGCCGGCATAAGGTTCTCAACGAGACGACGGCAGTAAAAGTGCTCTCACAATGTTTTTATCCCAAGTGGGATTCAGATGACACTGGGGGGACCAACTGCCCAGCCCCCACCCCAGTGGTATTTCTAGTTAGAGGCTTTATTTCTTTACTGAAGACCGTTACTCTTTGAAACCCTCGTGTATGCTGACTAATCTGCAGGAGCCCACTTTATCATCTGAAGATGTTGCTATCTCAGACTTTGGTGAAGGCAGCATCTGGGAGGCCTGGCAGTAAAATAAGCAGGTCTTAATGGAGAGGTTAGAGGATTTGACCCTCTCAGTAGCCTCAGAAAATGAGGCTCGAAAGAGGAGGTGGGCCTAACTTGATTGACTTCTTCAAAGATGTCCTACACATTTCAGAATTCCGGGATAATCCTACCTCGTAGCACAGTGCAGAGACCAGGGGCTGTCTGGCTCTCATTTGAAAGGGAAATTTCTGTGAGCAATAGGTTTGCAACTTTGTTTATACCCTGACATTTTTTATAGGGTGGATCTGAGACTACTCACAAAAGTACCTACAATAAAGTACAAATATATATATATATATTTATAAAAGATGATGGAAAATATAAGTCCAAATAGTCAATACTGGGAGTAGTGGGGACAACATAGAGCCCACTCATGTCGTGCAAAGATCGGGTGGGTGAAGTAGGAGTGTGGCCCCGAGACTCCTGGCAGTCCAAGGGAAAAAGGAAACCTGGTCAGCCGCATGCTTTCTCCTGTCTGTGAGAAAACTAAAAAAGCTTCTCTTCACATACCATTTAAAAAATGATATGTGAAATGATGTGAAATCACTAGAAAATGATTTCAAATTTCTTACCTAACCTGGGGGGATGGGGACTCCATGAGCAGAGAGAGGAGGTAGATGCTGCGACCCAGACCTCCCCCCCCCCACCCCGTCATTTGTACCTGCCGCAAGCTCACCTCTCTCTGAGACAGACAAGGCATCGCCTGGAGTCTTGACCAGCTTCTTGGGCGTGGCCATTTTAGTTCCAAAGTTTACTCCCTTTTTGAGAATTATGGGCGTATAGCTGTCCTTTAGCCTTGGTGGGGGAAGGGGGCTAGCTAGGCAGCCATATAACGTGGGAATGTGAGTATTTGTGATTCTGAGACCTACTTCGATGGCAGGGATACACAAGGTGAGGAAGACAAGTGTGAGGCCAGGACTGATGGTTTTAATGGTGAGTTCATGATTTCAAGTTTACTGTGAAGTCAGTGATGGTAGAGTCCAGTCCCACTGCTCCCTGTGTTCTTTTTTTTCAACATATTAAAAGTTCAAGTAAGAGCTGAAGCAAGAGATGATTCTTGGAAGTCAACAAAAACTCACTGAGAATCATTCAAACCATGTCGTCTCGATCCCCAGAAAGCCCAGGCGTCTCTCCTAAATCCATGTGGCTGAGGGATAAAGCCATGTGCCGCTGCTCTGCCCGCAGTACTCAGAAGAATCATAGGCTGTGATCATTCAGAGGGAGATGCAAGAACATTGTGACTGAGGATATCAGCCTGAATATCACTAAAAAATGTATCTACCACCCCAGCTGGTGGGTCGGCTGGTTGGAGCATCATCCTGTGCACCAGAGGTTGCAGGGTCCTGGGGCGTGTAGGGGACGCAACTGAGCAATGTTTCTACCTCACATCGATGCTTCTCCCTCCCTCTCCCTTCTTCTCTCTCTAAAATAATTAAACATATCCTCGAGTGAGGATTAAAATCACTCAACCAAGGAAATGCAGGCTCCAAAGACCATCATTTTTATATCCTTGGCTCTTGCCATTTGAAAGTTTTACATTTGTAGTCTTATTTAGTGACTTAGTGTTTTGAGGGCGTAGCCATCGTACGAACACTTGTAACTGGATAGTGTGTGAGTAGAAGGAGGGGTGAGAAGCGTCTGTGTTCTGAAATGGAGGCCCACAAGCTGTATTTATGATGGAATTGCAAATGACTCTCTTTCTTCGTCTTTAGGTCACTGCTGTGGTTCTGTTGAAATTCAGTGTGTGCAAGAGCCCCCTCTGCCCCCGCCCTTCTCTTGGTCCTTCCCCCCTGCACCTGGATTTAGCATCTAACACCCTTCCCTTGTGAGTGGCTTATACTAAGTTACTCACATGCGATTAGACCTTTAGAAATAGAAATAGAAAATTAAAAAGCATTAAGAAGGATGGATTTTGTTTTGGGGAAAGACCCAATCCCATGAACTTTCCGTTCTTTTTGTTTGGGGTTCAATGTTCCTGATTCTTCATTTTAGACTAATTGCAAAGTGGTGAAAATTGTATTTTCCATCCCGGAACAACTGGATTATGTCTTTCTCTATTCATTCCTGAACCCCGGCCACTTGCGATGGTGCGCAGTGTTCAGCTGGCATCCCGTCCGACCAATTTTGGCCAAGGGTGTTCCCTGGAAACTCGAGTGTCTAGGCATGAGCTCAGACACTGGCATATTTGCTCTCCTCTAAATAGCTCCATGTGCTTCTTGTAAAAAACCGACTGTAAAGCCAGAAAGTAGCTCCTCTTCTCCTCTGGATGCGCTAGCTCTCTCTTTGCTTTTCTCTTAAGGATTTATCACCCGTTGTGTATGTCACAGGAGTTCTAGAGATGGTTGTCATCACCTCAAAACTCTTTGAAGGCAGGGTCTTATTTTATGTTTTTCGTTACATCCTTCTGGGGGCTTCATAGGTTAGAGGATCAGTTCATGTAACTTGGTCGTACCCCATGGGTCCTTAAACCACAAACCTTTTCTATGGTTTTTACAGGAAATTTTTCCTGCAAAATCACTGAAATAGCTTGCACATGTAACCCAGAAACTGGCTGTCAGCAACTCGTTCGCATTGTATCATCAGTACCCTCCTTGCTTTCTCAGTCAGCTCATCAGCCACCAGGTCTGCCGTGGGTTGGTCTCATTACCGGCTTCCTCGTGGATTGTAAGATGCAGGGACGGTGAAACCTGCCAGTTCTCTACCTTGAGGATGCTTTGACCTGTCTTGATAGGAGGCCTCCCTTCCATGTCAAGAATTCCTCATGCTTATTGCCTGTTGGTGTCTTTAAAATCGAACTTACTCTAAAACCTGTGATGACTCTCAGAAATAGCCTCCTTTGCCCTTTTGACCTAGGAACACCACTAAAGAGTGAAAGAAAGGCTGATGATAAATATCAGCCTTAGGGACTGTCTGTCTGTCTGTCTGTCTGTCTGTCTGCCTGGGAGAATGCAGAGTTGTGGCCACCTACTATTTTGGGGTTCTGTATAGTAAAGCACTGATGGACAGTTTGGGGAGGTGTTTACAAACATAGAAAGTTAAACAGGTCCACGTTGTCTTCATGTGATTTGGATGATAACCAGCATTATTTGCCTAATATGGATTGGCTTTTTTAAAAAATCCTCACCTGAAGATATGTTTATTGATTTTAGAGAGAGAGGAAGGAAGGGAGAGAGAGAGGGAGAGATCGGTTGCCTCCCATGCATGCCCCGACCAGGGACCAAACCCGCAACCCTTTGCCTGGCGCATGGGACAGCGCTCCAGCCCGCTGAGCACCTGGTCAGGGCTGCCCCGACGTTAATGGAGCACGTGCCCCAGCTCCACTGCAGCTTCAGTTAAAGCCATGCGAAGGGTGAGGGAGTTAGGAAGGCACCTATTTTCACATAAAAGCATAACTTTGGAAGCATATAAAGTGACTAATTGACAAGAAAAACGAAAGCATGTTTCTAAAAGGCCAAGAATGTCTTAGCAATCCAGATAAATGTTGCTTGTAAAAGCGAAACTGATAACCAGGAATGACTTTGGAATGGAGCCTCAAGAACTCAGGGGAATGGAGATAAGATAAATGAGTGAAAGACAAGAGGGGGAAGTGTGTTTTCAGGGAAAACATTCACGGAGTTGTTCTAAAGTGCAACTGGATGTGCCCACGAAGGCAAGTGATACGTTCAAAAATGAAAATAAAACCCAAACTGCCTTATTTCCTTCTCTGTTGAAAACCAGAATCGAGTATTTCCAAGACAATCGTTCTCATTCCCGACAGAATTATCTGCTGAACAGACCGAGCACTGTGCTCAGCCCGGTGTTTGGGCGGAGGGCGGCTTTCCGCTCCTCACCAAGTCTGCTTTTTTTTTTTTTTTATCCTTACCTTGAGAACACTGTTTTTTCATTGCTTTAGAGAGAGAGGAAGGGAGAGAGATAGAAACATCAATGTGAGAGACATTGATTGGTTCCCTCCCATACGCTCCTGGACCAGGTATTATATGTGCCGGGAGTGGGGATGGAACCGCAACCTAGGTATGTGCCCTGCCCAGAAACCGAACCCTCAACCTTTTGGTTGTGGGATGACACTCCAACCAACTGAGCCACACCAGCCAGGGCCCAAATCTGCTTGGTGTCTTGTGCTTGGGTCAGAGAGACCCGAGTTGAATCCTGGCCGTTGGATTTGGAGCACGTTAGTTAGCCAGTCTGAGCCCCAGTTTCCCCTTCGGTAAATGAATGGACCAGCAGAGCTGCAGAGCCGCGGTGAGGGTGAAATGCGGCTGCGGGTGGCACAGTCCCCGGCACACTGGAGCTGCACCAGACGGATGCTCTTAGGCCGGGGAGGAGAGAAGAGTGAGGGCTGGGCCTGAAGACCCTCTGCAGGGGAGTGGGCTGCACTTTTCGAGTCGCGTATCAGTAATCAGAGCAGAGCAGGAGATACCCAGGCCCCGCGTCCTCTTGAGTTGGGTGGCATGAGGGGAGCAATGGAAATAGGTCAGAGAGTGATAGTCCCAGTGACTGCAGGGCCCTGTGGATATGCCTGTGCGTCTGGTGACTTCTAAGAAAGGGCACGGTCATCCAACAGGAAAGAAAAGTCTTGGGCAAGAGGGCCTCTTTGTTTGCTCCTACTTGTGTGCGCCTTGTCTGCCCTGGCAGGTGGAACTGGCTGTTTGTTTTGTGGGACAAAGAACAGGCCTGGTTAGTTTGGGGTGAAGGGGGAGGTGGGAAGGGGCAGGGGTGGTTCCTGACAGGATTCCTCTAGGTTAAAACAAACTCTAGGAGCAGCGCCTGGCCTGCGTCGTCCTGTTGCAGATGGGGGATAAAACAAAGATGCACACATGCTTACACTTTGATCTAGCGAAGTCAAAGCCCACGGAAAAGGGTCCTGAGTGACCTGACCCTTTTTACCTTGGTTCTTATTTGGCATCAATAGGAGTACTACTGGGGCTCCGTGCTACCCAGAGCTGGGATTAAAGAGGGCCTCTAGTTTCCAGAAATGGGGCCAGTTCCAGAGGGGCAGAGGGTTGGGGAGGGCCAGGCACAGAGGCAGGCCCTGCAGAGTCTGCAAACGGTGGCTTCAATGTCGAGGCCATGGCGAACAGAGCGTGTGTGCTGTGCAGCAAAGATGTGGGCTGGCACACATGCACACAGGGTCCCTGTGTCCATAGATGGAGGTGTTCACTTCTCACATTAGTGGACACATCTATGCTCCTGTGCCCTTGGCTTCATGCTAGAGAGAGGAGCGGAAAAACATTCTCTCTCCCCCTGAGGACTGCAGATGGGGTTGGTCTAGATGTAAAGCAGAATCAACCAGAAGATGACCAGCCCTTTCAAGCTTTCAGACCCTGACATGTGCTTTTATCTTATCTGCACTGCCTTTCCCTTCCCGTCTTTTCTTGGCTCAGCTTTACCCATCACCTCCCCCAGGTTGAGTTAAGGCTCTGCTTAGCTCCTCTCTGTTACGGAATATGTTATAGTATGCTTTCTTTTTTCACACTTTAGAATGATTGGTTCAACAAATTTTGAGTATTTTCTTTGGGCCAGGTACCATATTAAACCTACTGAGCAAAAATAGACACACATTTCCTGCCCTCAGAAAGCTTGCAGTCCGGCAGGAAAGAACACAGGGAAACTCACGTATGAGTAAACACTGATTGCAGCTGCAGCAAGGCCCGTGGAAGAGCGGGGCTAGACTTGACCTAGCCTGGGGTATCGGGGGCCATTTCCTTGAGGAGGCGATGATTGGGCTGAGCAGAAGCTAAAGGTGTAGAGAGGCAGAGGAAGAGTTTCCCAGGCAGATGTGCAAAGGCCCTGGGGTGGGAGGGAACTTAAAAACAAAAGGCCAGCTGAAGGATGAGGTGAGTGAGAAGGAACGTGATATGTCATCAGACTGGTGAGGTAGGTAGACTGCATGAGCCCTGTGAACTAGGTTAAGAAGTTCTGTTGTTTGTTTTGCCTTTATCCTTAAGAATGCAGGAAAACCATTGAAACATTTAAGCAGGGGGTGACATGATCTGATCTGGGATTCAGAATACTCTGTCCTGCCCCAGCGTGTGGGGAATGGATTGGAAAAAGCAGAAGAGGGGCTGTGGGTAGACCTGCAGGAGGCTCTTGCTGTCGTCCAGGGAGGAAATGATGGCAGCTTGGACCGGTGTGGTGTCAGAGGAGATGGAGAAAGGAGGTAGACTGAGATAAACTTAGGAACTCTTGGGATAAATTTAAATGGCTTTTCTTATCACAGAACTTCTCAGAGCCTTTCCTATGTGAGTTCTTATTCTCCAAGAAAGGATTCAACTGTAAGAATTTCTCAGAAGTAGGTAACCACAAAACTCTTTTTCCCCTCCAGAGAATCCTCCACAGTACTTTTGTGTTATAGAATACTTTGGGGGAACCGCTGTACTGCATAATTCCTTTTGGGGGGGGGTACCTTCCCCAGAGAGTTCAGGGTGTTAATCAAGGGCCTGTAACTGGGAGTGACGCAGACACACAGCCCAGAGAGGAACTGGTTGACCCAGCCTGAAGACTTGGGCAACATCAGATTGACTAGGCAGATGGAAGTCAGTTTAGAGAGGTTTCGGAGGCAAGGCCACAAGGCACTTGGATTCAGTTTGTTCTGTGTTGGGAGTCATTTTGGACTCTGAGCAGAGCTGTCTTCTGGTGAAAGTGCCTTTTTGGCAAGATCTTTCTGGAAGACAGATTGTAAATGAGTTGAGTGGTGAGGCGTGTATTAGAATCTAGTATCCTGGTTTTCTGGAAGTGAGTAGATGAGAACCTGGGCTTGGGTGGAGGAGTCTTAATGGAAAAATGCATCTTTCAGGTTGAGAAGGAAATGTAAGATATTTTCCTTCACGCCCTTTCCCCTTGGCGGGTGGCCGCTGTCGACAGCAGAAGACTAAGAGACAGCTTCTTCTGTGTTTTTCTGAGGGCAGGTAAGCACAGGACGTCCTGGGGGCCCGTGCCTGGGGGTCCCAGGCAGTGCTGGGAGAGAAGATGTGTGTTCAGAAGGGCATTGTCCTTGCCAGGGAGCAGGAGTGGTGTTACTTAGGTTCATAGATAATGCTCAGGAGGGAGTGAAATTTAAGTTCATCAAGTTCCTGCCATGGCTGAAATTCTGCTGTGTGCCTTCGAACAAGGCCTTTCACCCCTCCGGGCCCTGATTCCCTCGTCTGGAAAATGAGTGGGGGGAGCAGATGTCAGGCTCCGCCTAAGCTGAAAATTCCAGCCCTATCTCAGGGAACTAAAAATTCACGAATTAGGATCGTCATTCACCTGGTTAAGCAAAACCCTGTGCCTCTCTGAGAACCATAATTTTGTGAAAATTTGGAGTGGGAATGGGACCTTTGTAAAAAAAAATGTGAGGAGTATACAATTCACACTTTCTTTTGAGATATAGACACGTGGTCTGAGGCAGAGATGCAGCAAAGTGAGGCAGATTTCAATCTGGACAGAGTTCTTAGTAATGCCAAGATTAACAGCACCCTAATAAGGGAATCTGCTAATTGGGGAACTCGATTTAGGAAAGGAAGGTGCTAAAATTTATTTTTACGTGGGGTGTCTGGAAGTTGAAAGAATTTTCTCATAGAGACATTGTTATAAATTGGGGCTAGGTTCTCAGGTTAGCTAACAAAAGTTGATCTAGCGCATGACACAGCAGAAATAATGTGTGTTGACTAAAAAAATAACGTAAGCATAAATGTGCAACACGGCAGTGTGTGTGTTTGGTGACTGTCATCAGATATGTTAATATATACTCAGATACTTACAGACACACAGAGAGCCCTGGCCAGGCGGCTCAGTTGGTTGGAGTGTTGCCCCGTACACCCAAGTGGTTGAGGGTTTGATCCTGTCAGGGCACATACTGAGGTTGCCGATTCGATCCCCGGTGTGGGTACGTACGGGAGGCAACTGATCCATGTTTCTCTCTCACATTGAAGTTTCTCTCTCCGTCTCTCTTTCTTTCTCTCTCCCTCTCTCTCTAAAGTCCATGATAATAAAAAAAATACGTAGAGAGCAAATTGATTCACTAAACTGAATTGTGAGTGCCCGGCGCTGGGCTGGGCCCATGAAGAGCTTAGTCTAGTTTCTGCCTGTCAAGTTCTCAAGTCAGGCCCCCTGGGGCTGCGTCCAGGCTCTGCTGCCTGCCAGCCTTGAGACCTCTAGCAAGTTCCTTACCCTCTCGGGGCCTCCATTTCTTCATTTACAAGAAAAGGATATACAGTTCCTCCCTGAGGGAGTGACTTAAGAGTTAAGGGAGATGCCCTTGGAAGTCAGGACCATGTCTGATCAAGCTCTCTTGTTATGCCTGCCTGGCTTAGAGACTTGTCCTTGGGATATGACCAGCAGCTCATGTGGGGCCAGTAGTGAATTGGGCCCCTGGTCCAGTTCCCCAGGTGTAGCCCTGGAATGAGATGGATAAGGTTGGAGGTCATTTGGCCATAGAGGGAGAGAAATATGGGAGGGAAAGCAGGCGAAGGGAAAAAAATGTCTCCTTCTCCTCAGAAGAGTTAAGGAATAAGTTACCAGCAAAGAGAACGGCTTTGGGGTGACGGGCTGAGGTTCCAAGAGCTATCTGAGAAATGCATGCCCGTCAGAGGGGTGTCAGGGTGCCCAGATGGGGCAGGAGAGGAAGGAGGGAGGGGAGCAGGAGGAGCCCCTGGCAGTGATGCCCTGACTGTCACTGTCGGTCCCTGCAGTGTTGCTCACAGGGGGCAGGTTCTGGGCAGGGTCTAAGCAGGGGCGTCCAACCTCTTGGCGTCTCTGGGCCACACTGGAAGGAGAAGAGTTGTCTTGGGCCACACATTAAATACACAAACACTCATGAAAACTGATGAGCAAAAAAAAAAAAGGTTTTAAGTAGATTTAAGATTTTGCATCAGGCCGCCTTCATAGCCATCCTGAGCCACAGGTGGTCTGCGGGCCACAGGTTGGTCACCCCTGAATGCGTGTCTGTGTGTCTCGAGGTGGCCGAAGCTTTCTTTGGCTTGCGGACTTGTTCAAGCACCAGGTTGCGTCTTCAGCCTCTATGCAGACACGTATCTATCAGGGATCTATTTTATGTCTTGGGAGACTTTGTCTGGGGAGCCTGGGGTGGCGGGTAATCGGGATGACAGCAGACCAGGCTCTTCAGGAAGCGTTGCTTTGTTTCAGGGCCCCACACTGTGAGGGAGTTCTTGGTACTAGTCCTGGTGGGTGGGGAAGGACCTTTGAAAGTTTAGCCTAAAGAAGAAAAGACCGAACGCGATGGTGTGAGGGAGGTCTCAAGCCTTCACGTGTTAAAAAGGCTGTTCTTTGGAGGCAACGCTGTACTGCGCTTGCTTGGTTGGTCCCAGTGGGGTTGCAGGATTGCAGATAACAGCTCAGCATGAAAGAGACATTTCCAGGCCTGAGAGCTGTCAGCAAACGGAAAGGCGTGTTTGGAGCTGTGGTGTGTTTCCAGATCCCGGGAGAAGAGGCTGGGCGGCTGCTTATCTGCCAAAGATATGGTGGGGGGTGGGGAGGGAAGGATATTGGAAATTCAGATTTGAGTTTAAACCAGAGAAATTTAACCCAAGAAATTTGGTGTCCCAAGTAGCACTGGCATTCTACCATGTTATGAGTGAATGAAATATGAATGAATGAATGAATGAGTGAGTGACTATCCAGGTGTGTTTGAGCATATCTGGAGAAATGGAAACTTTGATAGGTCTGAGAGAGGAAGTAACATTCATCTGCCATTTGGGTACCAGATTCTTAATCACGAGGACGGATGCGATCTTAGAGGCCTTTGGACCATTGCGCTCCTGACTCTCTCCTCGGGCCACAATTACTTACATTTCAGTTGTGAACATGTTTAACTCTTGGGAGCTTCAAACTCCTCAAGAATGGCAATGTGTCTCGTGCGGTTTGTGTAATTATTGAGTGTAGACAATCGATGTTGACTGTGCAAGTTCTTACTTGTATTCCCTTTTCCCCTGATGTTTGATGGCTGTGGAAGCGTGTCTCAGAGAGGCTGTGACTTGTCTCAGGACAAACAGCTAGTGAGGGGCTGCCCTGGGACTGGGGCGCCCACTCCCTCCTGCCTCCAGCATCCCTTCCAGTAGGCCATGCCGGAGGTTTTTGAGCAGCTGGGATGTTTCTGTCCCACTGATAGCCTTTTACTGAGCTACCATCTAAGGACGCACAATTCAGGATGCCCTTGGTGTTTGGCCAGGGGTCTGGAGGAAACAGCAGGATTTCCTAGGCATGAGGTCTGTGACTCCCACAGCCTCACGGAAGTGCTGTGCTGTCAGAGCTGGGCCTGGGCAGGGCTGCCAGGCTTTCGTAGCCCTCGGTGGCAGGTCAGGAGGGGCTTTGGTGAGGGGCCTGCCCCACTCCTGCAGACCTGGCCCCAGGGATGGGCCAGATCTCTGCAATTAATAATCAAGGGGACTTCTCAAACTCCAGGGTCCCTGGGCTCTCTCAGGGGTCAGGGTGGTCTGGGGCCTGCATCCCACCCCAAGCTCAGAACCCCTGACAGAGGCAGTGCTGTGGGCCAGTAAGTGGGGTGGGGTGTAGGCCTCCTGTCAGCTGAGGCCTGCAGGGCTGTCTGGAGCCCGGGGCAGAGGACTGGGCCCTCCCTGTGCGCTGGCCCCTAGTGTTCCAGGTCTCGTTCGGGACAGGCTGGAAAAGGGCTTAGAGTAGAGGGGGTGGTGGGGTGTCCTCGTGTACCGAGTGGCTGCCACCCATGCCTAGCCTGACACTCTCGCTTGGAGCCCTTGCAGCCACACTGGGAGGAGACCGAGCGTGACCTCCCTGCTTTGCAGCGAGGAAGCAGAGGTTCCTGTTCCACAGCTGGCGAGTGACTAAAGCAGAGTGGAGATCATGCTGGGGGACGCTATAACCACTGTCGTTTCTTAGTGCACATGGCACACCTGGCCCTGTGGTACGCACTTTACACACGTTACTTTTAGTCCCCACCACGCCCCCAAAATCGGCATTTCAGGACATTGCAGCTCAGTAAAGGGTCCTTGAGTGGCTCAGAGTCACGTGGCTAGTAGGTGGCAGAGTCAGTATTGTAACCGAAGTCTGTGTGACTCTGGGAGCCATCCTCTGTCCTTGTCACGGCCCTGCTGGCTCTCTGGGCTGGAGCGCGTGATATCCTCAGTGTTCCAAGTGGGCCGGGCTGACTCTGCAAGCAGGTCTTTTCACGATGCGGTGGGATATGTCTCACTACAATAACAAGCAGCCCAGCTCTCAGTGGCTGAAGTAAGAAAAGCTGCTTTCATGCTCACGTTATGTTTCTCCCGTGGGTCACGGTGGTGTGTGGATGGAGGTTGTTTTGCCCATCGGAGTCGCCGGGGGCCCCTGTGGCCCGTGATCACTGCGGCAGGGCAGGGGCGTGCGGTGAATCACTGGTGGGCTCTTAGAGCTCGTACCAGGATGTGACACCTGTTACTTGCACGCAGATTTCACGGGCCAAAGCCGGTCAGATGGCCGCACCCAACCTCAGGGGGCAGGCAAGTAGGGTCATACCTGTGCCTGCAGGGAAGAAGGGCCGAAAGGTCTGGGGAGCAGCACTCGTGACCGCCACGGCGACTATGGGGACCTCTCTGGCAGGTGCCCAAATGACTTTTTAAAAAACTGATGGGCCCTGGCCCCTGAGCAGTCCCGGGGCAGGTCTTTGATTAGACTTGGGTATTTACCCCCTCCCCTGCCCCCACCCCGCCTCTCCCAGAAATCCTGAGGGGGGAGGGTGGCATTTTGTTCTCCCTTCATTCAGAAACAGAGGCCCTGAGTGAGAGTGCTGCTAGCTGCCATGGCCAGGAAACAATTGGTCCAAAAAGGCACCCCGCCTCCTCCTCCAAGCCTCTGCCTAGGAGGAAACCTGTGATTTATGTTCTGTAGCTTCTGGGTGGTGCACGCTAATTCCTTCCTGGACACTGTTTGCTTAGTGACTAGTGTTTTGACATTTGGCCTATTGTCTTTCATTTTTCTTGATCCATGCAGTGAATGGATCCGTGACACCACCCCCTTTTTAAGGGAACCAAATTGTGATTCAGAGTAATTCTTACTTGGATGAAACCTCAGAGGGTGCCGGTGACCGTACCTGGATTAGGACACTCCTGTTGCTGGCCCTGCTCCCTGTACTCAGCAGTTAGAGCTGGCTGCTGACCCCAGGAGGCTGGCCCGCAGGGAGGAAGCCGGACGCCGTGGTCTTTGCTGGAACCCGGTCCTCTCAACTCTGTCTGAGGGAACAGCCAGCGTCTTTAAAGAGGAAATAAATAAAGGTCACTCTTATGTGTCTTAACTCTGAAGGCTGTGGGAACCAGCTTCAAAGCAGGTGAGAGTGTTTGTCCGGCCTCCTGTTCCCAGTCATGTGATGTCAGGTCCACTTTTTTCCTCCAGTTCTTGTGGCCATGGAGGTAGGAAGACAAAGGAAAGAGTGATGATTTTCTGCATGGAAATTTGTTCTAGTTTGGAGGTGTGAAGGGGCATCTGAATGAGAGTGACCAGTTGCTTTAAAATAATAATAAAGGCAAAGCCTAATGAAAAGTTTTTGATCTGAGCATTGTCGTTAAAATTTTTTAAATGGCATGATTTCTACAGCTGAGGGCTGATTCCCACCGCCCCCCGCCATCATTTACGGAAATATGGGAGAAGGATCTGCTTTCATAAATAACAAGATTTCTGGGAAGGGAACAGTACAGAACTGTGGGCTTGATTAGGACCTGTTGGCTTCCAGACTGAGCCTTTAGTTTATCTTGGAGGGGTCCCCACAACTCCCCAGTAGGCAGTGCTCTGGAGAACCTGCTTGTTTATATTCCGTCTTCAGAAATCCTGTTCAACCTGTTGGACGCGTGTGCTGACAGTGAGCTGATTTTAACCATTTGTAAAGCCATCTGGTCTGTCAGTCACACAGTGACTCTAACTGGGTGTCTCACTCCTGCTTTTTTCCTGCCACCCCTCCTCCAGATTTTCCTAGTGACGCAGAGCTCTGGACACATGGCACTGCCTGGGTGGAGTCCCTTCTGCCAGCCAGCAGCTCCTTGAAGGGCTGACTGCACCGTCGGGGGGATGTTGGATTCTATAGACAGAACTTTTACTTGCTGGTCACAAGATTAGCTTATACCACGGCCATTGCGGGGAAGGAAGAGGTGTCTTATATAACGTGAGGCTCTTTTTATCTGCTGGAGACTTTGAGGACCTGGGGAAACTGGGGAAAATTTTGTAAGAATGTTTTGAGGAGTGAGGTAAAAAATAATTAAATAAATAAAGGCAAAAACATAATTAAAATTGTAGAACCCAGGGCTCTGTTTCAAAGACGTTGGTGAAATGCTGTTTTTATGATATAATCGCATAGTCATTTTTCCCCCTTTAAATCAGAGTGTGTGGATATAGCTAAAGCCCCCCGTTGGCAGTCCCATCTCTGGTTGACTGTGGGAAATTTTCCCTGAGGACGCGGCCCCACTCGGAAGAACCTGGAAGCACATGGCAGCGATCACAGGGAGTCGGAGAGCTGAGCGCAAGACCTGGTGGGGCAGCTTTTGACCCCCCCCCCACCCCGACCTTACCACACAGCTGTCGTGGGTGGAGTTCTTAACTGCGCGGCTGAAACAGTGCTGCACACCTAGCGTGCTGCCGTTCGTTAGCAGAGCGAGGGGAACACCAAGGCTCAGCCAGAAACAAGCAGGGCCAGTCTGAGTTGGCTGACTTCAAGTCCCAAACTCTTTGTTTCCCTTTTGTTTCTATTGAGGTAACATTTACATAACATAAAATGCACCATTTTCACCATAGTACAGTGTACAATTTAGTGGTTTGTGTAATTCGCAGTGTTGGGCAACTGTTACCACTGCCCCAGGTTTGAAAAATGTCCGTCACCCTCAAATGAAACCACTTCCATTTGAAGTCCCCGCTTCCTCCATCCCCGGCAACTGCTGGCCTTTTTTCTTTCTCTGTGGCTCTGCCTAGCGTGGACATTTCACGGCACTGGAATCACACCATATGTCAAGGCCTGAACTGTTGAGCGTGTTGCCTCTTGGGAAAAATCACTTGACCTAGTTCAGTGCAACGTCTTTTTATCATAGGTATTTTTAATCTCCACCGTGGTTATTTCTGTAGGTTTATTGCACGACTTAAATGAGCACCTATATCAAATACCTTCTGTGAGCAAGCGTGCGGTGTTTTATTAGCATAACTTTTGTCTCGGACCAGTGTCCAAATTACAGGCCACGCTGACAGCAAATCTTGCTGGTTTTTAACTATTTAAAGGGAAGTGCGCCGACTTATCTCATGAAGAGATTGTGAAGAAAATCAATGATATTTTTAACCTATGTAATCACTGAGTTACAGGTATGATTAAAAGGGAGTATCTTTCAGGTGGTTTTGTAAGCAGGAAAATCACTACTAGGACAATGAAAAAAATCAGAATGTAAACAAAATCTTCATTAAGCACGATACATTTATACTTGGGGAGTTGTGGCAAGTTAGGACCACGGGGAAGAGAATGAGCGAAGAACTTTTTGCTCTGCTCCGTGGCAGGGAGTTGCCTGTCTGCAGACACGGCCTCAAGCTGTAGGTGCCGTGGCAGGGACCCTGGGAAGTGTGCTCTGAGTTTAGCTGACAGCGTTTGAAGATGACATTGAAGCATACTGTTTTAGGGGTAAAGTTCTTAGTTTAATTCCATGATTGCCTAATGCTGCCCAGTTTCTTCAAGTTCATTCTGGGAGCCCAGCTGTAGAGCTGGCAGAGATGTCGAAATTAGCTAGACTGACCACTTCAAGTCACAGAGGAAACTGAAGGCAGATGGGGGTTGAACGACTTGCCTGAAGTGGTCATGCAGGAAGTCATTAGCAGGGTCCGGTCCAGAGTCCACATCGTCTACCACAGGGACATGAGTATTAGCCTCTGCTCTTCTTGGCTTCGGAAGCAGCTCTTCCTTGAAAATGCTTGGGGCGTTGGTGATGAGTGCCCTCTCTGTCTTTGCCATGTTTACTCCCATCTCTTTCATGCACTGCTCTCTTGCCAAAAACAAACACACAGACACAAACACAAACAAACAAAAATAAAAAGAACTTATCCAACTGTGTAATCAATGCAGTCTGAACTGCAAATATGTTAGAAAAGAATGGTGTTGGCATTTGGGAAATATAATCAGGGGATTTTTGGAAACTCTGATGTCGTTCTCAGAATAGGGTTTTTGGAAGTGGGGCTTTTCGATGGCTCAGTGCCCCCTACTTCACCAAACAGTAGTAGGCAGAGTCAAAAAGGAGGAAGAAAAACCCACCACTGTACATTAGTGTAGTGATTTCATCTTTTTCAAGCTTTTATATATCACCTTTCTTTTTGGATTTTTCTGACCCATTTAGAGCATGTATTACTTATCACACTTTCTTTAAGGATGTGAATTGAGCTCAGAGGGGTCAAGGGTTTGCAGAGGTCACAGTATGAGTTGGCTGCACAGCCTGCAGGAGCACCTGACACCCAAATCCTGGCACTGGAGTCACACCAAAGGGCAGAAAGGACTCGGCAGTTGGGGTGTGAGCTGGATCCTCTGCGGGGTGGCCCTGAGGTCAGAGCAGCCTATCCTCAGCCCAGACCTCACAGCTCAAAGTGGGAGCCACACACCACGTGGGAGCTTGTTAGAAATACAGAGTCTGGGCCCTGTTCCATCCTTCCGGAGTCAGAATGAGCACTGATTTAACAAGATCCCCAGGTGAGTCCTATGCTCATTAAAATGCAAGAAGCCCTGGCTTAGAGGCCATGTGCAGTGAAATTCGCAAGTGACTAGGGGAAAGAGATGAAGTTAGCAGCTTATGACTAAAATAGATGTCATTTCTGTTTCAAAATAGTTCGCTGTTGCTTATTGGGGGGTTGGGGGGGAGTTGAAGACACAGTCCAGGGGAACTGGTTCTTCACACATTCAGAGTGAGAAAGGGACTCATTATATTTGTGAACCAGGTCCTCACTGTTGTAAATGAAAGTGGATGGTGAAAAGGGTCACGCCCCAGCAGATGACCTGACCCAGGGGGACTATCAGGGTGCCCGTCAGCCGAGATCCCACAGCCTCAGCACAGTGGAGTGTGGGGCGGCACTGACGTGGAACCGACAAACCCACATTCCGCTCCCTGGACTCTGGGCCTCCACGCCTCAGCTGTTTTCACTCATTCAGCAAAACAGGCAGACAGAAGAGAAACAAAAGCCGGCAGTACCAGGGGCCATGTTAATTAGCCAGGCCTGCGGTGTCTGCGTGTTGGGTCTGCGCTGGGACAAGCCAGCAGGGTCCGGTCCTACCAGGTTACTTGTCTGTCAGGAGCAAACCTGTCCGAGGTGTCAGGTCTGTGCTCCTGCAAGGAAAGCCTCTCAGTGTCTTCAGACTGGGAAAACACTCAGACGTGGCCACGTGTGGTGCTATTTGGGAGTTTCCTACTTGTCACAGATAAAAGCTTCCCTTGGCCCCAAGGGACGCTGTGACTGTTTCTAAGTGTGGGGGTTAACTCGTGAACATGCGCCAGCTCGTAAGCAGGTCATTATTTGCAGTGAGTGGTGGTATTTGGCAAAGAGGATGACCTGTGTGGGTGAGATACAATTGAATATTCCCCCCCCAACCCCCCTTTTAAATCAGTAATTGGGGCATAAAAGTCAACTATTTCAGAAGTAGTGGAAATTTAGCAATTCAGCACGTTGAAACATGCTGTTTGCCTGTTTTGGAAGACTTCTTAGTTGCCATCAGTTTACCAGACCATCTTCGACTGGGAAATGGGGCTAAATTTTTGATGAATTAGCCAACCAAGAAACCTGACTTGCCCTGGAAATAGGAAGGGGGTCATCTATGTTGTGTGGTACAGTTGCCCTGGAGAGACTGGAGATCTCGATGCCCTCTTTTGAGAAGCCTAGGCCTGATATTTAGCTGGTAAAGATGTGCATTTTGCTAACAGAAGCCAAGCTGGAGGCTTCAGAGCCACAGTGGGTGAGCCGTGCGAAGTCCCTTCCTGCCCTTCTGGAAACACGTGCGGGTTTCATGGGCCTGGTAGTCGTAACAAGGGCCACTGTAGGAGCTGTCACCTCATCTAACTAGCTATTTCCGATAGTTTACAAGTCAGGGAACTTCATCCCCCCTTTGCAAATGAGGAAACTAAGGCTCAAGTCCAGGCCGAATGGAAGGCCCCAGAAGGAGGCACCGCCTGCATTAGAGACTGCTTTTTCTTCTTCCCTGTTAGATATTGAGGCATTTTTAGAATTAAAACTGAGAACTCCCCTCTTGAGATGACTTATGTCTGTGTTTCTTGGGCTGGGGCATGACACATGTGCCGGGTGGGCGGTGGGTGGGGGGAGTGCTTGGCACAGCCCCAGGGTAGAAGTGGCACATTTTCCCGGAACACCAACGTAGTTTCATAATATGAAAAGAGACATGGAGTAGAATGACAAATGTCAGGGTGTCGAAGGCAAAATGTACATGTATTTGTGATGGAAAAACCCAAGTCTTGAAAGCAGTTCTCCGCAGTCCCTTGGACGTCCCTCATCACCCCACACTGGACTTCTCTGCCTGAGGGTGGCTGGGGTGGAGACTTCACAGAAGCACTCACGTAAGTGCAGGTCCTGGGCCATCTGGGCCGGTTCCACTCTCCCGCTATATGTGGTGAGAAGGAATTTCTTAACTCTGTAAACCAGCGTGGGAGAGTTGGCGCCGCGCTGTGTTTGCACAGCTGCGCCCGGCGCTGCAGCGCTGCTCTCTCCGGCCCCGCGGCGTCTGGATGTGCTGGGGAAGGGTTTCGAGAGGCTGGGGGGTGAGAACTGGGTGCAGCAGGTGGTTGTCTTCCAAGTGCCTGCGGCCGTGGATAATCCATGTTTTGAAACAAAAAATATACTTAAAAATTGTTCTTATCTGTTGAATTTCCGTCACTTAAAATTCGAAAGTTGTAAGAGGTTTGCGGTGGGATACTTGCCTCTGCTTCTTTCCAACTCCTCCCTCGCCCCCAGTCAGTCAGCGTTACCAGTTGCTTGTGTAGCCAAGTACGTACATAGTTGTGCCCCCTCACAGAAGTAAGCCACGTGTAATATTCTGTTCCTTGCATTTTTCTCACCTTTTTATTCCTTTTTTTAATTGAGTGGATAGAACTTATTTAACACAAGTGTGTGATTCATTGGCATGTAGTTGTTTTCAACCCTTTGCTATTACAGTGCTGCAATTGATACCTTGTGTTTCTGTCACTTTGCACACGTGTAGGGTAAGTGCTGGAGGGGACGTTGCTGAGTCAAAGGGAACGGACATTATCATCCTGACACCAAATGGCCCTCTGGGAACGCAGAGCAGTGTCCAGCCCCCGCTAGCAGTGGATGGGGCGGCCTGTCTCCGTTCACCACCCGCACACTGTGCTGTCCAGCGGGGAACCTTGACTGTCTGATGGGTGCAGAAGCAGAAGTGATTTCAGTGCGATCTTAGGGGATGCTCTGATCTTGAAAAACAAGGGAACATAGCGCATGTGCTACTTTTGCCTTTGTGGTGATGACCTAGTGTGGTGTTTTCAACCTCTCAGAGTGGCAGAGGAATTGAAATTGATTTTGTCACCTACATATCACTGAACAGTAGTTAAAATATTAAAAAGCAAATTGATGTAATCCTTTTAAAAATAAGTATTGCACAGGTGATAATGGGCTGCTGAATGAATTGCTAGAAACAGTTTGCTATTTGGTTTTATTTATGATGGAATATCCTCGCTGATCTGGTCATGGCATACAGGACTTACAAGCACAGAATCCCTGAAATGTAGCACCAGCAACTTACGTGAGGTCAGCAGTATTTGCCCCTCGTGACCTGTCTGAGTGGATCTTTACCAGCCCTGGTCTTGGTGGAGTTCTGCTGTGTTTGCCACATTCACCAGACACAAATGTCAGCATTTGGAAAAGGTGATGTGTGGGTCAAAGTTCCAAGTTGGAGGGCCTTTGGAGATCTTCTCAACCAATTTTCTTTTCTTTTTTTTTTAAACATCAATGTGTGGTTGCCTCTCATGTGCCCCCCACTGGGGACCTAGCCTGCAACCCAGGCATGTGCCCTGACTGGGAATCAAACCAGCGACCTTCTGGTTCACAGTCCGGCGTTCAATCCACTGAGCCACACCAGCCAGGGCACAACCAGTTTTCTTTTCACTGGGAAGTCATGGAGAAGAACTTGCATGTGGAACTTGCCTTGAGGAAAGGGATATGGTTTTTAGGTATTTAGATTCCAGGACTGCTGCAGGCGAATCAGGAGTGGTTTCAGGCACGGGAAGTGTGTCCTATGGGCTTTACAGACAATAGTGGACTGGGCTGGGTGTGTGTGGCAGGGTCTGGACAAGGAAGGATTGCATCAGTTTGCTTTTTAGTATTCTGGTTTGTCAACAGAGGATTAAGTTAATTTATTTGTAAACATAATGTGGTCTACCACACAATGAAAACACCAAGAAAAACATATTACGAGTAGTCAAAACAGGACCGAGAGTCTCAGCACACACAAGCTCCCCTGGAGTCGTGCCCGCTCACCCTGTAAGGCGGAAAGCTGGGACTGGAACAGACCTCTGTGGGTCATGGCTGCCTGAGCCCTCTGCTTGCCTGGTCAGCCCTCCCGGGACGCTCCATGTGCCCCCACAGCTTTGAAACAGAAAACACCAAGTTCTAAACATCAAAACACAGCGCGAACTCCTTTATCTAGCAGGTAGGGGTGCCAGTTAGGCCACAGTCTGGTTAAATCAGATCTGGTTTTATATCCTGGTTCTTCCTGAGATGTCTGGATGAACCAGAAAGCACGGACCGCGCATGTAAGTGCTCTTCGCTCTACCAGCTGACTTAGGCAGCAGTCTGTGGTCTCCCCTCCTCTCCCTAGTGCCGGGGCAGCCCTCAGGCCCCAGAGCAAACATGTCCCCTCTCCCCCTTTGTCCTGACTTCACTTCCAGGTTTCCTCTGTCTTTTTCCCTCTTTTAAAGAAATTAGCTGTTTCAAATGCTGGTTCAGCTGTTTAGAATGCACGGCCCCGTGGTTTTACTGTGCCCACAGAGTCGTGCAGCCATCACTACAATATTTTCATCACCCCAGAAAGAAACCCTGTACCCCAACTGTCATCTCCCAAACCGCCTGGTCCCCTCAGCCCTAGGCAACCACCCATCCACTTTCTGTCTCGCGATATGTCTCTTCTGGACATTTCCCATAAATGTCACCTGCTGTGAATGGCTTTCACCCCCCATGTAGCAGTGTTTTCGGGCTGTACCCATGTTGTGGTATGTATCAGTACTTTGCTTCTTTTTGGGCCTCCGAAATATTCCATTGTGTGGATAGGCCACATTCTGTTCACCCGTTCCCCCGCTGACGGACATTTGGGTGGTTTCCAGTTTGGGCTGTCATGAACAAAGCTACAAAGCTGCTATGACGTTTTTGTGTGGCTACATGTTTTCATTTTTTTAAGTTATATTTAGGAGTAGAATTGCTGTGTCATATGGTAACGCCGTTTAACATTTTGAGGAATTGCCAAACTGTTTTCTGAAGTGGTCGCACCATTGTACTTTCCCATCAGCAATGTATGAGAGCTCCGATTTTTCCACATTCTCGTCAACACTTGCTATTAGCTGTGTTTTTGATTAAAGCCATCCTGGTGGGTGTGAAGTAGCATCTTCGTATGGTTTTGATTTACATTTCCCTTATAACTAATAATATTGAGCATTTTTCATGTGCTTGTCGGACTTTTGTATATCTTCATTGGAAAGATTTCTTTCTACTCAAATCCTTTGCCCAATTTTTAATTGGGTTATTTATCTTTTTACTACTGAGTTAAGAATTCTTTATATATTCTAGGTATGGGTCTTTTGCAGATATATGATTTATAAATATTTTCTCTCATTCTGTGCATTGCCTTTTCACTATATATATATATATATATATTAAAGATTTTATTTATTTATTTTTAGAGAGAGGAGAAGGGAGGGAGAAAGAGAGGGAGAGAAACAGCAATGTATGGTTGCCTCTCACATGGCCCTCACTGGGGACCTGGCCCGCAACCCAGGCATGTGCCCCAACTGGGAATCAAACTGGGACCCTTTGGTTCCCAGCCCATGCTCAATCCACTGAGCTACACCAGCCTGGCCTTTTCACTATATTGAAAGTATCATTTGCAACATAAAACTTTTTAATTTTGATGAAATCTAATATAGCTATAATTTCTTTTTCCCTTGTGCTTTTGGTATTGTGTCTAAGAAGCCCTTGCCTAACCCAAGGTCACAAATATTTACTCCTGTTTTCTTTTCAGGGTTTTATAGTTTTAGTTCTTACATTTAGGCCTGTGGTCTATTTTGAGTTAGTTTTTGCATGTGGATGTGTCTGTCCATTTGTCCCAGCAGCATTTGTTGAAGACTCTTTGTCCCCATTGAATTGTTTGAATGTTCTTGTTGAAAATAAACTGATGTGAGGGTTTATTTTTAGACTTCCAATTCCACTCCGTTGGCCTATATGTGCATCCTCACGCCAGTACCACACTGTCTCGATAACCGCAGCTTTGCAGAGTCTTATCTTCTAATGGAAAGGTTAGGGCAGGAATGGGCCATCTAGACTTTTTCTTTCCCTGGTCTGACCAGTGATTGGATTCTTCAGATCCCTCTTCAGGCTTTCAGCCACACTTGATTTCTCCTCGTTCATCTAGTTAGTTTAAGGAGGAGATGGCATCCAAACTGTCCTGAGATGTCCCTGCTGCTGGGCCCTGAGTGTTTTCTCCACCATGTCTGCTGACTGCGTTCTGATTCCAGTAGCTTGGCTCTGGGCTTCCCCAGACGTATAGAATTAAACATTTGGTTGTGAAAAGAAGCACTGGTCTCCGAAACTCTCTTATTGGTGAAGTTCAGGGTGATCCACCTTACTGTACTGTTAAAAGATTTAAAGATCTTTTTGAACGTATATGCAAGCAAGCAAGCAAGCAAGCAAGCAGTCTGGCAGACAGCTCTCCCAGGTGGGCTGCGGTGTAGCCTTCGAGGCTGAACCTCATCCTCCCCGGGCCTTCCTTTGTTGCAGGCACCTGCTTCACTGTTCTGAGAGCAGCCGTTTTACTAATATTGGCAATAGTGCAGTGGTGGGGAAATGGAAGGAGAGATCTGCGGGAGAGGCGGTGTTCTTGACAAGGCCGCTTATCATTGCTTCAGGTTACTGAGCCAAAGCATGAAATGTTCATGTGATATCAGGAATTAGCAATAACCAGCCTGTAATTGTTGCCGTTTCTTTCTGTTAGGAATTGTGTGCAGCACAAGCTCATTTTCAGATGATAGTGCCTAGAGCTTACACGAGGTATATCATGATTTAAGCACATTTTAATTTCCTGATTTGTGTCGGACGTTCAAGAAAATCTATAGACAGAAACTGTCCTTCATCAAGAGCTTCCACTAAGGGGCCCTGCATGTGGTGATGGGCCAGGGACGTGGACTCACCGGAAGGCAGTGGTTACAGGTTCCAGAGCAGGCTGTAGACTCAGTCTGCCTGAATACATTTCCTCCCCAGTGAACGCAGGCAAGTTCCTTATCTCCCCAAGTCTCAGTTTCTTTGCCTCTAAAACGGTGATAAGAATAGTACGCACCTCCTAGTGTTGCTCACAGGTCGGAATCCCACAGTTGGAAGCCCGTAGTGTTTACCTGAGCATCTTCCAGCTCACGCTCCAGGGCCCTTCTGGCTGCCCTTGTGGCTTCCTTTCCTTCCTTCCTTGCACGCACAAGGACCTCCTCTAGATGTCAAGGGCTTAGCCCAGGCAAGGGTTGACAGGCTTTTCCTGTAAAGAGGCAGATTAGTAAATATGTTCGGCTTTGTGACATCACAGGCCTCGTGGTCTCTGCCACAGCCCTCGCTCTGCTGTTGTAACGTGAAAGCCATAGACAGGTGCCCATGAACGGGTGTGGTGGTGTTCCAATGACACTGTTTTTCACAGTAGGTGGCAGGTTGGACTTGGCCTGCTGGCGGTGGTGTGCCAACCCCTAGCTTAGCATGGTGCCTGGCACGTTGTGGGTTTTTAATACATGTCAGCCATCCTCAGAGCCGGGACCTGCCCCTTGACACTGGTTCCCTTGTTTTTAACAGAATGTCGAGGTCCTGGCCAGTCGGAGCACCGCTTCCGAGCAAACCCAGCTGGGGGCTGAGGCGCAGGTGAAGGCTCTGGAGGCGGGGAACGAGAAGCTGCGCGGGAGCCTCGCAGAGCTGGAGCAGAGTGTTGCTCGGCTTCAGAGGCAGGTTGCCGACCTTAAAGACGATGAAGCCAAGGCGAAGGAAGCCCTCAGGAAGCACGAGGTGAGGCTGCTGGGCCCCATGCCCAGCTGGGGCGGCTGCGATCCTTCTTTCCTATGTGAGCGGTTCAGAGGCAGGAAGAGATTTATTGTCATAATTTAGTAGGAAAGGTCAAAGCACTTGTGACTCTGTCCTTTCTGCACACCATTCCTTTTGTTTCTCTACAAGTGGTCTGAATGGGAGCTGAGCTTCTAATACGGCCTGGGAACAGGGCTGATGATGAGGTCAGGGTGGGCAACGCGTGTGAAGGCACGGAGGTCCCCGCTCACGCAGACATCAGACACACACTCTTCTTTGGACACTGAGCAGAGGTCTCCGCAGCCCTGAAAAGGCCATCTGGACACCACCATCAGGTCCGTTCTCTCTCGTGACCATTTCTTCTTTGTTAATGAACAGTTGACAGTTTTTGAAGTCACAAACCAGTTTAAGAAACCGGTTCTCTGGTTGGCCAGGTTTCTGGAGGTGCGAGGCTGTTTGCAAGAGACAGGTACTGCTGGCAGCTGACAGGGAAGAGGGGACAGAAGAAATGTAAAGGGAGATGTGTTCCACCAGAGGTCATCTGTCAGAATCACTGGGAGCCTTTTCCAGAACTCTGTGGGCCTGAGTCTATTCAGTACCTGCTCCAGGGGCGAGGCTGGATATTTGTGTTTTCGAAAAGCCATCCCAGGCAATTCAGATGTTCACAGCTTGGCTGCGTATGGAAGTGCAGACAGGCACAGGCATCCAGGAACACGATGGTTGTACACTGTCGTGGGCCCGTGGCACTGCTGGCTGCGTCTGTGGACGTCTCCGTCACTCCTTTCAGGCCCCTGCGCCAGCTTCCCAGCCACCGCTCACATCAGAGTGCACACTGACCCCACGTTTCCTTGTAGGGAGAGGCTCGGCAATTGGAGGAGGCCCTCGTGCGTGCAAGAAAGGAAGAAAAAGAAGCCACGGCAGCCAGAAGGACCCTGGAGAGTGAGCTAGAAGATGCTCAGGTAAACGCTGAGGGCTGTTGTATGTATTCCCTCACATAGGAAGGAAGCCCAAGGGCAAAATTGCCATTTGTCCTCACGTTCCAGGTTGCTCCTTCATAATAGTAGCCACTCTGACCTGAAAGGAGCCGTCCGAACCAGTGGTCCCGAACTGGAGGGCATTTGTGATATCTGGAGACCTTTTGGGTTATCACAGTAGGAGGGAGACTACTGGCATCTAGTGAGTAAAGGCTGGGATGCTGCTAAACATTCTGCAGTACGAAACACAGGGCAGCCCTGGCAGCAACAAACTCCCTGACCCCAAACGTCAGTTACACAGAGGTTGAAAACTCCTGGTCTAGACATTAAAGAGCTTGACAGCTTTCCAAAGATAAAATATGAATTGTGTAAGAAGGCCAGCAGGATCAGTCCCCAAGGCAGTGTGGAGTTGGCGGTCTGGCAGAAGCCAATTTTCTCTCTCCTCTGGGCAAACGGACTCCAGAGAGCGCAGTCCTTGAAGACGGCTTTAAAAGGAGCAGGAGGAAGTCGCTTCCTTGGAACTAGATAGCTATCTCTATTCAAAATCAATAGATTCTTAGAAAATTAGATTTTCCCATTTGAAGGCTAGAAAACATGATTGAAGTAAAAAAAAGTCTGCACTGAAGTTCAGGTTGACTTTGCAGCGACCTCCGTGTGACCCAGGCATCTCCTTCCTTCTGCCCGCTCCCAGGCTTTAAAGAAGTAGCAGCAAGCATCCCTCGGGCGAGTTTCTGAGCGGGGGATGCCAGTGTGTTGAGCGGTTGTCTGACAGGAGGTTGTTGAAGTTTTCCATGAGGAACTTGAGGGCCGGAGCGGGGGGCACATGAAAAGTGAGGGCTGAGTGCAGTCCAGATCCAGATTTGTAAAGGCCTAACGGCAGCCGTCCTTCCGTGTTCGGCTGTATCTCGTCAGGGTAACAGAGAGGAGGCTGCGTATACTAGCACTCACTCAGGTCCCCATAACTCAGGGGCCCTCACCCGCTCCCCGCTCCCCCATCAGCTATCTCTGCCTTCTTTCTGGCTTTGGACAGGGACCCTGTTTTTGTATATAGTAAAGCCCTGTTTTTTCCTGCGTTTGCTGTCTGAGTATCCTTGCTTTAGATTTCTTGCTTTCTCTCCCTCCTTCTTCTCCTCCACCCTCCTTTTCTCCCTCCCTCTCTCCCTCTCTTCCTCCCATCCATCCATCCATTCTGTCCATGCAGCCTTTGTTACAATCTCCTGTTCGGTTGATTTTCAGTGGATGGCAGTTTCACTGTGCTGCTGTGTAAGGTCTGTGATGACTACAGCCCAGCCGCCAGCAAGTGGGATTTAAATCTGCGCTAGTTGTGGACACCAAGGGAGAAGAAACATTTGTACCCTGCAGGGACAAAAATCTGCACCTTCGTGTCACGTGCGCACGGAGCACTGCGGGCAGCTGTCCCGGCCCTCGGTCTTCATCGTCCTTGGGTCGAACCAGAAAGTTTTACACACGAGGACGTAGTTCACCAGCTGTGGAGCCAGGCTCACAGTTAATCCAGGAGGGGAACAGATGATGGCCTCAAGGCCCAAGATCTCAGTGTAACCCCGAACCGCCCCCACCTCTGATCTCTGCCCTTGCCTGGGACACGACCCTTCATGTGCTACTTTTGTTCGAGCCTGTTTCCCAGGGTGCTGAGATGGTGAGAATGCTCTGTGCACGGTGTGGCCATTTTAACACAGTCTACAGGGGTTTTCAGAGGGCATCCGAATGATCCGGTCTCAAAAATAGTTCTGTGAAAAGCGCACCATCACCCTACATGGCTTCATTTCCTCCAAAATCTGGAAACAGATAGTGAGCTCCTTCAGTTTGATGCCTCTTTGTGCGTGCCTCTCTCCCCAAAGCTGACCCCTGGAAGGGGGCTTAACCCTGAGAGGAAGAGAAAAGAACTCCCCCCCCACATATACATTTTACATTTCAAAACCTTTTTGCCCTAGCAATCTGCTGCATCTTCATGTATGATACATGTATTTCTCTACAGTAGCTGAACGCCATGCGAACTTAGGTCCGACTTATGATGACTCAATCAGAAAGTGGCAGAGGGTCCTAAAGATGCTGTTGTTTGATTTGCTGGACCCCTACCACGTGGTCTAGGATTGTGCTGCTGTGTAGATCGACTTGAGAGCTTCATTCAAGGCGGAAATGTCTATGATTCCCTTGAGAAATGGCCTCTGCAGATGGGGAAGTGCAGAAACCTTTTCTGGAGAAGCCACAGCTTTGTTCCCTCAGGGAGGGACAAGGGCTGGTGTTCTGCATGCCTTCCCCTCCCTGCATTGGACTTCAGAATGAAAAAACGCCAGTGTGCGACCATGGTCGCAGTCCACGGCTGCTGTGTGGCAAGGGCCTGGGAAGACCAGCTTCCTTGTGATCAGCCTCTCATTCCTTCAGCCCTTCGGCTCACCTGCCAGTTATTGTTAATATGAACACATCAGGGTATTACTAAGTCATGCAGTAAAAGGCTCTGCCTTCATTGACAGATCACGGTCCCCAAACTCAAGGGCACTCACTTATCCATCTACCAACTTTGTGGTTTGGATTTTCCAAATTGATGAATTTCCCCAAGTTTTGGTTCTAGTATGAGTCAGTGCGCTTGTATCACCGGTCTTGGAAATACAGTCACTGCAGCTACAGAGCACTGCACTCCTAACTCCTAAATGCAGAGTCGCCAACAGCGCTTCTTTTCCCGTGAATTTGGGGCACATTTTCTCAGCAGTGACGTAGTGAATAATCAGAGAGGAAGAGCATTGTGCTGAACAGCATTTCTGAACTTTAGAGCACATTAGAATTACTGGGGTAACGTTCAAGTGCAAATTTGTGGGCCTCACTCCAAGAAAAATTGTGGATTCCATAAGAAAGGGCTAGAATCTGCACTTTAAGGAGTACTCCCCCCTTGCTTGGTGATTCTGATATAAGAAGTATTTAGACCACTGTAGGGGATAGATATTAATTTTCAACTAATGAGTTTTCATTGTATGCCTAGCAGTGAGTCTGGGTTGCGAGACTTGCCCAGACAGAAAATCTGTTCCTTGCCCTTAGTGATCGTGCTACCCTGCAAGCGAGACAAGCATACAAGACATGTTTTAAAAATAATTTAGCCCAAACGTTCTTCTAGGAAAATGTGTGTGTGTGTGTGTTTGTGTGTGTTTGTGTTGAGGGGGCGGGGTGGGGTGGGGTGTTGGCCAGGCCCCAGGCCAGAGTGGGCGCGTCTTGGACTCAAGGCACAGGAGAACAGAGCTGGTGGCAGCCCCACCCGAGCCCAGGGTGAAGCCGAAATACACAGAGTGCATGGAGGCTGCGTGGCGCTGGGGCTGGCTTGTCTGCCAGCCTGGAGCCCCTGGGATTGGGACTCAGGAGGAAGACAAAGACAGGCTGGGGCCGGGTTGGGTTGGATCCTGAAGGTTCTGCAGGAAGCCATTGATTGACCTCTGTATTTGCATTTGTTTTTCAAGAATTTACATTTTGAGGTACGTGTTTCTGAGGGTGTTCCTCCACACAATAGAACCATACATCGCTTACCTTTGCCCCCAACACCACCAAGTCAGCCACGGACAAATCCCAGACATTGACCCTGTCTCCGGGGTGTGCCCAGCTGGGCCCTGGTGGGAAGGACTCCTGCCAGTCGTCCCACACTGAACTTCTGGTTACCTCTCTTCAGCACCTTTTCTTCCCCCAACCACTTTTGTTGACTTTGGTTCCCCGCAGCAATTAACTTGAGCAGCCCGGCTGGGTTGGCTGGATTTTGCATGCAGTCAGAGCCAGAGGGGCAGGGAAGGCCTCCGCAGGTGGCTCTTTGCCCCAGGTCAGGCGGTTGGCCAGCCAAGCTGTTCACAGGCCCTGCAAACCAGGAGTGCCTGAAGTGATTTGGGAGTGTTTTCAAGATGCCTGAGTTATTGCGTGTGTGACAGAAACTTGTACATTGTTAAGCACTGTAAACATCTAACCCATTCTCTGCATCCAGCCCCTGCAGGGCACGGACTGGGTAGGTCTCAGCAGTGTCTGTACTAACCCACATTCAGCCCTCAGCGCCTCGCTGCACTTTCCTGGTGACCCAGCCCGTGTCTGGGTCCCGCTGCCCCTTTCTGAGCTGTGCTTCTTCTCAGCATCTCACACCCAGCCCTTTAAAGAAGCTACTGTAACCTTTTTAAGATATTTGAGGATCTGGTTATAGAATTGCATGTTTTTTACATAAAGGGCTTCAGTCTGTGTGAAGGTGTGAGATGAGAGCTCCGGAGAAGCCGAGGGAAATGATCACGCCAGAGATGGTTGCATTTCATAGTAACTACTAGTATTTGGTGCTGACTCACTAAATAACCACTCACAGGCACTTTTTATGACTGGTGTCTCTTTCATTTAACACCTTCTACTCATCAAGTTCATCAGCCTGTGGACTGCCAAGTTCTTTTCTTCCGGGTTTGAGTGCAGCCCACGCATTTTCCCTGTGCCCAAGTGGACTCTTGGCCTGTGGGCAGTGTCTCGGTCCTTATAGGTTAATTTTTAGTTGTTTTTTTAATCCTCACCCAAGAATATGTTTACTGATTTTTTTTAGAGATAGATGAAGGAAGAGAGAAAAAGAAAGAGAGAGGGGGTGCAGGAAGAGAGACAGACATCAATTGGTTGCCTCCCATATGCACCCCAACCAGGGATCAAACCCACGATCTAGGTGTGTGCCCTGACCAGGATTGAACCCGCAACCTTTTGGTGTATGGGACAACTGAACCACCTGGCCAGGGCCATTTTTGGCTATTCCAACTATAATGATCATCCGCATAGCAGAGTGAATTCAAGAATATTACATGCAGTGCCGTAATCACAATGTGTGACCTCACCTTGGTTTTCAAGCATGAGCAATCAGGATTTCGGACACTAGCTGAATCGCCACCCCCAGCAGCCTCGGCTGTTTTGCAGCCTTTGTCTGCCTCTATATGTTTGTGGCTAAGTCAGCTTGGTCCCTGGATTTCAGAAGCAGCAATGTCCTTGGGTCTCTGCTATGGCTTTATTTTGATCCTTTTCCTTATCACCAATGTGACAGGTCTGATTGCTTTGGGGTGCAGTTATGACACTCCCTCTGCCGCCTGTTCTTGTGGCTGACCTGGTAGGTAGATGACAACACTATCCTTTCCCTGCCATCTGCAGAGAAATCTGAGTCAGGCCACCCAGGAGCAGAAGCAGTTGTCTGAGAAGCTAAAAGATGAGACCGAGCAGAAGGAGCAGTTAAGGAGACTGAAGAACGAAATGGAGAATGAGCGGTGGCACCTGGACAAGACCATTGAGAAACTGCAGAAGGAGGTGAGGCAGCAGGAAGAGGTGAGAGAGCGGGAGGGAGGAGGGAACGTGGGGAGGAGAGGGTGCGGGGCACATGCTGGCGTTGGGACCCAGCCCCTCTGAGGGCCTGATGAAAGCTAAGGAAACCTGCAGTTCAGTGTAAGCACAAATGTGTCAGGGACCTGCAGATCCCCTGAAACAGCCCCGAGGACTTGTGGGGAATCCCACATACAGAGAAACTGTTCTAGAATATGCCAGTACCTTCTGGATTCTGGGCCTAGCATCTGCTTCCCAGTTAGAAGTGACTAAACTTGGATAGCCCATGACGAGGCCCTTTGCAAAATTTTGGGGAGGGTGTGGAAAAATGCAGAGGAGGCATGGTCTGTGTTTGGGTGGGACCCAAACCTAGCTCCCTGGTCCCAGGTGGAGCATCACAGGGTGGGCTCACACCCGTGTCACTTCTTCCAGATGGCTGACATTGTCGAGGTGTCCCGCACATCAACGCTGGAGCTCCAGAACCAGCTGGATGAATACAAGGAGAAAAATCGCAGGGAGCTTGCAGAAATGCAAAGGCAGTTGAAGGAGAAGACGCTAGAGGCGGAGAAGGCCCGTCTGACTGCCGCAAAAATGCAGGAGGAGGTAATGCCTGGCCAGACCAGCTCCTGCTTTCCCCTTGTTCAGAGAATCCTTCCAGGCTGTGCAACTTCTAGGAGAGACTTGGGGTAGATTCTTAAGACAACATTTGTGCTTGATTCCTTAGTCTTAACCCTCTGGACAGTTACATGGGGCAAATGACGTCCTAACACACAGTGAACCCCTGAGATGAAATAGGTAAAACTGTAACTTGACCATTTTCTTCAGCAAGCCAAGATTTTCTGCCTAAAAAGTTTAACTACCATTTATGGAGTACCAGTGGTGTTCCCAGCTGTGTCTAAATGATTTATATGTATTAATGCTTTAATTTAATCCTAGAACAGGGATTATAGTAACCACGGTGGGGTTTTTTTTTCCCCATTTGTTTAGAAAATATAGACTTTTATTGGAGTGGGAATGGTGGACAAGAGTTTCAGAACAATGATGGAGACAAAAAGAAATCTTCAGGAATTTATGAGTATTGAAATTATTAAAACATAGAGCAAAGTAACCCAAATTTTAGCTCCCTTCAGTCTTGACTTCTGAAGAACTGAGAGAAAATAAAGGGAATGGTTTTGATTATTTTAATGGAAAACTGAAGGCTCTAAAATGCAAATACATGAATGCTGATTTCTAGCTCTGTTCCTTGCCAGCTGGATGACCTTGAGCACATTACCCCAATTTTCTGAGCATCTGTTTCTGCCTCTTTAAAAATATACAAAATAATAATGATTTAATAATTAAATAAGAGAACATGTGGAACTATGTAGCAGAGGGTCTGTATATCCTGGATACTAATGTTATTATTATTATTATTTTTTATTCTAAGTCTTAACTTTTTTCATAAGCAGTGCCAAGAGCACTAAGATTCCACAGGAAAACAAGTTTTTCTTTAAAAAACAAACTTTTAATATCTTTGATGATCAAAGAAAAGTCGCCCATGAGTCAGTGTTGAAAGTGTGTGGAAGAACAATGGATGTTTATTACAAACTTTAAGAACACTTCTGAAAGGGTCCTGATAACAGACCCCCTCTGGCGCAGAGTCACATGATACAGGAATCCAAGTAAGAACTGAAATTAGCTTATCGACATCACCATTCTCCTAGGCATTGAACAAGCATTTTCATTTCTCCAGCAGATGGGCGGGGGATTCGGATATTTGCCAGGACCCCAACAAACACCGGGGGTGCGGTTTTGATCTCAGAAAATCATAGTGCCAGAGTGACCCCTGCAAACAGCTCCTGTGGCTTTTTCTATGATGCTTATTCTGCTAGAATCTTCAGATTGGAAGGAACCTTCGTGATCTTAGTTAGATAAAGAAACTGAGATCCAGAGGGGTGAGTTAAGGCCAGATGGAGGCCGATGAAGTCTATAAAGAAGCACGAACTCCAAAAGGACTCCTTACGATGAAACAAAGACAGCCTTTGCTAGATTTTCTCAATGGTGAAGTCCTGTGGGACACGGTTTCCACTTGCATGGCACAAACGGACACCTCATCGTTCTACAAGGAAATAGCAGATACGCCCCTGAATCAGGCTGCCGCAGTCATGGAACTGTTTAAGACAAAATCAAATTAACAAGTCAGGATCACTCAGGACCCTTGAAAAACTCAAGGTCAACTCAGTTCACTGCACCCCCCACCCCCATCCTAAGCAAAAAAGTAAAGAAAGCTGCAGTCCCTTCCAAGGGCTGTCACTCTCCTCTTCTGCTTTGAGGGAAGTAGACATTTTACCTGTTTTGCTTTTGGTGTGGAGCTAGGAAAGTTCTGATGTAGATAATCTTTAGAGAATTTAAGGCTTAGAAGTTATTGTTGTTCGGTTAATCTTCTAAATATCACTTAGCAAAGGGCAGTTTTAACTGCGTAAAGGCAGCACAAGAAGCTTCAAAAGTTATTTGCGGACTTGTGCTTCCAGATAGCTGTGCTGTTGTGCACTCCCTGCCGCAGCCCTGAGAGGTGTCCCCCTGCCCCAGCCCTGAGAGGTGTCCCGGGGACTCCAGGTGCCGGGGTGGGGGGGGGCAGGGATGTGCGGGCGGGATGGGGGGCCCTGTGGGGCGCTGGGGAGGGTGCCAACAAGGAAATGCAGGCGATACATGTACCAGTCAGTCTTTCTGACTCTCAAACCTGCGTTCTTTTCTGGTATTACTTCATCTGATTCTCCTAACAGCTCTATAAGGTAGGTTTTAAAATTATCTGAGTATTGCAAATTAGGAAACTGAGAGATCGGAGAGATTTCGAGTGTTCGGCGCCCTCGCTGTAGCCAAGGACTGCGCTGCCATCCTTTCCTCGTGGGCTGATGTTCACTCAGTGCTTCCACTCACAGTTTCGTTTCCTAGTTGTCTTTGCACTCAGTCACGACCCAAACCAGACTGGGGTTTTATCAGGAGAGGCCTCCTTCGAGACTCCGCTGTTTTCATGGAAATGTCAGCTGATGCCTTCCCATCAGCCACCAAGAAAGGAACACCTTTCTCAAAGTTTTCCCGCTGGTCTCCCTAAGCTAGTCTAGCCTGTTGAGTCCCTCAGTCCCCCCAAGTCCATCTTCAGGGATTTCCCAACTTTTCTGTGAGAATCACCCCCAAGCGATGGTATTCTGCCATGGAGTTTGGCACTTAACTCTTACAGACTCCCTGAAGGAAATAACCCCTGGTGTGGTCTGTTCCCAAGACTGTGCTTTCAACCGTCTCCAGGAGGGTAGGAAGTTGAGAACAAAACAGACAGCCTTGGACTTCACCAAATCTGTCCACACAGTTGTTTCAGGAGTACCCAGTGTGTACAGGGGTGGCTTGTCCCCTCCGGGAGGTTCTGGAGAAGCAGAACACAGGACAGACCATCCCTTGTGAATCCACCGCTTTAGTCTGACGCAGCCTTCAAAGCTGTTAGTTCATCGCCACCTCGTGGTTGAAAAGAGCACTGTCGATTATGACCGCTGATGACATGATTTTCTTCTGGGGAGCAGTGGTTTTCACCTAATAGGCATGTTTATATTATTAGATTTCATGCCTGCAGGTTGCTTTGGGGTCATTTCTTTCTCCTAACTTTAAACTTCTGTTGCGATGATGCTGATGCAGGTGTGCAATCAATCAGTTATACCCTGGGAAGCACTTACCTAGTTCAGTGGCTTCAGTGTTTCTGATCGTAACCTAAGGTAAGAAATACCTCTTGCATTGCAGCTTAGTAATACATGCATCCCTACAATAGATGAATATATTATTTCCTTATACTCTGAGTATTTTTTTAAATCTTCGTCCAAGGATATATTTATTTATTCCAGAGAGAGAGACAGACAGACAGACAGACAAACAGACAGACATTGATGTGAGAGACACATTGATTGGTTGCATCCCATATGAGCCATGATTGGGAGTCGAACCCACAGCCTTTCAGTTTACCAGATGATGCTTCAACCAACTGAGCCACACTGGCCAGGGCCCAAGTATATTTTAAAAATTTATAACCCAATGGGTTGCTTCCTGTCGCTGGAAACCCCTCAGGCTCTGCTTGCGCACTGTCCATCAAGATCTCTCTGCTCCCAATGTGCCCAGCTAAGCACCCAACCCCTTCTCGTTCTAGATGCGCCTGATGGAGGAAGAGCTCCGGGACTACCAGAGAGCTCAGGATGAGGCATTCACGAAGAGGCAGCTTCTGGAGCAGACGCTGAAGGACCTGGAGTATGAGCTGGAGGCCAAGAGTCACTTCAAAGATGACCGCAGCCGATTGGTCAAGCAGATGGAGGTGTGTGGGTCACGTAGGCGGCCCCAGGGCCTGGGGAGAGTGAGTAGGGACATGAGGGAAGCAAGCTTTCTGCTCAGACCTCAGCCTCTGGGGACCCTTCGGTTAGGAAGGTCATGTCTTGATTTGGGAGAGCTGGTAGTTCGTAGACTCCCAGGACACCCGTGCTGGAAGGAGTGATGGAAGTAATTTAGCCTGGTGTCCTCATTGCCTTGAAGAAGAAGCAAAACACAGACCCAAAGAGGTTAGGTGCGTTTACCTAAGGACACATGGGTAGTTCATTTTCTGCGTGCTGCTTTGGGCTGTGCTTTTGACTCCAAAGGAGACAAAACTGCTGTGGACTGGGACAGGGGCAGAGCTGTGCCCGAGTCCAGGATGCTGAACGGCTTCGTTTGCCACGCCACGTGCTCCATTACTGTTTGCTGGTTTTGACCCATTTTCCCCTGCAGATGGCCCAGCTTTGCCAAAGCTAGCAGCAAACTGGCTCAACTCACTTTGGATACACAGTATAAACACAGTAAAAGAGAGTAGCTCAGATGGTGCTCAATGGAGACACCGGTGGGGGGTGATTTGTTCACAAGATGAAAACACAACACATGAGAAAAGCGAAGCAAGTAATAGTCTGAGCATGAACAGCCCACCGAGAATGAAAGGAAGAGCCTTAATATCAGTCCTCCTGAACTTATGGAAAAGAATGATCCTCAAGAATAAAACCAACCCCAAGCCAGAAAACCGTTGATTCCCCCCACTGCCCTCAACACACCCGACATCCCAGTGGAATTTAGAGAGGGAGAAAGAGGCCTAAAAATCAGCCTGGGACCTATGCAAGAAGTTAAAATTGTCAAGGTTTTGATAAAGGGCAGAGAGTGCTCAAGGCCAGGAAGAGATAGCTTAAATTTAAAATCAGTGGAATTCCTGATTCAACTTTGCCAATAAATAGAAATAACTTTTAAAACCTCCAGGGGACTTAGCGGCAGTTCTCTCTAGGGAGTGATGTCTCAGCCATTAACGATTTCATTGGATGGGTGCCTTTTAGAGGTTAGGATAAGCTGGTTACAGTTTTCTAGGGTTGCTGTATTTGCTAATGTGCTGGTTTTGATCCTATTAGGGGAGGTCACTTTAAGGCAAGTTAAATTCAACCCATTTAACTAGGAAGTAATTATTCTAGAACCCAAACAATTGGTTCAAAGCAAGCTCATGTCTTGTCGGGCAGCGGCGCAGGAGCCTCCAGTGTGGTGACCCGTGGCCTGGCCCCTGAACGCGCCTGCCAGGTGTGGGCAGCACACGTTGTGGGCAGGAAGACAGCCCCGTGAAGAGGTGCTTTTAGCCAAACATTGGCTTGTCAGGTCATCTTCTTCTAGAATATTCTGACTAAAAAGAACATTTCCTTTTGCCAACTCTAGGTGCGGAAGCAGTGGCATAACTAAGTTTTGTTTGCCTCTCTGCAACATTTTAGACAGTTCTCCACTAATTACAAAATGAGCGGCTCTCCAGGCCCCACCCCTGTGCAGCACACTGGAGGGGCATCTCTTCCCTTAAGAAGCAGCTGGCACGACTGTCTTGCTGTGGCTAATGTCTGTGCCTGCTCCTTCACTAGCATTTAAATTAATTCTCAGGACTCAAGAGCTCTCTCAGCAATGAGCGTTTTCTGTAAACTGAGAAACTCAGGTGGCTGTCTTATGTCAGTGTGGCTCTTGTGGATCTGTGGTCTCCGACTTGAGCGAAGCTGGCCTTGGAGGAGTCGGGGAGCACTGAACGAACAGGAGGCCTGGCGCAGCACTCAGCTGTCTGTCCTGCGCTGGACTTGGAGCTCGCGGGTCCTGGGGGAGAGCTTTCTGGGTTCCCAATAGTTTCAGCCAGCAACAGGGAAGGCGTTCGCACACATTTAGGCATTCACGTGAGTTCTGTGACTTTTCTTTTTGGCACTTACAGAAGTAGCCACAGCTTGTCAGTCAGCATCGAGGATGGCAGAGACAATATGCATGTACAGATGCCTCAGACTCCTGTTTAAAAACTCACAGTGCTGGTTGCTTTTGGGTGTATGTGGCTCTGAGTTAACCCAGACATCTGACGAACTGACTGGTGACAGTAGAAACACACGCACAAAACCCACATCCTGCAGTTAGGAGCCTCTTTTTATTCATACACAAAGCTACTTTGATATTCTTTTCTCCTAACGCTCAGTGATGTTACATTAGGAGCCAGCAAGAAAGATAGAAATTACACTCCTTCTGTGGTGGTTGGTTTAGTGGAATGGGCCGATTCTGCATCTGTGTTATTCTGATGTGGGTTTGGGACTGTACAGAGCTGAGGGAGGTTCCTTAGAAGAAAGAGGCAGTTGCAAGAGACAGTTAGAGACCTGACTCCTGCAAGGCTCTTGGAAACCCTGAGCAGGAGGGAGGCAAAACATTGTCCCGAGCTTGGAGCTTTTAGAGAATGCACCTTGGGTGATATCTCATTTCCTTATGTAACTTAGATACCTGACTTGAAAGAAACATGCTAAACTATCCTCGTGCTTATGTTAGGGTTCGGGGTAATATTTTTCTCCTTGCATGTATTTCCTAAATGCACAATTACATTTTACATTATGAAAGCAATAAAACACAGTTTTAGAAGTATCTCTTTGGATGGCATGAGCAGTAGACACGGCCTTTCCCAAACCGCAACGACGCTCTGCCCTGCCCTTGGGATTTCCTTCCGCAGGAGAGGCCTCGCTCCGGCCCGGGCCGGGGTAAGTGACCCGGGCTGTGTTATGTCCTGTTTCTAGGACAAGGTGTCTCAACTGGAGATGGAGCTGGAGGAAGAAAGAAATAACTCAGATTTGCTGTCGGAGAGGATCACTCGGAGCAGGGAACAGGTCTGTACGGAGTGGGATGGGGAGCGGGTTGTCCTGCAGGACGGAGGAGATGTGAGAGGTCGAGCCTGAGGATCCAGCTAGGGGAAGGAGGAGGCCTCGCGCCTTGCGGAGATGATGGAAGACGGCCAAGTCCTCACCGTAGCAGGCCTCCCGGAGGGAGGTGTGGTGTGTCGTGTGAGGCATCAAATGGAAGTTTCCTGAGAGCTTATGGATAACAGTCCATCAGCCATAGTAGGCAAAGTGCTTTCCGACCTGAGTCTCTCAGAATCATTAGCTGAGCAAACAAGTGTGTGAAATTTGGTAGCTAGAGCTACGTTAGTGCAGTGGAAAGTAAGTGATGTGATGCAGACTTTTACTCTAAGGACCTTGCACACTAATTAGCAACACATAAACCTGTGAGGCATTCACGGGATGATAGCAGTGCCTTCCAAGTGAATGCTTTTTGCAGTTTTGAGAGGAGTTTCACTTACGTTTAATCCTTGTGGCGACACTGGGGGGCAGCAGGAACACAGTTCACCCCGCACTCACACTGTGGACAATGGAACTGCTCTTCCAAACTAGACTTAGTATAGTTGCAAGGTTTTTAGATTTTGTTTCCATTTTTAATTAAGGAAAAGTACGAAGCAGTTAAGTCATATCCTGGAAATGGAGTATCATGTCAGTAGAAACTGGTGGCCATGACCCCACTGCATGCCCAAACCACTTGGGAGATAACATAGGCAGACGTCGTGGGGTGAGGATGCAGAACACTCGGTGGTGGTTTTGAAGGAAACTTGTCTTCGCTAATCTCAGCCTTCACTTACACGCTGCCTGGGGTGCCTGCGGTAACCTCCGATGGGATGTGCCGTGTTTTGCCGTGTATAACGCGCACTTTTTTGCCAAAGTTTGTGAGGGGAAGATAAGGGTGTGCATTATACATGGGTAGTACTAATTCTGTATCTACATAAATGTTTTTATTTTTTAAAGATTTTATTTATTTTAGAGAGAGGGGAAGGGAGGGAGACAGAGAGAGAGAGAAACAGCAATGTATGGTTGCCTCTCACATGGCCCTCACTGGGGACCTGGCCCGCAACCCAGGCATGTGCCCTGATGGGGAATCGAACCGGGACCCTCTGGTTCCCAGCCCGCGCTCAATCCACTGAGCTACACCAGCCAGAGCTATATAAATGTTTTTAATTCTTTTATTTATGCTTATGTGTTAAAAGTGTGACTCTAGAAAACAATAACAATATCCGTATGCAAAATAATACCCAGGAATATGATAATTGGTTTTGTTTCTAAATATAAATAAAAAATTGAATTAAAAAATTAAAAGATTTTTTTCCTGAAAATCTGAGTCAAAGACATGGGTGTGCATTATACACAGCGAAATACGGTACCTTCGGTGACAGCTTAGTTGAATGCCTTGCTCCTGAAAATGGTGCCAGGGAAACTGGACATAGACATTTAGAAACCTCTTCTCCTCTTAATTTGCTTTGAGTACTTTTTTCTTTTTTAATATATATATTTTTTATTGTTGTTCCATTACAGTTGTCCCCATTCCCCCGCATTATTCTCCCCTGCCCTACCCACCCCTCACCTTCTACATTCAATCCACCGCCCCCATCATCTTTGTCCATAGGTCCTTTATTCATGTTCCTTGACTTGGCCCTTCCCCTTCTTTCCCCGTTATTACCCTCCCTGCCCCATGTCACTGTCAGTGTGTTCTTTATTTCCATGTCTCTGGTTTTATTTTGCTCGCTTGTTTGTTTTATTGATTAGGTTCCACTTATAGATGATATCATATGGTATTTGTCTTTCACCACCTGGCTTACTTCACTTAGCATAATGCTCTCCAGTTCCATCCATGCTGTCACAAAGGGTAGGAGCTCCTTCTTTCTTTCTGCTGCATGGTATTCCATTATGTAAATGTACCATAGTTTTTTGATCCACTTGTTTATTGATGGGCACTTAGGCTATTTCTAGCACTTGGCTATTGTAAATAATGCAGCACTTTCTTAATTAAACAATGCAAACAAAACCCAAAAGTCTTGGATGATGCTGAGGAATATTTAGGAAATTATGTGTATAAAGGATTGACATTAAAAAAATCTGAAATACAAATTAATTTGGACAAGATCTTCCCTATCGAAAGACACTTTGCCCTGGCCACTCTTACACTTTTTCAATCACCACCTTCCCCCCACCTCAGGGTGACCAAGAACTGGAGGTTCCAGTGCTTAGGGACAGTGGCATCTGAACTGGTAACCTCTACTCAGAGTGGAAGGAGAATCACAGGCTTCTTTTCCATCTGCCATTGTTTCCCTGTGGACAGACGGGTTCTTTGCAAACAGGTGAGATAGTTGTGCTGCTGAGCATTTGTGCTGCTTTGCTCCTGAGGGTGGAGCAAGTTCCAAGCAGAGGCCCCATCTACCCTCCCTGTGGAGCTGGGGTTCAGCCGGCATGCTCTAGTGTTGTGCCGGTAGCATTCCTCTGGAGGGTGGCTCAGAAAGACCTTCATGGAGGCCTGAAATGCAGGTGGAGAGTCCAGCTGTGACCTTTGAGCCCTACTAGGTTCTTATGAAAGCCTGCATATTCTACGTTCTCTCACTGGTATAAAAGCTGTTTTGTTACCCAGTCTGACTAAGAAGCCACATTACCACAGGGCATTTTGGGATCTGCTAAGCATTTATGATGAGAGAAGAAGTGGCCATGAATTTGATTTGCTAATGCGTCTTGTGACTCATGCAAGGAGGGGGTGGTAGGAAAGAATCAATAACCAGGCAGTTAAAACAGACTTCTAGTCCCATGTTTTACACCTAAAACAAAACAATGACCCAGGAGGTCGTTGCCTCCCTTGGTTTAGCTGATGGCCCCACACTAAGAAATTGAGCTCTTGTTACCCCCTAGTTACTGGGGTCCTGGGGAATAGAATGCTCCCCGTGATGCGGTCATGGTTAAAGATATTTTCACTGAGCCAACAACTTGAAGTAAGCCCAGGGAGGAAGTTACAGGAACTAACTTGCTGTACTGGGCTGCACGCCTGTATTTGTCAAGGAGATTTCTGAAGGTTTTTCTAGATTCTAACATTGAAAGGCCGTGAGAAGGTTTTGTAAAACCCAACGTGTCCGAGTCACCCTTTACCTCCCATTTTCTCCCTGCATCTGAGTTCTGTGCCTGAAAAGATGAGTTTCACTAAGTCTCTAGCTCCTTTGCCCTATTAGCTCTCCTTCCCCTTCTATTTTCTCTCTCCTCACGGCACTCTCTGAGGTAGGGAGGGCAAAGGAGGCCTGGTGTCTGTTGCAAGTGGAGAGATGGAGCATCTTGTTCAAACTGATGCAGGAATTGCTAAAACAACAAGACCAAACCCCTGAGATAAGGTGATGCCACCTGACTGAGGGCTCGGGGCCCCTCCTCTGGCCCATGGCCACGGGTCTGTGAGGACGGGTAGAAATGGATTGACCAAACACCTGCCTCTAGGAAAGCGTGTCATTCTTATTCAAAGTCAAAGTCAACGTGAGACTTATGTCCTGCTCCTTAATGTAAAGGTTCTGAGGAGAGGGCCCTGGGTGTAGACAGCTGGGCCCTGAGTTTGAAGCTGCTTGAGTCCACTTAGGTTAGCTCTTAGGGCCGTGTGCCTGCTGCCTTCCTGGCAGAATCAGAGAAAAGGGAAACTGCCAAACCTAAGGCCCCTTCTCTGCTCCCTCAAGTGCTGACCTATGACCTTAACAGGACATGTTTCGTATAGAGCAGGAAAGGGTGCCCATCTGTTATTTCCAGCCTGATTTCTATCATCGACCCTGGCTGCTCAGCAAACTGCTCCTGGGCACTGAGAAGGGAAGGTGTGGGGAATTTTATTTTTTTGGCTCTTGCTTTCTTTACAATTAAGAGTAAAAGTTCATGACTCTACTTAAACTCTACATTCTCACAAGCTCTCCTGAATCGTTACTTCCCCCAAGCACCCATCCTTTTTCCTAGTCTTAGCGATTGGGCTCGGCTGAAAAAGCTAGAAAAAAAGGCTTTCCAGCACTATTAGCAAATGGCTAGCCCCTTTCACAGAATCTTAGATCCAGCGAGGACCTCCGTGTTCGTCTCGCCACACTTCTTGTGCAGTGGGGGAGAGATCAGAGGCCACCAGACACCGTGGTCCGGCCAGGTCACACAGCCAGATAGTTGCAGAGCCATCTGAGGTCTCTAGACTCCCAAGCCAATGTTTTATCTACCAGGGCCTGAAAGTGTGACAGGCACCTACTGTGTGACTAGCACTGCAGTAAAGCTGTGAAATGATCAGAAGTGGGGCCTGTCCTTGAGGTGCTGGGGTTTGTTGGGAGAGATGGAGCATGCCTGAAAAATGGTAAGTAACAAAAAAAGCAGCAGATACTAACTGCCATGTGAAGGACTCAGGTGGCTAATGAGGAAAAGACCATCAGAACGAGACTGTGGAAGAGTTCTTAGAGGAAGGTGGACTTGGTGCTCGCTTTGAAGAAAGGGAAAGGTTTAGACAAACAGAGGAGTAGCAATGGAATCCTAGAAAGAATGAAGGGTGTGAACCAGGTCTGGGCGGTAGGACATGTGTTTTGAGGAGCAATGAACAGGCTGCTGTGGCTTGATCAGGGTCCTGGTGTCATTCGAGGAGTAATAGGAGAGGCAGGGTGACGGTTTTGAATGGACTCTACCCTGACAGCACTGGGGAGCCACAGACGGTTATTGAACAGAACAGTGGGGCATACACAGTGGTCTGCAAAATGAATGTAGTCGGGGGCGGGCGAGGCCAGGAGAAGGGGAGGCCAGGAGGAAGCCTCAGCTGGGCTGTTCTCAGGGACAGACAACAGGAAAGACTGTAAGATCAAACGTTCTGTCCCTTTCACGTCTTTTTTCTCTTTCGCATGTGTACATCTGATGCTCAGTAGATGCTGGCCACGTTATTTGTGAATTCCCAGCCTTTCTAAGGCCATTGTTTCCCATGTGTGCTCAGGATATTAACTGTTCAAGCTGATGGATTCAGGGAATCCTAATTGAGAGACACGTTTTTCAGACTTTTGAATGCTTGGGTTTTGTTTTCAAATCTGACTAGTATGAAGAAGAAGGGATGGATGTGGGTTTGATGAAATGATTTCTTTTACAAAAGTGAGGAGTATTTGTGTTTTCATATTTGTTTATGGGGAGTTTCTGATTGACATCAAGTTGAAAGAAAAATCAATTAAATAGATGTATTTTACTGGCTTTTGGTCTATTTAATTCTGGAGAATACTTTCTTCTCTTCTTCCTCCAAAACCATGCATCCATGTATGACAGTTGCCAACCTACCGAGCATGCCCTAGGCTTGAGTGCTGTGTCCACGCCTTCAATACGTTTTCAAAGGCTTGAGAGGCTAAGTGACTGCCTAGGGTCACACAGCTCGTAGGAGGTGGAGTCACAGTTTGACTCTAAAGCCCACTGCCTCCCACCTGTTCCCATCATCCCAGCAACAGACTGTAAGAGTAACCCTCCCGCACCCCCAGTACATTTGGGGTCTCTATTCCCAAACTAAAATGAATGCCATGGCGTCTCTTCAATATACATGAGGGACTATGTTCACCTGACCCTTTCCTCTTTCCTCGTGAGTCCAGAATTCAGATGGCAAAAGAGAGGCCCTGCCTGGTGTATTTTAAATGTGCTCGATGCTCTAGCTGCTTGGGCACTGCTGCGTCATAGCTGGTGGCCGAGTGCACACCCTTACCAGCAGAGCTGGGCCTAAGTGGAAGGGCGTTTGCCTGGCCGTGGAGTTGAGGGTGACCCAGCCCAGTAGAAAGACGATTCATCCTGCCCAGGCAGCTGGCAGCCAGGATGAGTATACCAGCTTGAGAGCTTCGATGGCTTCATGGTCTTCCTGGGGCTGATCGAGGCTGCTCATCTGCCTTGACAACGGTAGGATAAAGCCCAGTGGGTCAAGTCTCGGGCTTCTGCAGTCACTTTAAGGAACCGCTCCCCAGTGGGGCTCACATATGCTCCTCAGTCTGCACCAGGGGGACGCACCCACCAGGATAGGGGACTGGGAGGTAGGGCTCCGTGGAGTGAGTGAGTGACAGATCAAAATGGGCTTGCTTTCTTCTTTCTTTTTTTCTCTCTCTCTCTCTCCCTCCCTCCCTCCCCCCCCCTTTTTCTTTCTTTCTCTTTCTCTCTTTCAGAATTTTCCTGAGACTAGGAACATTTTTTAAAATGCCTCCCATTATATCGACTGTTCAAAAACCCAATGTGTACAGTTGGTTAATAATAATTTTCCTTTCTTGTGACCAAGTGTCATTTTTAATCCCAGCTAGGAGTGTAGGCTCACCGACCCCTTTACATCCCAATGGTAAACACAGGTGATGGGGTTAAATATTGTTATTAACCATCATAAATATCCCTGGCTTTTCATTAACCCAGACGTCAGCTGCTTCTAATCCTGAGAGCTGGCTCGGGTCACGGGTCCCTCTGACATAAAACCCACTGGAATCTGATCCTGGTATTTCTGATCAGAATGCTCAGGGTTAGCATTCTTTCAGTCCAGCTATGATAAACTGTTGCCTTCAGCTCCCGTTCTGTTTTTAATTCTGCTGGAAAGTTTTTATTTGGTCTGTTTAGTATAGCTGAAGGATAAGCAGCATGTAGAGCACTAAGCTTGTATAAAGAAACGTGTTCCCAGTCTCGGCTCTGCTTCCCTCTTCCATAGGAGGAAGCTGGTCAAGCCAGAGGCTGTTTTTTTTGTTTTGTTTTGTTTTTTTCTTGCTAGTGTGGGCTCCGGATATGAAGGATCTGATTTGGAATATTCCCAACTCACCGGGACATTCCTAGGGACCACTCTATCGAGCACAGTTAAAACACTTCTGGCTTATGGTGAAGTCCATCCCTGGGAACAATATCCACAGCAGGACGTGATGTTCCTTGCACAAGGCTCCACGTGGCAGGTTTATTTTAGAATTTAGTGTCAGTCTGTCCTTTATGAAGAGCTGAAGGAAGCCTATCATGTTTGCCAAAAACCTTGGTTTCCAGAAGGCTCAGGAAAAGTGGGCGGCCTGGCCCCAGCACTGGTACGTTTTATGGTTACACGTGTTTCTTCCTGTCCTACACTCTGATGTATTTTATGCTTCCATTTTAATAGCCATCTTTGAGGAGGCGAGGTAGGATGGACATATTTATCATTTGTTTTGTTTTTTGCTCTGGAGAGTCACTGTTTGCCGGGGCCTCTCCAGGGAGGTCTTAACCTGCAGAGACCTCCCCCAAGCTGCTTCCTGAGCGCTCCTCTGCCCCGGGAGGCCCATTTCCTGGTGGGATCCAGATTTTTCAGTTAAGGCCAGTGAGGGAGCACGACTTGGCCAGTGGCCGCTTCTTTAAGTCACAGGATTTGTCCTGACTCCTGGCCTGGGACCAGGGCTGAGTGACTGCTTGGCGACCCTCGAATCTCTCCACTGCAGACATGTCTTCCTTTTGGGCTCTGAAGTCCTTGCCAGAGGTCCCCCTCTTTTTCTTTTAAACATTTTTTTAATTGTTGATCAAATACAGTTGTCTCCATTTTCTCTCCACCACTCCCCCCAACCCCAGCCTGCCCCACCTCCCACCCTTGATCCTATGCCCCTTTGGTTTTGGTTTTGTCCGTGTGTCCTTTGTACATGTCCCTGAAAATCCTTCCCCCTCCCCCCCCATTAGCCCCTCCCGCCACCCCTCTGGTTACTGTGAGTTTGTTCTTTATTTCAGTGTTTCTGATTATATTTTGCCTGCTTGCTTGTTTTGTTGATCAGATTCTCTTTTTTGGATCTGCCCTTCCTGAGAGCCCTGGTCCTACAGGTTTGCCGAGAGGGAGAAAAGGAACATAGGATTTTCAGTCAGAAAGCCTGGATTAGAACCCCAAAGCTGCTTCCCCCATTTCTGAACCTTACACCTGGAAAGTGGAGGTGATCATGTCTGCCTCAGAGTACGGGGACGGTAGTGGCCTCCCATGCGGACACTTGCAGTCACTCAGCGCCTGTCACCAGGGGCTCTTGATTCTTGGTCCTTCCCTCCTTGGCCCTCAGGCTGGAGCACAGCTGCAGAAGCCCCCCACTCCCCTCTAAAGGCAGACGCTGTGCAGCTGCAGCGGGACCCTTGCCTCTGCGCGGCGGCCTTTTATCGTCCGCTGGTGTTCTGTGGCCTCACGTCCCGCAGCAACTACGTTACTAAATTTGTTTCTCTCTACAAGCCTCCAGTTCTTTCTTATCCCTTCACTTTTGGGAAAATAATCTCCCCTTCCTTTCTTCCCTCCTCCCTCCCACGCCGCTGAGCTCCAGGAGCCTGCCTCTCCCTCAGCCCTGAGCTGTGCTCTCTGTCGCAGAGAAAGAGGTTCTCTCGGGCTCTCATGCTGACCCCAGGGCAGGGCCTGGATCCTGTCCCTCCCCGACTGGACAGCCAGTCTTGCTGTCACACTCGCTTGTCATCGCAGCCCATCATCTGTAATGTCTCCCTCCTCCGTGGGTCTCACCCTCGCCTGCTGGCAGTGCAGGGCGTCTCTCTGGCCAAGCCCTCTGTGACCTCGCCCGCCCTCTGGTTATGCTGTCATCTCGTCACCGCCGGAATTCTGGAGAAGCGGCGTCTCTCCACCTCTTCATGCCCAGCACCTTCCCCGTCTCTGCAGTCTGCTTCCCTCTGTGCCAAGCCTTCCAGAGCAAGCTTCTTGTCCAGCCCAGGGGCTTTCCCTCTCCCCCTTCTGCCTGAGCTCCCTCCGCCCTCACCCTTCTCGGGTTTCGGGGCAGGTCAGTGCTCTGGTTTTCTCCATGTCTCCTCTAACCAGGTGGAGTGGGGAGGGCTCCCCAGGGCACGGCTCTGGATCCCCTTCAATATTCATGCATTTCTCCTTGATGAGTCCATCCGTCCTGTGGCTCCATCTGGTATCACCCATTCTCCGCACCTGTATCTGCAGCCTCTCCTGGACCTTAGGGATTGATGGGGGTAGTAACAGCACCTACTTCATTGCATGGTGGATGAAGGGAGTAACACTATAAAACTGCTCAAGACTTACTTTAGTAAGTGCAGTACATGGGTCCGTTCTTGCCACCTGTGTGGGGGCCCTTGGTGACCGCTTCCTATCTGCCTCCCCACCTGATCTCCTAACCTGTTCCCTTACTCCACACACATGATTCATTCTTTTCAATTCTTCCAGCGCCCCCCTCCTCCGTCCTACCTCTGCCTTTTCCCATGGGTGGTCCCCGGTTCGGAAAGCTGCAGTTCCTCTCCTGCCCCTTTCTCTACCCTGCCGGATGCTAACCTTCCAGCTAGGTCCCAGCCTAGAGACCCTTTCCCTGGAGAATTTCGCAGGCCCACTAAGTCTGGCTGTGACCCCTGCTGTGCACGCTGCCCCAGCACACTGCCCTTCCCCATTGCGATAACTCCGACCGGGTCTTGTCCGCTGGCCCCCACCAGGCTGTGTGAAGGGTGAGTACTCTGTCGGCCTTTTTGTCCCAGTGTCTCAGGGCTGGCAGTATAGTCCACACAAATGGTCGAGCCTCCTCATCCTGCCGGACCGCCCCGGCGCCAGCACGAGCCTGTGTGTTCCCGCACACCCTCAACTCTCACCGTGATGGAGCGGGTCTTTTCTGAGGACACTCCTACATGTGTGGAGAACCTGAGGATGGAGGCAGGGGCCTAGGCCTTCCTCAGAAGGGGAGGTACCCAGCACCCCAAAAGGTGAGGGATTTGCCAAAATGCGCCTTCACTGTGTCACAGGCCGGCTCCAAGGGCCCGGACAGGCAACTTGTCACGTTTGTTGTTTGGAAACAAGGAGTCTGCCTCCTAGAGGTGAGGTCACACCAAGGTCACATGCAAGTGAACATAGAGCCAAGAAGGGGAGCCGGGCCACCACTGCTTGTCTGTGTAATTACTTCCCGTCGCAGTGGAAGTTTAACCGTCCTCAGTGAAGTCCTGGCCTGTGCCCGGGGGCGTGAACAGAACACTTTCTCCCGGGAGGCATGTCACGGTCCCGTGGCCCAGCCGTGCTGCCGCCTTCCCTGTGCGGTGTCATCGGCTGGGTCACGGCCGCGCTCCGAGAGGGGCTGTGAGCCTGCATTCGTTACCCGTGGACTCTGTGCCCGCACAGCAGTTTCGGGAATTCCGCCGGCGCCTTCTCTGCCGCACGTGACTCCCAGGGCTCTGGGACCCAGAGCAGCGGGACCGGCCGCAGGCGGAGATGTTCGTGCTCTGCCCGCTGACCCTTTGCGCGGCCGGCATTTTTTCCCTGCTGTACACAAGCCCGAAGGAGACTGGCTGCCCTCCTGAGTCTCAGGTTTTGTGTGGCAGCTGTATTTGAACCCTAGGTCTCTTTGAAGCCTTCTCACTGAGTTGGTCAGGAGAGAGCGGGTGGCGCCTCAGGCAGCAGGTGGCGGGTCTGGCCCCGGTCTCGGTCCTGTTTCCTCCAGTCGTGTGCATGACTGCCCTGGGCCCCAGTGTCCTCTGCTGTACAGTTCCGACGCACACGCCCTAGAAGCCTGCCAGGCAGAAATGCAACAATGTGAACATTATTATATGATTTTTTGGATCACATGGGTACCCCCTCACCTGTGGGTGGAGTCCCAGCCTCCCCTGCTGTGGTGTCTGAGGCCTCCCTGCCACCCACTCTGGCCCAGCCACACTGTGTGCTTGTCATTCAGCACACACTCCGTGGCCGGGTCAGGGAGAGATGGAAGCGCATGCTGGCCTGGCCTGGCGTGGTGGTGTCTCCTCTTACCATTTCCAGGGCCTCCAGGCCTTGTTCTCCAGGTGGGGATGGGGTGAGCTTATCGTTCACCCCTAGAGACCCCGTACAGGTGGTGAAAGCCAAGTCGAGGCCAGACTGTTATAAATGCTCCCCAGGCATCAGGGACTCCGGTGTGGACACCTCTTACCCAGGCTGGACCCGAACCTTAAGAAAGAAGGGACAGTTTTCTTTTCCTGGCTCACCTCTTAGTTCTCCTGGCTCCTCTGGACAGTCCGGGAACAAGGTCTGGGGCCTTTGCCTCTGATGCTTGTTTCACTGTGGCTGAAAGCCCACTGCGGATGGGCCACAGAGATGCTCGGTTTTCAGGTAGGCAGCTGGATTTCTTTTTGGATGCTGCTCAGTGGGACTCATTTCTTATTAGTACAGAAGAAATCCTCAGTAACGTTGAGCCTGTGCCAGGTCACTGGGAGCTGCCCAGGGTTCTTGCTGACTTCTGTTTCTGGCATAAGAAGGGAGAGCTTAGCAGCGTTTGAGACATGCTCTGGGAGCCTTTCTGAAGTTTGAACTTGTAGTGCAGCACGCACAGGCACAGGGGAAGGCGAGCTGTGCCTGCTACTAGTTTCGTAGATTTGGGACAAGCTGGGTGACCGACTTGTCCGGGTCTGCCTGGCACTTGCCCAGCTTTGGCACTGAAGGTCCTGGGCAAGTTGGGAGGTTCGTCACCTTACAGCTTGACTGGCCTCTGCAAACTCTAGTGTCCCCGGCAGAGGCAGTGTCACCTACTTCTTGGGACTGATGTGGACGTAATAGGATAATGCGCGTGGAGTGCTAAACAGGTCTATCAGTTTTTAGAGCTGCTGTAACAAAGCAGCGCACGCTGGTGGCCCGGAACGACGGGAGGGTGTTGCCTCAGTTCTGGAGGTAAGGTCTGAAATTGAAGTATCAGCAGGCCACCCTCCCTCCGGACCTGCAGGAGAAGTCTTGCTTGCGTCTCCTAGCGTCTGGCGGTTGTCTGGCTGTCTTTGGCACACTTTGCCTTGTGGGTGCCTTCCTGCGATCCTCTGTCTTCACGTGGCATTCTTCCTGGGTCAGGTCCTCACACGGCCGCCGTTGTTCCTCTGCGCACATGTCTCTGCATCCACATTTCCCCTCTGTACAAGGACACCAGTCATGCCGGATCAGGGCCCACTTCATTTTTACTCGACCACCTCTGTGAAGACCCTGTTTCCAGAGAAGGGCACATCTGAGGCCCTGGTTGGGGACACGGTGAGGACTTTAATATATCTTTTGGGCGGACACAGGTCTACTCTGCAGCAGGGTTAGCTATGACTGATATTGTCATTTGTATCATTATCTTTGCCATCACCAAGAAACCGAGAGCATCTAAGAAACAGCCCCGCACCCAAAAAGAGAAATGGCAGGAGGCCCCGTCTCGAGCAGGAGCCGGCCTGGTTGTTGAAATTCCGTATCTGGAGCCACTTCAGCACAAAGGGTCTTGGAAGAACCCCTCTGAACCCCGGCTTTTGCTCTCTTTGGTGCAGATGGAGCAGATGAGGAATGAGCTACTTCAGGAAAGAGCTGTGAGGCAAGACCTAGAGTGTGACAAGATTTCCCTGGAGAGACAGGTGAGCGCAGCTGGCCCTGCGAGGCTTGGACTGGAACCCCCGTGGCATCTGCTTTGTGCAGCACCCCAAACTCTGGGCTGCACCTTGCCCAAGAGAGGCATTTCTGAGACCATTTCTGGAGAGGGTTTTCACAGTAATATTAAATATGCTTGGAAGTTTACAGCTGGAAGGAGGAGGAGGTGGAATTGCAAGTGTTTTTTAGATCCTCAAAAGGGCTGAATTCTAATGTGAAGGGAATAATAATAAAGAACCAGTGTTATCAAACATGTGAGTTGGTAACAAAGCTTATCAGACTCATTATTTCTTTTGCATGCTATTCACTGAATATGATATGCGATAGTGGTGAAGGAGCCTAGTTCTCCTGCCAATAGGTTTAGGAAAGGTCAAGGTCACTTGTCTGACATCCAGGAGTCCTCGGCTATGGCAAAGACTTCACTCAGGCTTATAAGGGATGTGACAGAATCTCTTCTTTGGGCTGTCAGGACAGGGGTGCTTCCCCAGGTCCCCCTGGGCCACCCATCCTGGTGTGAAAAGCAGGCTCATCGAAGTCACTGACCAACCGCGGGCTCCACCTGTGGTCCATCCGCTCTGCGGACAGAGTGTGGACACGCAGCCGCTCACAGTCTCTCCTTCTGATTCCAGAACAAGGACTTAAAGAGCCGGATCATCCACCTGGAAGGTTCCTACCGGTCCAGCAAGGAGGGGCTGGTGGTGCAGCTGGAGACCAGGATTGCAGAGCTGGAGGACCGTCTAGAGAGCGAGGAGAGGTGAGCCCGGCCCTGCTGTGGTGTGGAGACCTGGCGGGCAGTGACTGCCACGTTGCAGAGTGCTTTCACATTTGTATCTCTTCCCGTCCTCAGAAGCCTTCCCGTGAGGAAGGCAGAGCACGTACAGCCTTGCTGTTGTTATTTCCACTTGACAGGTGAGAAAACTGAGACCCATCCAAGTACTTGAGGAAGGTGGCCTGGCTGAGTATTGGTGTAGCTGGACTAAAACTTAGGCCTCCTGCTCTTAGTCCATAGCTGTTTCACTGTCCTTGCTGCTCCTTTCCCTGCCCCCTCAGCAGGACAGGCTGCCTCGTAAGTGACAAGGTTGAGCCAGATGAGAGGCGAGGGGCTGACTCTGCCCTGGGGGCACAGTACACCCACTCTGCTTGGCAGAGGCCAAGTGGCCAAGAGGCAGGTCTCCCCCACAGTGGGCGGGAGGGACATGGGGTCAGGGGACCACACACCTTTTGCACCCCCACTCTTTGCCGCTATCTTTTAAATTGCAGCCTGAGGACCAGCCCCTTACTTGTGGCCCCTCTTAGGAGGGGTTTGGGTGTGACATTTTACATCATCTGTTGTCAGTGGCACTTTGGGGGCTGGGCTGGAGTGGCCTAGCGTGGCCACCTGGCAGGGACCTTCTGTCTTACAAAGTGGAGCTCGGGACAGGAAGAACGCAGGACACAACTAGTTCCACGTCAGCCCCTCTCTGGCTCTGAAACCTAGGAGCCCCTTTTTAGAGCCCCTATCTCCTCATCTGTGCGATGACCAGCCCTTTCCTCCTGTAGTCACGTGTCTCTGACCCTCAGCCTTGAGTGGGCCAGGCAGCCCTGGCAGGGACTTGCCCTCCTCCGCAGCCTGAGCCAGGCCTCCTGTGGGGCTGGGGTCAGAGAGCCTTCAGTTCTGCTCTCCCCACCCTTCCAGGGACCGGGCCAGCCTCCAGCTCAGCAACCGACGCCTGGAGCGGAAGGTGAAGGAGCTAGTGATGCAGGTGGACGACGAGCACCTGTCGCTGACCGATCAGAAGGACCAGGTGAGGGACCCTCTACAAATTCATTTCGGATGGGACTACGTCTCTCAGGCTGGGAAGCAAGGTTGCGGGAGTGATGGAGTTGTGGACTGATCCCTGTCTGTCACTCCGCCCAGTTACATCACAGAATGGGGCCTCTCTAGGCTGCTTTAGTGAGGATTTTAGCAAACTTCAAATCCTGAACTTGACTTGGAAAAAGCAGACTCGTGTGCCACGGAGGCTTATCTCCACTTTCCCATGAAACTGGCTGCCCCCTTTGCATGTCTTGGTGGCCTGGGAAGAAGGTGGCTGGACCGCTGGCTTGTCCAAGCTGGGGCTTCTCTCCGTGACCGGCACTCACCTGCTCTCTCTCCCAATGCAGCTGAGCCTGCGCTTGAAAGCAATGAAGCGACAGGTGGAGGAGGCCGAGGAGGAGATCGACAGACTGGAAAGCTCTAAAAAGAAGCTGCAGAGGGAGCTGGAGGAGCAGATGGATGTGAACGAGCAGCTGCAGGGACAGCTCAGTTCCATGAAGAAGAACTTAAGGTGGGCAAGCGCCATGACCCCACAGGCACCGTCCCCCCGGCATTCAAGGAGAGCACAGTGCTTTTAGGGCACCTCACTTCTGCTCCTTCAAGCCAGTGTCTTGTTGTCGCTTTTTGGGGGTCATCCCATCCTAGAGATGAGAGCCAGTCACCCCATGTGCTCAGCAGGGTCTCACAGGTGCCACCCTCGTACCAATGCCCTGACGTCAGCCAGCAGATATTATCCCTGTTGTCCATAAGGGGAAACTGAGGCTCAGAGCAGGGAAAACTAGCTTCTAGCACCGTGGAGGGGCAGCTTCTCTCTCAGCCCTCACCACGCCTGCTACGCGACTTCAGGAGAGATAAAATACAGTTTTGGTCTGTATCCTCATGAGGACTTGGATATCCTGGGTTTCAGGAGAGAGTTGCTATGGTCTTAAGGGGTTGAGTGGGGGTCGCTCTTCCTGGCCCAGGTCACTGCCTTGGGCATTGGGGCGAGGGGGTGGATTGGGTTCGTGCTCCTCCATGGAGCGGAGCCTTTCTCGGAGGCTGACTGTGCTGGTGGTTCTCTTATTTATAAGTGGACGAAAGACTCCAGCCCATTCAGAATTTTATAAACAGGGCCCGTCCATCGAGTAACTGGCCCTGGGGCTGGCATTAGGGTGCAACATTTAAGGGGGCCCGCAAAATCTCAGCAATCCAGATAAATAATATTAAGTGCAATATTAAAAAAAAAACTAATGCAAAAAAGTCCTCAGTGGGTAAGATATCAAAAATTTCAGTTAAGATGGGGCCAGTAACAGCACCCTGATGAGCCATATTGGAGGCTGAAGCTGGAGGAAAAGTGAGGACCACTGACCTTGTCCCAGCCCTGCCCCGCCCGCCCTGCCAGCAGGGGCTTGCATGCTGAGAGCTGGGCGTTTGCTCTCTGTTGCTCAAAGAGCTGGCAGGTGCAGACCTGTTAGGTTCACATGCTCTCTTGCCACGCGGTGGGGTGGAGAGGCAGGAACCCGAGACCCTTCCTTCATCTCCAGATCAGAGAGGCGCCCCAGTCCAGGGCCAGGAGTCATGACCGTGTTGTTTCAGCAGGCAGAAGAAGCTGCCCAGTAAAGTGCTGGACGACATGGACGACGATGATGACCTCAGCACCGATGGGGGGAGCCTCTATGAGGCGCCGCTGAGCTACACCTTCCCCAGGGATGCCACCAGCCAGATCTGAGTCCACCTCCGGTGCCATGGAGGTGGCCCATCAGTCCTCCCAGGGACCTTCGGCTGCCCACAGCAGGAGGCAGGAAAAGCAGCATCTGTCTGGAGCTGAGACCCATTGACGCCTCTTCACATAACCAGCCAATTGATTCCTCCACGCTCCATTTCTCCTCGGATCTCGGAGTGGCAGTGCGGCTCTTGTATCTTAGACAGGGAGCTATTGCAGTTTAAATGCTGAGGCGCCTGAGGCCTAGCAGCCGCCGCCCATTGGGGTGTTTGGGAAAACATTTAGCAGGCTGAAGTCCTCCCTGCACAGCTGTCTGCCAGACCGTTTGCATTGCTGCTCCTGCCCCTCTGCCGTCCCCCTGCCAGGAGAAAGGGTCCAAAATGCTAGTTCTATTTAATAGCCACTGTGCATGGCAGGAAATGATGTACAGGCTGTATATATTTTAAATCAGACCTTCTCCTGACTGCTGCTGTTCCACTTGGAATGTTACAGAGGCTTCCTAGGGTGGCGTGTTTGTCAAGGTCACACATCTATATTGAGTATTATTTTTTTAAATATGAAGCTACTAGATTTTAAGTATTCAGGAGCAGAGGCAAGACAGAGAAGGTAGAATAAAGACCACTTTGGACATCAGAGTTGGAAAAGAGGATTGTCATGGTGATAAGGGACAACTCACCCTGAGAAGAGAAATGCAGGAGGTCTTGGTGAACAACTTGCTGATGGAAGGAGAGAGAATCAGAGGGTCGTTTGTATCTGTGGCCTTGGTTATTAATTTTATCTAGAACGTTGTTATAATTTCTGAACCATGCTGAGACCAACCCCCAATCACCAGCTGCCATTTCTTTTACACAGGGGCTTGGGAGACCTAGAAGTCAGGTTTCTGACAAAGGATGCAGCCCTCCTGTCTCCTTTTATTGGTCCTTTCCTCCCTCCTCCTCCAGCAGGCCTCTGAATTGGGCTCTCCTGGTCCTTGAAAGGTGTGGCTGCTAGGGCAGAGTAGGATACGGGGACAAGGCTCATGGACCTAGGGGTGAGGAGGAGGCAGGCGGTGTCCAGGAAGGTCATGGAGAAAAGGAGACGAGATAAGCAGGTGTCTATGGGTTTGGGTGGGAAGGAAGAGAAGGAAGAAGTTCTTGAAAGCTGGGGAGATGTGTAGACAGGAGGTAGATCGAACAGGATCTCAGGTTTATGTCAGGAAAGGGAGGAAGGCAACAGAAATCAGACAGAGGTGCAAACTGGGAGACTCCTTCCAACTGCCTGGGACAGAGGGACATCAGCCAGCACCGGGCACGAGGTGACTGGGAACGGTGAGGTCTGGGCAAGACCACGTTGCAGGGACAGAATCACAGGGAGCGTGGCGTTGGGAGATAGCTGGGTATACCAGCACTCCTGGCCTTCCTGGTGTCTCCTCCCTCTGTGACAGTCCCCAGGTATATCCTGGGGCCAGGTCCAATTACAGCTGGGCTCTCATAGATTGGGGCAGGGAGAGGACCTTGTGAGTTGTGCGCTTGTATGGGGCAGAGGAGACCACGTTAATCTGCTTCAGCAGTGTACCCGAGCCCCCAGTAGGTGAGAGCCCTGTGGACCTAAGAACCCCATGACAGTTGCCTTGGGGGAGCAGGGGATCTCTGTGCCCTACCTGCCCCATGTCACTGAGCCCACAAAACAGGATTCAGAGTGATCAGCCTGGTTTAAGGGCAGGTGTGGTCCCCCCGGAGGTGAGGCCTCTGGAGCAGGAGACCCAAGCTCTCCTCCACCTCTGATTTGGGGTGTGGACAGATTCCTCCCTTTAGCCATTCATTCCTTTAGCAAATATATATTGAGCATCTACGACGTGCCAGACATGGTCCGAGGCACTGGGAACGTAACGTGAGTAAAATGGATCAAAATTGCACCCCTTCTGGAGCGCAGTCAGGGGAAAGGGAATGATAGACAATAGTCATGCAAAGGACACAGGCTAAGTCCCCACCCAGCCCTGGACCCCCGCTGCCCTCTGGGGGCTGCAACAAGCCTGCGGTTGGTTGACTGGCTCACTGGAACTCCCACCATGACCCTCACTGTGGTCATGCTTTCCCTGCTGCTTCCGCCATCGTTAGACATTTGCTGAGAAGCCTGCCTAGTGATGCCTCGGCCCCCTCATAACTGAGGCTGGGAGATGGGAAAGCTCTGAGGCCCAGGAGCTTTGGCAGCCAGTGAGTGTCTGTCTTGGTTTGTAAGAAAGCCCCAGCCCCTTGTTCTGGCCAGCTCCTCCTGGTACCCATGGGCTGGCTGCGAGGAGCAAAGATGCCCATGGAAAGAGAACAGATCACCAGTCAGAAGCCTGGCATCCTTACCCTGAATAATGGGCCGTTTTAAATGTTAAATGTGCCATTCTTACAAAGTATTGGAACTGACAGTGAGCTGGATGCACGCAGTATAGCTTTGGGGTGGGAAGAGTACCGGACTGGGCATTGAACAAGGTGTTTTCAAGTCCAGGTTTATCTTATCCCAGTGACCTTGACAGGGCAGAGCCACGGAGTGCCCAGAAGATGAGGACCAGGGTCCAAGGTTCTTTCCAGCTCTGACATACTCTCATTCTTTGATTTTATTATATATACCGTTTTTTTTTTTTTTTTGGTTTATTGCTTTAAGAACTAACCCCACTGAAGAATATTTTCTTTAGCTAGCTTAAAAAGAAAAGATATTTTATTTAATAAACAAGTATGTGGCCAAATGCAATGCTGAGGAGACAATCACCATCTACCTTTATAACTTTTTTTCTGCTTCTGGGTGTCATTTGACAACGCCAGCAGGCTTGTTCTGTTGGGTTTCTGCATTCGGGTCTGGTTTGATGGCTTTGGTTTGTCATGGGGAAGAGACGGGCAGTGTCCGTGCCTCCATGTCAATGAACTGGATCGAGCAAGATTGCCTTTCAATAAATGGTGTCACCCGACAGGAATCTCAGCTCTCCCATTATTTTGACTTCCTTGTTTTCTCCAGAGCTTAGCTCCGTGTCTGCCAAGAAATAGCAAAGTGAATGGCTGGAAGCTCCTCGAGGAAGTGAAATCTGGTGGCAGTCCAGGCCTGAGACCAGTTTCTGAACCAGAAGGGTAGAGAGGGGTCAGTGATGGACACAAGAATAAACAGGCAGCTCCTGATTATTCCCATTCCTAAACCAAAATGGGTTCTCTTATCATCACATAATCTCTCATGATTGACAGTAGGTACCATGGTCTCCATTTTATAGGAAATGGAGGTTCTCCATAGGAAGGACCGTGGGGTCAGCCAATGGGAGCAGGTGGAGGTGGGGCATTTCCCGGCTGTCACTCCCTGCTTTGTGCAGCGTTTCAGGCTGTGGCTCCTCTTCGTGGGCTCCCTGGTGCTGCGGCTTCCATGGACATGGTGACCATACCTCTTCCTCGTGCCTCCAGGTCTCAAGGTGGACGTGGCTTCCCGCTGTTGTTCCCTTGGGTCCCTGGGCAGCCCAGTGGGTTCTGGCAGCTCTGCCTGCCCTGCAGGGAAGCTCTTCACTCGCCACCTGGCCCACCGCAGGCCTCTCGCCCAGCGCTCTGCCCGGCGCGCCCTTGATGCCCCCGTCTGAGCATCCTCACACCCTGCAATCCTGCAGCCCTTGACTTTCCTTATTCTGCCCAGAGCATCTCAAATAGAAAAGATTTTCTGATTGTAATAAGTCCTCCAAGCCTTTGCATAAATTGTTTGCTTTTCTTGGAAGTCAGGTTTATTGAGGTCTCATTTTATCCTGGGTAGTAAAAGATGCCCTTTTTGGTGTTACTTACTTTTGAAGCTGTATTTAGGTCTCTTTCTTTGGCTCCTCTGCCAGGGTCCTTGTGGGAATGACTTCTGAGAGGTCACCTCTTCCTCAGGCCTGCCAGAGGAATGTCACCCAGGAGCCCAGAATCAAAGGAAAACCTCCTTCTGGGCCTGCAATTTTTCCTTCACATGTTTGGCATTCTTTCTTTGAACTTGAGGATAATTACTGTGATCCTGTCTTTGTTGGAGACAGTCATTAGCCAAAAAGTTTTGTATTCTAAGATTTCCAACAATAGGGAAAATGACTCGCCAGCAAGTCCCTATCAGGGGCTCAACAGCCCCACATCCAGAAACTCCAGGCTTTGCAGAGACATCAGCGATGACTCTGTCCTACTCTCAGACCTGCTGAGTGCCCAGTGCTGAAAATCATGGCAGACATTCACACGCTTGACCTGAGACCCAGCCTGTCTTCATCAGCAAAGCGAGATTTCAGTGTGTGCCCCATGCTGGGTTTATTAAGACTGGAAAATGCTCAGTGCAGTTTCAAAACATGTTCAACAACAGAGCCTATTCTGTGGGGGGACATTCATTTGCAAGTTTCCCAGCGTGCGGAATCTCACTCGGTCTCGCAACTGATTGTCAACAACTCCTTCATGACAACAGAGGTTTTCTGGGTGAACAGAACTAAACAGTTACATGAGAAAGGCAGGAACTGACGAGCAGGGGATCTGAGGCTTGGGAAGTTGGATATTTTGCTGTAGGTCACACCAGGAGTGAATAGCCAGCCCGTGGGTAAAGCCTGCAACGGGGGGCCAGGTGCTGTGGGAGACGGAAGGATGAGATCACAGTCTAGGACCTTCATTCAGGAGCCCCCAGTGTAATTGTAAGAATGGAAATTACTGAGCCAAGTGGAAATGAGATATAAATACTAAGTCCTTTATATACTTACGGCTTACCAGATTTGTCTATCCCTGTGCTTGGCTAGCTCGCACTGTGTATAGTCAGTACTGCGTTTTCTCTGAGACTATATACAATGCAATAGCTAACATGCGTTGCACTTACCTGTGTCAGGCATTGTTCTAAACCCTTTACATGTGTGGACTCACATGGTCTTTACAACTACCCCCTGAGCAGGTACTGTGGTGACAAGTGAGGCCGCCAGGGCAGAGGGCACGTGGCAGGAGTGGGAGAGCCAGGGTCGGCATGTGGGTCTGGTTCTGGGGTCCACACTCTGGACCAGGAAGCTCTGCTGCCGCTCAGCTGCACTCGCCGCCTGGGAGCACAAAGGCCACATCAGATCTTGTATTAGGGGCTCCTGAGGCCTCTTGGTCCTTCTCCTTTCAGAGCTCCCCTTCAGTTGCGGGGTGCTAGCCAACTGACGGCCGGCTGCCTGCGTCCGCTCTGAGCTCTGCATGCAAAGGCAGATGGAAATCAAAGTTAACCTTTGAAGCCACACACCTGATGGATGTGGCGGTCACAGATTTTTAGTTGTACTTATAACCTGGCTGTCCGTGGTGCCATCGCTGCTGTGACCTCGGGTTTCTCATTTTGCCTCGATGTTCCTCTGGTGCTGTGCCAACCTGACTCGTCTGGGCTTGAACTGGCTGTGCTGGCTTCCTGGGGTGTCATTGGGCCTCCTCACTGTCTTACTGTGTGGAAGGTGGCCTTCGGAAAACATCAGCAGTTCCCTGAGTTGGGTGGGACGTTCACCTTCCCAATCCCCAGACTGCTTTGTGATGAGAACCTTCTGGAACAGTATATGACAATCATAATCTTTACTGTGTAGTTAGTACACCTTTCATATTAGTCTTACATTTAAAACTGCAGCCACGACCTGAAATGAGCAGATTGTCCTCATGAAATCTGTTGGCTGAGGTCACAAATAACACCCCTCACCCCAGAGTAGCTCAGAATATTGGGTGGTGGGGCTAGAGGCTAAGAACCCTGGATTTGGCAGCAGAGTCTGCTAAGCTGGAGGAGTGGTCCCAGGGCGAGTGGGCTATGGATCCCTGTGAGTGAGCAGGGCGCCTGTGTACAGGGAGGGAGAAAGTCTCTGGGACACAGCCAGCTTTAGGACTTAGAGACCTGTGCAGAAGCTAGTCTTGAAGGAAAGGGACCCCTCTGCCTCAGCTGGTCCCAAAAGGAGTGGGGCTCCGGCTGTGGAAGCTGGCCTTCCAGTCTCCTTGACTTGGTGTGTGAGCGGGGCATGGGGAGTACGTGTACAGGTTGGGGAGGTGATAGGCACCTACCTCCCCATCCACCCAAAACAGAGGCATCCCTTCCGAACCCCACCCAGGACTCTACAAAGACAAACCGATGTTGCCCGGTGGATTGACTCACTGGTCTTTGGGGGCAATGGGAATGATTCTTTTTTTTTCTTTTTTAAACATCAATGTGTGGTTGCCTTTTGTGCGCCCCCCAGTGGGGACCTGGCCTACAACCCAGGCACGTACCCTACACTGGGAATCAAACTGGCAACCCTTTGGTTCTCAGACCGGCACTCAATCCACTGAGCCACACCAGCCAGGGCTGATTCTTTTTGAACATCTAAAATCCCTTACCAGGGTAGAAACTGCAACTGGGCAAAGTCCTGCGGATGAGGAGTTTTATACTCTGTCTGATTTCATCTGCGTCCTGTGCGGTGGCTGGTGGCAGGAACGTGTGCACAGAGACGAACAACTTGTCCACAGCCAACAATTAGTAAAGAGTGGGGCTGGGATAAAAGCCTGGTCTGCTGCTCTTACCAACCCCGAGATTCCCTGTACCTTGGCCATTCTCCCTCGCTGCCCCCCCAAATACTCACTGCTGACCTCCCCACCTGAGGACGTTAGGCACAAAAGCTAAGTGGTTGGTCTGAGGTCCCAGCCCCTGGTCTCGAGATTGAAAGTCTGCTTTTGGAGCATGAAGCCTGCACGAAAGGAAGGCAGACAGCCTGCCCACTCCTGCCTGCAAGCCCCCTCCTGCCAGTCTGTCTAACCTCATTCCAGCCTCCGCTGGCCCTTCCGGTTTCCAAGACAGGCTTGTTTTCCAGGAAAGGACTTGGAGATTAAGATAAAGCAGGTATCTCTGCTTAAATGCCCTCCTGCCTTTGAAAGGCCCGACCTGCTAAACCTGCCAGTCCAGCCCCTTGGTTCACTTGGTTTCATCCCTGAGCTGGGGCTGCCTGGCCTTTCATTGGGCGCCAGTGGTCCCTGGCCTATCACTGGACACGAATATGGGGACTCTTTTGAGATAGGCACAGGGTTCCCTGAAGAGCTGGGTAAGGGAAATGAGATCTGAAAAAGGCGGCGACAAACTCCTCCTGGGGCTCCTGTCTGCTCCAAAAGGAGACAGTCCCATCTCTGCCTGCTCTCCTTGGAGACTTCAGGCATTTAGATAATGAAGAACTAGAAATAAAGCTGGCCTCCACCCAGCCTGCCTGCAGCCTCCTGGGCTGGCTAGCTATAATCCAATGCTGGCCCTCCTGCATAGTGTTAATTCCTGATCCACACCTGGCTCTCTAAAGCGGCTTCGTTTTCCGAAATGAGTAACTGATTCTACTACCTCCTCCCCTTCATGGCAATTTTGTCTGTGTGTTTCATTGTTGCTGGATTTTAAAAATAAGTACAAACATACTTGTGGGCTTACTAAGATCACGTGGTCTTCCCAGGCCCTGTGGAAAGGTGAGGTGTGCCCGGGATGAGTGGGTTGGCCAACCCCTGCAACGGTCAGCGGTGCAGGCAGGAAGCACCACACTTCCCCAGCTGACCATCACACTGGGGGCGGGCTCTCGGAGGACTCTCAGTATGTCCAGATTTGGCTTTCCAGGTGTTGAGAAGCCAGCTGTAGAGTTAGTCTGTACTTTGCTACTAACGCCAGCAACAAAGACAATGGGGAACACTTCCTTGGCTGGTGTGACTCAGTGGATTGAGCACCGGCCTGCAAACCAAAGGGTCACTGGTTCGATTCCCAGTCAGGGCACATGCCTGGGTTGCGGGCCAGGTCCCTGGTTGGGGGGGATGGCGTGCAAGAGGCAATCGGTCAATGTATCTCTTGCACATCGATGTTTCTTTCCCTTTCTCCCTCCCTTCCCATCTCTCTAAAAATAAATAAATAAAATCTTAAAAAAAAAAAAAAAAGACAAGAGGGAGCACCACTTGTTTGGGCTCCGGGTGTGTGAGTCACCAGTGAAGGGTTTTGGTTTGTTCTGTTGAGTAATTTGTGTTCCCACCCCCAAGAATTGATAATGATTGACATTTGGTCATATCTGTGTCATGTTTTTAAATAAAAGACATAAAACATTAGGGATAAAGTTAAAGATTCTCCCTTTGTCCATCATTTTCTGCCTTATTTTTAAAAATTTTTAATATAAAATAGGGCAACTGTATTACCAACATTTGGAAACAGGGCAACAGCATTACCAAAATTTGGACGCTAACCCCTCCAACCTAATGCAGCCTTCAAGGTCATTTCAGTGCATTTCCTTCCAGTGTTTTTCCTATGCAGTTTTTAGATAACTACAATCACAGTGTCTACGTAATTTTCTGTATGCTTGTTGTCACTTAGAATAAGCATGTTTCCTGATAGTAGATGATCTTTATTACATTTAAAAATGCTGCATAACATCCCATTGAGTGAATTCCATCGGTTAATTACCATCCTTATATTACTGGATGTCTAGAACTCTAAATATTGATTTCCTACAATGAATACTTTTATATCTGTATTTTTTCCATACCTCAAATTATTTGTTTTGACTAGATGATTAGAAATGGAACTACTGGGTTATCAAGTGAAAAAAAACATTGTCACTATAAAGGTTGCCCAGTTGCTTTTCTGAAGGGTTTACCAATATGCCCAGATACCAACAATACAAAAATATGGCAGTTCCTCCAGGTTCCCCCTCTCTAATTAACCTCTCTTCCTGAATAACAGACTAACCTCTTCCTCAGTTTAACCTCCTTTCATATTGTTAGTGGGGTTTATTTTATATGATGTCCTTTTGTGACTTGTCTATTTTAAATTTTATCTGTAAGCCTAATGTATTTTTTAAGTATCAATAAAATTAAAAACTGCAAATAGCATTATAATAGAGCAAAACAGTGAAAAATATAACTCCTTTGTCCCTGACCCAGTTTCTCCAGTCCCTTCTCAGGCTCAACCACTCTTTCTGGTTTCTTTTATTCCTTCCAAGTTCACTTCTCGGTGCTTCATCCAGGCCCTGGAATTTGTGTCCCACTGGACCCATTCATAGGAAAGTAAAGGAAAGCAACTTGAGGGGATTTACAAAAGATGGTGAGGTGAGTGTGGGCCTTGGGAACACCCCTTCCCCAGGCCAACCCCTCTTGGCCACCTCTCCCTCCCCCACACCCACCGGTTCTGGGACCTGCCTGGTACCGCTCATCAGAAGGGCCACATCTAGGATGGGGACGCATGCATGGGTCAGTGAAGTGGTGCTGGAGGAGAGCTGGTCACAGAGTGTTGAGTTTTGCCCGGGGACTGTGGTGTCAAACACACGAGGGAGCTTCGGGTTAAAAGGCCAGGGTCTGCCAGAAGAGGCCTCGGCCCGAAGGCACCCGGGCCCCCAATCCTCCACGTACTCGAGTCCCAGTCTCGGACGACTCAGTGGGTTGTCCTTTCTCGTTTGCCCACTCAGGCAGTACTATCTCTTGCTCCCTATTTTGATGACCATCTTCTGATTTTTACCCATTTCTCTCAGGTGGATCCTGAATTCTTTCTAACTTCCCACTGACTTTCAGGTTCTCTTTCTAGGGCACTGTCTACTCCAGCTTCAGGGTCAGGCCCGGTGGGTCTCCTTCCCCAGAAGGTCTACATGGTCAAAGCCATGAATTTAGGGATACTTCTTGGAGAAGGCAGACAGGATGGGGACCATTGGAGCAAGTGGCCGGGGGTCGGGGTGGAAGGAGAGAAATTACGGGTCTACCATCTTTCTGAGATGGCAACAGAAGATTTGGACCAAAAGTTCAGGGTCAATGGGAGGCAGGCTTCCCAACCAAGTGTTAGTGGTGGCTGTAGAGTTTTCCCAGGGCTCCTGGGTTCTCAGGCGGGCCCCTGAAAGAGCTAAGAGGCTGCAGGGATGGAAAGCTTCATGGGGCTACATGGAGTGGTGGCCAGCAGGGGGAGCTGGTGGCCACTGCTGGCTCTGCTGTGGCAGGGAGATTAGTGGGCATGGGGTATCCAGGGCCGCGCCCATTGATGGTGGAGTCCCAAAAAGGACTTCGGACAATACCAGTCTTTGTCTTCCCAACCTCTCCCAGGGGGCTCCTAGGTTATCCTTACATTGCCGTGTTTGCATTGCACTGATTTTAGTTACAACATTCATTGTGAACTGCTATTTTGTGAGAGACCCAAAGTTATTCATTTACACCTTTCAAAGAACATTTGCTGTGTACCCAGCTTGGCAGCGGCCTATATTGAGAGGAATAGGACTCAATCCCTAAACTCAAAAGAATAAGAAATGTGCATTGAGAACTAAAAAACAAGGGGCAGAGTCTAAAGCTCTAAAAGAGAGATGTAGATAAACTGACTTCGGGTTTTGATGGGAAAGATTGCTATTGGCTGGCGCAGTCGGGGACGAGTTCATGGAGGAAAGGGTGTTTGAAGGGGCCTTTAAAGTTGGTGCAAGGTTTTAGAACTTTATTCTTTGAAATTTTAACCTTATTAACGGGTGCATCTTTGGCTGGTGGAAAGAACACAGTGAAGACATGGATGCACTGGATTCAGAGAACCAGCCAGCTGCAATAGGGTTTAGGAATAGTTGGAGGTGAGGCTGGAAAACAGGTTTAACTATATTTTTGGAAGATCTTGACTATCACTCCCAGAAACAAGAAAGCACTGGAGATTCTGGAAAAACAAAAAAAGAAAAAGAGGAGTTGTGTGCCTTACTGTTGTTTTTGAGGAGATGAATAATTTTTTAAAAAAATGGCTAGTGAACTTTACTTATTATAAAGGGTGTGATCCTTGACCACCAATATGGAGAAACAGCTTCTCCCAACTGAGAATTGTCTGATTATCCATTTTAAACATCTCAGGGTGCAAATCACTATTTACTCTAGACTAGAGATTTTAAAATTATAAAACAGAATCACCTGGTAATCTTGTTACAATGTAGACTGCTGGCCTCACTTCTAGAATTTCCATGACAGCCAAAAATTTGATGCTGATGCTGCTGGTCTGGGGACCGCATGTAGAACCTCTGAATGAAACTTTCCACCTGACCTTTCTCAGTAGATCCAGTGGGTGGCAGCAGAGAGCACCACAGGGACCACACTGGCCAACCCTGGCGTCCTCAGGCGGAGGCAGCGGAGGGCTGTTTCTCTGAGCCTTCCATGAAGGTCTTTGCTACCAAATGACCTTGCAGACCAACCACAACAGCAAGCTCTCCAACATGCAAGAATGCATTGGAGAAGGGAGTGCATGGTGACTTAGATTGTTTTCCTTCTGCCGGATGTCCCGACTCCCAACTCTACCCCAAACACCCTTTGCTAGGCCCTCAGAACCCTCCTCAATTAGAAGCAGAGTATATATGATAACTTTCAAGGTCACTTCAGATGAGATTACTGAGTGTAAGGTGAACTAGAGCTTGGAAAGGGAACTGATTCCTCCAGAACAGACAGGTTAGGCTGGACTATGGGATCCTCCTGAGGTCCCCAGACCATACCTCAGGTTGCACTGCCCACTGCATCTCAGCAGAGACCAACCCTGACCAAGACAGGGGGCTAGAATTAGCACGATGTCATCCTGAGTGAGATGGCACCTTGCCCCCCCGCCCTCCCCCCCTCCCCGCTGCCAGATGTCTGCAATGCCTGCGCTTCATGCAAGCAAGGGCTGTTCCTGTCAGCAGCTCTTGTGGCCTTTTGGTTGACATTGACCTTTCAGGAACCAACACAGAGCTCTAAAAGTAATCAGCGACACATGGTGCCTATTGGTTGTTGCATGAAGAACATGATCCCTGCATGGGATATGACTATTTAATCCACCAGTAGCCAAAATGGCACCCATGCTTTGAGATTTAGTGCCAATATGAACCCATATGAAGCCTTCCCCTACCCGTCAAATCGAAAGTGCTCTCTTCTCTGGGCTCACACCCCTTTGTTCTGTTGCAGCCCCTACCAGGCTGTGGTTAGTGGATTACAGTTGTTTTTCTCTGCACCATTAGGTGGCGAGCTGCTCCAGGGCAAAGGCGCCTGTCTAATTACTCACCTTTGCAGGCGGTTCCTCGGACACGTTGATGGAATTGAGATAACTTTGGCTTGTCTCACATCTTGATAAATGGTCAGGGCTATATTTACCTAAACTTCAAGATTTAGTCAACTGAAAGCATATTTTCTCTGGGCCTCTCTCCTCCTAGACTGAATAAACCTAATGATTATACTTTTACCTCATAGGGCAACCCTCCACCAAGGAAGAATAATAAGTCCAATAAGTCTAGAGGTTTCTAAGTTAACTTGTGAATCACTGAAAACGAATCCACCCTGTTCTGGTCAAAAGGTGACGAGTGGAGTTAACTGTGATCAACAAAGGACAGAGTCAAACATGCCTTCTGCTAGTGACTCCTTATTTCCCCTGTTAATATTTCTCTCTGCTTTTTTAAATTCTATCCTGTTATAGTGTTTATTCCGTTTTGTTTGTTATATGCTTGAGATCAGATACCTATTTTATCCTAGTTAATTTATTTAATATTGATAACATTGTTCTGATATTTTAAAGCACGTTTCTAATGTTTTTAAACATTTTTAAACATTCTGAACATTTTTAAAAATCAGTATATGTTATTCTATAATGTGTAGGAAATACACTTTACTTGAAATAGGGTCCCAAATTGGAATTGCGCCAAATGCTTTCTTTGTGTGTTCAAGTGGACTCTTTATTAAAATTTTCACTTAGTTTATGTTCATTGTTTAAAAATACAGATAGGCAAAGAGTAATAATAATAATGTGAATGAGAAGGAAAAGGACAGGAAGGAAGAGTGGAAAGAGGAAAGTTGCCCATAGTTTTACAATCTAGAAATAAATGTTTTTATATAGGTTGCCTTGGCTTTTTCCTCTATGTGTATGTTTTTTTTTTATAAAATTTGTGATCATACTGTTTGTGCTATTACATAACCTGCTTTTCAGATTATTATGACTTTTTCCATGTGTAAAAACATATTTCCTCAGTGCAGTTTTAATAGACGCACTATTCCACGGAATAGCGATGAGAGTTAACACCGCTTTGTCCAGAGTGTCCGTGCTGCATGCCTGTCCGTTAGTCAGGCAGGAGCTGCCTTGATTTCCAGATTGGCTGAGAGAGAGAGAGAGAGGCCACATTCACATACATTTATTACAGTATATTGTTATAATTGTTCTATTTCATTATTAATTGTTGTTCATCTCTTACTGTGCCTAATTTGTAAGTTAAACTTCAGGTATGTTTCTGATAGGCTATAAGGAAGGCGTGAACAGAGCCCAGGCAGCCTGGCCCTGAGCACACACCCTTAACCCCTGGAGGGGGCTGGGGACCTGTGAAGGGCGAGGAGAGTGGGATGTGTGCACACCGGGAGGGCCCAGACACCTGTGGTCTCAATGAGAGCGAAGAACTGGCTCTGCGAGTATGACAGTGGCGTGAAGAGCTGCAGCACCAACTAGGAAATTTGTGGTCATGACTCTCGGTTCTTAGAAATGGGATCGTTTAAAGCCTGGTACATTCCAAGGTGTGGAGTAAGCGGGGCTGGACAAAATGCACGGGATTAGTAACGGGGCTTTGGCAGGGATGGCAGCTGCTCCCCATCCCAGACGGCGAAATAACTGGAGTCTCCCAAATCTCAGAGTACCGTGATTTTACCTCCCAGGTGTCTCTCTAGCTGCTCCATTCAGGTGCAAACTCAGTGGCTATTTTCTACTTTGTTTGTCAGACAAAGTGGGTACAGGCAGGGGGAAGCAAGGAACAGGCCAAAGACATATTCCTGGGGAACGTTAAGGGGAACCCTGTCGCTTACCAACCACATGTGAAGACAAAACAAGCAAGAACCAGAACCCTGAAGAATACAACTGCTTCTGTCAGTGGTTCCCAAACTCTTCATCACCAATTGCATCGTGATGAGTGATTAAATTGTCTTCAACATTTTCATTAATCAGATAGGTCGGCAGTTGTAAATGAGAGCTTCTGATCAGCTGAGACCACCCACATTGCCCGGCTGGGTTGCTAGAAGCCCCAAGTCAAGAAACCCTCATCTCACTGCCAAAGCAGCAGTACCTGGGAAGCTGCAGAGTCTTTCTGTCAAGCTTTGCAGAGCAGTGGAATAGCCTGCAGGGCCCCTGTGGATACAGCAGCCTTATGTCAGGGACGCTGTCCTTATCTTGTCCCCAGAGGTTAGGGCTGACTTGTTACAGAGGGTTGGGGCAGCTGTGGATTGGGCCAGGGTTTGGGACCCCAGAGGATATGGTGCTGCTAAAATAATTTACTAAATGGAGGCTAAGGCAGTGAGATTGCATTAATACCTCTCCCCAACTTTCTAGAATAGTGCCAAGTCTGTGTGATTCTTTTCAATAAAGGCGATGAATGCACTAGGTCTAGCGTCTAGATTGGCGATATCCAATCAATACAAAATGAGAGCCATTTTTGTAATTTTAAATTTTTCTAAGAGCCACATTTTTAAGAAGTAAAAAGAAACAGATGAAATTAATTCTAATAATATTTTTATTTAACCCCAAATCTTTAAGATGTTATCATTTCAACATTAATGCTAATATGAATTTGATAGTAGTAAAATCGTAAAGATATTTTATATTGGGGGGTGGTATTAAGTCTTCAAAATCCAGTGTGTATTTTAAACTCACAGCGCATTTCAACTTGGACTGACTACGTTTCGAATGTCCAGGAGCCCAGCTAACAAGAGGAAGAGCCAGATTGGGACTTCTCCCTCAGGCTCCAAGTCAGTGCCATCCCTGCTACTGCACAAGTCCTACATTTGTCCCAACACAGGTAAACGACTTCTCTGAGGGTACCCTGAAAGATCACCCGGTCCACCACCCATCCAGGGGATGGCCGCCTGTTGACACAGCCTGAGGGCTGCAGGGACACCCCAGCACAAGATGAAGCCCCTCAGGGAAGCCACACCCATGGACCTAAGCCCTTTTGCGAGATGAGCCCCTTAGGGCTCCACAAAGAGCACGTGCTTCCCACTGGGCCTCCCTTTGCTGTGAAGAATGTGGCTCTCCTGTTGGGTTTACCTTGTCCCCTCCCCAGTGTCTGTCTAGGGGCTCCATTCAGGTGCAGACTCAGTGGCTATTTTCTACTTTGTCAGACAAAGTGGGTACAGGCAGGGGGAAGCAAAGAAGCAATGGAGAGAAAGAACTTTCCAGGTTCCCTAGGGTATCCCAGTCCCTGGGTCAAGTTCCTTGCCCTTAGGCTCTGTGAGACATCCCTTCAACCCTAGAACAAGTTCTCCTTGTCATTTTGGTAATCCCAGGGGGTCTCAGGTTCTTGCAGCCTACAGCTCAGCTTCACCCAGGGGCCACAGAGCACAGCCCTGTCTGGCAGGAGCCACGGGCTCTGGGAACCTGCAGTCTTTGCTCTGGTTCCTCTCTAGATAGAAGTGGGGGCCTCCAGATTCTCCCCACATGCCGTCACCATTCCCAGGGATTTTGTAAAATCTCCCTCCAAGCCCTTTTCAGGGAGAAGGGCAGAGAAGGCCATGCAATCCCCTCGGGATGGTCTGCAGAAGTGCTGGGGTCCACGCTCCTGCTATCTCCTCTGCAATAGCATGGAGGACTCGAGGCCCCCGTGTGCCTCTGTGCTGTCCACCTTACACCCAGAGCCCTTCTCTCCTGCAAGCCCCAGTCTGCCCACCAAGTCTTCCTGATCCCCAGTTGGTACCCTGTGCTCCTTGCTCTGCACTTTCACCCTCTTTGCTGGTCCCATGTTTAGCTCCTACTTCCTTCCGCCTTGCCCTAACTGGGAAGTTGACTGCATTCCAACTCCTTTACTTGGTTGTTGGCAAGGACAGCATTAGTCACCTTTCCCCCTCTCTGGTTCCTCCCTCCCACCTCCTTTCCTGTGCCTAGTAAGTACAATAGTAGGTGCTTACTACATGTTCATTGAGGGAAAGAAGGACAGGACAGAAGGAGAAAGGTAAGGAGGGAAGACAGAAAAAAAGGATCCTAAAAAAAAAAAGAAGAAAAAAAAAAGGATCCTTAGACCAGTCATTCAAAATACAAGATAACATCTAATCACATTAAATTCTGGATCAGCCCTGGCTCCAGCAGCAGGATCTCCCCAAAGAAACCCAGGCAGCTGTTGCTGCTGTCATCTGAACTGCCACCCCATGGTGCAGACAGGGGCAGCCTAGCAATGGCATCTTTTGGGGGGAAACCAACAGGGCAACCCCCATCCTTCAGATTCTGAATTCTCCAGGGGATGCTGCAGTTCCAACTTGTTTCTGCGTATGTGTCTGCTGTGTTGCTTGTATGTTTCTGCGTATGTGTCTGCTGTGTTGCTTGTATGTTGCTTGTGTCCTTGTATGGGTGGAGATAGCCATTAAGAGGGATATGGACGTTCAGGAATTGAAGTCAGCCTTGGCCACATGGCTCAGTGGGTTGGAGTGTCAGTCTGTGCACCAAAAGGTTGCAGGTTTGATTCCCAGTCAGGGCACATGCCTGGGTTGTGGGTTCCATCGCCTGCTGGGGTGAGGACAGGAGGCAACCAATCAATGTTTCTCATACCAATGTTTCTCTATCTCTCCCTCCCTCCCTCCCTTCCTCTCTCTCTAAAAATCAATGGAAACATGTCCTTGGGTGAGGATAAAAAAAAACTGAAACCAGCACACTTGGAGATTTAGAAAATGGACCTAGTGCCAAGCAAGCACTCTGTGAGAGCCTAGCTATCCCAGGAGTCTGTGGGCTCTGGAGGACGGTGGTCAGCAAACTGAGCACAGGCCACACCCTTGTGGAGGTGGAGATTGTCGGGTGGTTCACATGAAGCAGATTTTAAAGAAAATTAGAGTCTAAAGGCAAATAAATATTAAGTATTTATTTTGAGAGGCAAAATTGAAATAATAGAAAGAGGTTTGGCTTCAGACAGAATCAGGTTCAAATACTGATTCTGTAACTACTAGCAGCTCACTTTGTTAAAAAGAAATCACAGTTATACGTGTGCATGATTTTAAAAGTCTGATGGTTCTACAAGATTTATAATAAAAATGAGCATTTCCTGCTTCATCCTCTATAACCCCAATTACCACCCTCTAGACACAACCACTTTGAATTCTTTTAGCTGTTTTGTCTCTTATTTATCTCTACATAGTAGGTCTCCCTTACCCGCAGGGGTTCCATTCCAAGACCCCCAGTGGATGCCTGAAACCAATAGTACCAAACAATATAACATTTTCCCTATGCAGTGGTCACGTTACTTGACCAGAACTCTACTTCCTTAACTGTAAACTGGGTTGCTGAAAGCACCTACCTCATGAGGAAGGACGTGTTATGTCCTATACAATGTTTATGCATACATAATAAGATCATGGGGTAGAGCTTTCTATAGTGCCTAGTTCATAGACACTCTCATCAACAGTTAGCCATCATTAGTCATTACTGGTTCTCCCTTTTCACCTGCCCATCAGGGCTGCGCAGAGAAAGCCCAAGAATCAGACGGCTTGTCTGTGCCACAGCGTCACCACCCTTCCCCATTGGACCGCCCGTGGCCTGCCCATCAGTGTGTGTGTGTGTGTGTGTGTGTGTGAAAATTTTATCCTCAAAGGTGTGTGTCTCTGTGTGTGTTTTTGGTAACAGCTTTATTGAGATATAGTTCACATGCCACACAACCCATCTGTTTAAGGTGTGCCGGTCTGTGTGTTCAGTACAGGCACCGAGCGGCACGGCCATCAGCGCAATCAGCGTAAGAGCGTTTTCGTGACTCAAAAACAGCCCGGCCCCCTTTGCAGTCAGTCTCCGCTTTTCTCCAAGTGCGCCCCGCCCCAGGCAGCCACAGATCTACTTTTTTTTCTCTTTAGATCTGCCTATTCCGGACATTTCATGTAAATGAGACCATGGGGTTTGTGGTCTCTCGTGACTTTTTTTCTCATAACATATTTCCAAGGTTCATCCATGTTGTAGCATACATTAGCACTTTATTCCTTTTTATGATAAAGTAGTATTCCATTGTATAAATGTACCGCATTTTGTTTATTGATTTATCAGTTGGTGGACATTTGGGTTCTTTCCACTTTCTGTCTTCTGTGACCGATGTTGCCACGAGCACTTGTGCGATGCCCATGTTTTCATTTCTCTTGAGTATACAGCTAGGAGGGGAGTTGCTGGATCCTACGTGAAGCCTGTTTCACCTCTTGAGGAACTGCCAAACTGTTTCTCAAAGTCGTTTCACTCTTTTGCGTTCCCACCAGCAGTGTAGGGGGGTTCCGATTTCCCCATACCCTTGCCAACGCGGCATCAGCACATGTCTTTCAGATTATAGTCGTTCTAGTGCATGTGAAGGGGTCTCTCGTCACGGTTTTGCTTTGCATTTCCCTGATGGCTGATGACGTTGAATAGCCTGGCAGTCATGGCGCCCATCACTTGTTTGCTATCTCTTGGATTCCCACTGTGGGTATTCCAGACATGTCCCACACTTCACGGGGTCCCGATTCCTCTCATCCGCAGAGATGCCCATCTCTTCTGCTTCTCCGAAACATCTCCGCGCACTCTCTCATTCTTCAACAAGTATTTATTGGGCCTCATTTGTGTAGTGTGGGCTAATGGCTGGGGACACACAGCTGAGAGCACCGCGCCCTTTGCCTTCAGCCCCCCTTAGTTCATCGTGTGCCGGTGCCGTTTACAGCCTGCAGCCCACCATCGCGGCACTGCTCTGCGTACTGCGTGTGTGGATAGAATTTAGTGATGACGTTCATGACAACTGGGGTCCTGTGTATATTCGAGTGTTGGGCCAGACCAACCACTCTCCTCCCCACTTCACTGCTCCTGCTCCCCTCTTAGGCTCCGAGGGAATAATTCTTTCGTGCAGCCCTGCCCCTGTTCTTCACCTCCCTCCTAGACCACAAGCTTCTGCAGAGGAGATGATTCTCACGCTCCCTTTCATTTCCCACAGCCCAAAGATACTATTTGGCACATTAAAAGTATTCAATACAGTGCCATGCAAGGTACTTCATTCATTTACCATTGAATGAGTAAATGAATAGATGGAAAATAAATGAATGAAGGTATGTAGTTCTGCTAAGCGGTGTGATTTTTTTTAGTTTTAATTGGCTGAATTGGGGCTCTATTCCGATCCTTATTTCAAACTGGCCTGAATGCTATTCCATGCCCGCTGAACTGAGGAGGATTTATTTTAGGTAAGTATTTATAGTGAATAGTGCTGTCCTATGGAGTTTTAATTCCTAGCATGTTTGCATTTGTTTGTAACCTGTAGGGTTTTAAGCACAATGAAATAAAATGACCTAACACTAAGTAAAATACCCACCATCCAATGTAAACATGTTGAACAGGATCCTGTCAGAGGAGGCTGCATCGAAATCTGCAAGGAAACGAGGAGTTAAAAGTGTCCAGTGACGGTGTATCTTCTCCTCCCCTCCTCATAGAGGCGGGACAAAGGTCTCTCTTCCCCCAGGACAGGAGAATGTTCCCTCCTGAATGGGTTTATTGAGGGAAGGGGATGGAGAAGGCGGAAGTGGGCTTCCAGCAGGGTATCCGGCGGCCCCTGGGAGACCGGATGCAGGGGAGCCCGACGCTCCAGCCCCCTCTACTCAGGCCGTTTCCTTTTCTCAGAGATATATGTGGTGACCCGTGTGATGCAACAGGGATGCATGCATTGTCCTGAGATCTAAACTGGGGAGGGAGGAAACGCCTGGCTTTTATGATTGTCTGTCTGCTTATTCCCTGAGAAGGTTATCCGGGGAAGATAATGAACGCGGTTATAAAAGGCTGAAACAGTGAAGACAACTGAAGCAGGTCTCAGCCAAGCCAAGCTTGCCTGGGTCTTCCCCTCAACTTCCTTCTCTCAATTTTGGGGTCTCCCAGCTGTCATACTCTGACCACCACATTCCCAGTTTCTGGCATAATTTCCCTGCACCCCTCCACATGGCTCAGGGCCAGGCCCCCCCCTGCCCCTCCCAGCATGCCTTGTCATGGCCACAGCTATCCTTGCTTCCTCTCCCCTGACTCCTCCCCTCCCAGACCCGAGACTGCACGATCCCATCTTCGCTAATCGGTCGGGGAGAAGAGGAGACAGCCCCTCTGATGCTCTTCTTTTAGTAAGTGTTTGCCCTGTGCACGGGTTTTACTTACATCACACATTTAATCCTAACAAACTAAAAGGCAGTGATGCTAACCATTTTTCCCATCTTACAGGTTGAGAGCTGAGGCTCTGGGAAGGAAGTGAACTACCTCATGATGAGAACCCCTGGGATCCGCACTCGTAGTATGAGGCAGAGACCTCACTCTCACTCAGCACATTCTGTTTCCTTCCTGCTAGTCCTGGGCACCACGTGACTGTCTGGGACAGCAGGGATGCATCGGGCAGCCCCACCCTTGAGGAGTTCCTCGTCACACAAACAGTGAGGACACACTGGCAGAAGCACAGCCCCAGCAGGGATGCAGGGGGAGCAGGGGAGGAAGGGACAGTGCTGAGGACAGGAGCTGCAGGGAGAGGTGGATGCTGCTGGCTCCCTGGAATTGCCCAATTTAGGCCTCCTGCCCAGGAGAAGCTGGGTGCCAAGGCTCAGCCTCCTTGCCTCAGTTAAGCACAGCTCTGAAGGGCTACCCCAACTCCAGAGCACCCTGTAGGACCGGCGGAGGCCTCATGTGTGACTGCATCTCAGGCCAGCCTCCCTCTACCAGTCCCGCTTCCCTCACGGCAAGACCCCTCTGCACACAAGCTGACCTCAGACGTGTGTCCCAAGGAACCCAACACACATGGAAGTGTGGAGTAAAGGGTACATGGCATGTTCCAGAAAGTGAAAGTAGTCCAGGGCTGCTAGACTGTGGGATGTGGGGGCATAGAGCAGACGGTGAACATGAAGCGAAGGACCTGGACCCAGTTTTCTCCAGAAGGTCACCTGTACCCCTGCCCAGTGCCACCGAGGCCTGATGCATCGTCAGGGTAAACTGCTTCCATTTAGGGGAAATGGCAGTTCATAACCTGAGTAAATAACAACCAAGAAATGTTAAGGAATCAAATTTGTTGACTGATGCTTTTAGACTGTCAAAGCTGAAAAAGCAGCCTTAGACACATCCAGTCCAAAGGCCCTCAGTCGTCCTGTGGAAATGGGAAACCCCGGAGACGTGACAATGCGTAGAGTGTCAGCCGCGTAGGAGCCCAGTTTTCTGGCCTCCAGTTCACTGGTCTTTCCACCACTGCCCGGCAGGCCTATTCACGGTTCCTAGTAAGAACTTAAACGTGAGCCCTCGAAGGTTCACTCCTCACGGCACTCTGACAACGGCTCATGCAGAGAGGGCAAATGCTCTTGAAGAAGACGCGCCACCCATCCAGCCTCCCCGAGGGCTCTGGCAATTCTCAAGGGTCCACAAAGTGAGTGAATTGCTGGTGCCAGGCACATTCAGGCTCAGTGTTGTTCTAGAACCATCTGTACTTCCCCTACTCCCTATCAGATCAGATCCAGCTGGTTTTCCTCCAACCACAGTCAAGAGAGATGTGGAAGCCACAGAAATTACAATGACAGCCGATCTACCTACTGGCGCACTTGTTCAGTGTTTAGCGTGGGTTCCTACCGTGGGGTCAGCGACTTCTCTTCACCACATTCCCTGAGTGAGCTGGGCCCGTTCCTTCTGTATGGAAAGTGTTATTAGGTATGCTGACCTTCAGCCAGGGCACTTATGATGACCAACGACAGTCCTTAGGGGCAGTACATAAACCTCTGATAAATGTATGACTCTAGACCCATTGCTGTGTTGGAGACAGCAGTGCTCCATCCTGGCTGTCATGTCTAAATCTGAGACTTTGTCCTTTGATCTGGCTTCCAGGCTTGACAATTATTAACCCACATAATCAGACTCTATGTGAACTTCTCTTTCCAGGTTAGGCATGTTCCAGAAACCTGCCTTAGAGCTGTGTCTCCCCAGCTGGACCTGCGTTTTGCTAGCTTCCTGTAAGCACAATGTATTAGCTATTCCACAGGCTGGGGAGGGTCCTGTGGTCGTTAAAGTTGGAGAAGTGCAGTTATTAATCTTTGGAAGATGCTCCATCTACTTTAGGGCAATAAAGCCTATCTTAAACCTGCCTACTCTTGTTTAACTTAGGTTTTGCCAACTTTATTTGACTACAGACACTTTTTTGTATGTGTAGAATGTATTTCAACCTTGGAGGAACACAACCTCACCTCTTTCTGAGCCCAGTTGCTCTCCTCTGCCCTGGTTCTTACAACTGGGCTGTCGGTCTGTGTCACTCTAGTGGGGTCATCGTTCTGTGTCTCCCCAGTGTCCCTTCTGCTCACTGGGGTCTGGCTGTGATCTGTGGCTTTGCTCCCTGCTTCTTGATTCTGCTTTACCTGGGACTGATGGGGTTTCATGGACGCGGGACTTCTGGTGCTGAAGCTGAGAAAATCCCAGGCAAACCAGGACATGTTGGTCATCTATCCTGAGCTTTGCTTCATGCCTGAAGTCCCTCAGCTCCGTGGCAGCCACTCTGGTGCTTCCCAGGCCTCTCCTGGGATTCCCTGTCCCTGGGCTCAGCCCACCTGGTAGAACGCCCAGCGATTCACCTTCAATTCCCCGCTTCTGATTAATGGGCTGGAGCTGTGACCACAAGTTGATTAAATGCCCACCCCCCTTCCTCGCCTTTTAGCTAACTCAATCTCCTTGTCACCCCCTCCTCTGACCCCAGGCTCTGACAGGCATGAGGGGAGCTGAGTGGCTCTCAGGAGGGGTCACAGGGATGGGACCTCAGCTGAGACGGAGCTGATGGGCAGGGGCTGCCCTGACATGTTTGTGTAGAAGGCAGAGAGATACCAGAACTCTTGGGAACAGAGGCTGAGCCTCCCAGCTCCTCCCCCCACCTTTGTCCTGTCATAGCATTAAACAGGGTTTGGGAGATTGGTACCTGGGACCAATGACTGTGTGCGGCATCTCTGGGCCCCTCAGCTGACTGACTAATGAATGAGTAGTCTCTGACATCAAGGGGCTCCCTCATAGTTAGTTGTGGAGGGCCATAGAGCGCAGGATCAAATGAACACAATCTAGTGTTAGGGTGTGTCAGAGCACAGTTGGTAGAGTGATTAATCTGTCTCTGTTTTAACTGCTGTAAATATTTTTCCTTATTCTCTGGTCCTCGCTCAAGTCTTTCTATTCCCTTGTTCTAAGACCTTTTCTGTAGGTCCACATCAGGAGTTTCTTTTGTTCAGTAAAGCGCTAACTTATTGAGAGACTGTTGACATTTATTCTCAGAGGGGACCGGGTGAGGGGACCTGTTGCCGTGGGGAAGTGGAAATAGCCATATCAGGGAGGTTTGGACAAGAACTAGATGTGTTTCCAAGTCTGCTGAGCAATGGAGCCAACACCACCCCTGTCCAAAGGTGTTGGCACCTGGGATGAACTGATTTGAGCTGCTGTCGCCCTGGGGGCCATGGCAAAGGACCATTCACTCATTTCTTCAAGAATGAGCTACTGGATGTCTATTCTGTGCCAGGCACTGTAATAGACTCTGAGATTAGAGGAATGAACAAAACAGATGACCACTCCTGCCCTTGTAGATCTTGGATCTTAGTTAGAGTTGATGAACACAGACTAAATGCACAAGACTTGGGCTTTTTCTGAAGAGCTGTGAAGCCATGGGAAGGGCCTACGCAGAGGAATGGGTTTAGAAGGATCATGGTAGCCTCTGTATTGTGATTGGACTCTGGTGGGGCAGGGGCAGGGGCAGAGTGACCAGTTAGGAGGCTGTTTCTAGGATGTGGGGGAGAGGTAATGGTGGCTTAAAATTGGTGATAAAAAGTGCTTAAATTTGAGACCTGTTTTGAAAGTGAAGCCAGATAAGGAAAATGTAGGGTATGAGATTAAAGGGAGGAATCAAGAATAACGCCAGGGACTTGGCCTGAACTACTAGAATGGAGTACCTGCCCATGAACTTAACTGAGGAAGGCTGTGGCAGAAATCCATGGGGGAGGCTGTGGGGGAAGGGGCATCTTGCACAGAAATATCAGAGCACCCCTGCCCCCGATTCCACGTGGGGCCACCTTAGCCTATATGGTTGTCTGTGGATTAGAAATGACATCCCTTCCTCTAGAGGATACAGCCCCGTGCTGGGGCACAGCTTGACAAGGGGAACACATTAGCTCTTCCAGCTGGAAGCCCTGATGCTGTGAACAGCCTTTACAACCACACAGAGAGGCCACATGAAGTGACTATCAGCATATCAGAAAGACCCCTGCAGGCAGAATGGGGCCAGATGGAGACTTGGGACAGAACAAACTGAACTTAGAGAAATAATTGCCCATATCCCTAGGTCATGTTTAATAGGAAACTTTATACTTGCCTCAGCAGCTATAAAAGAAGCCTGTTTGCATGAGTTCATTAGAGGTATAAAGGAGGAAAAACAATGTTAGGAGGTATTGTTGGTCTTCTTAGGATTAGAAAAAAATGAATGCTGTTTTGTTTTGAGTTATATGATCCTCTTCCTTTACATGATAAGAGCAGATAAGTTCTTTTTATTAATCTCTTAATAAAGCCATCAAATATAGGAAAAGAATGGCTTTTATTCTTTTCCAAATGTCATATTAGTATGGAACACAATATATTTGCTTTGAAGAAGTTGTCCCAGATCTGAAGAGGTGTTCCACCCCCTTTCACACTCAGCATCACCCTAAAATGACCGGGTAACTCACGGTTTCCTTCAGAAGGCTCCTCACAACATACTATAGTCATATAGTTTACACACTCATTCAAGTTCACAATGCCCCTAAGGGGTGGGACTGTTTATCTCCCATTTTACAGGTAAGAAGATTAAGGGTTGGGGAGTGGAAATGACTTTCCCAGGATCCTTTAGCTAATATGTGGAAGAGCCTGAAAGTAAACTCAGGTTAGTTGGGCTCCAAAGCCCATGAGGTCTATTGAACAGTGTTCCTCAGACCGACTCCTTGGTGGGAAACCCAGCATTCCACAATCCCAGGGCCACAGATTCTGGAATTTGTAGATTACACATGCATATACTCTGTGCTCCCTCCTCCACCCGACACCTGAGATCTCTCTGGTAATCCGTGATGAGACGTCTTTGCCAGTGGTCCCGGACCCTGGGCATGGTACAAACGCTGGATGACGGCCTAAGGAAGAACTGGGGAAGCCTACTGGGATGTAGATATCTGAGTGTTGCCCCACATCCACTAGATGAGAACGTCTGTGGGTCAGGCCCCAGATATGTATTGTTAGCAAGTCCCTGGGTGGCTCTGGTGTGGCGCTGGGCTTGGGGACCACCGACAGAGCCACATTCCAGCGATGGGAACGCCTTGCCTCCCTCTTGTGTCGGCCCTGCCCATCATTTATTTCCGCCTTTCTCAATTTTCTTTCTTTTATTCCCTCTCCTTGGTTTGCTCTGGCTATTAACTTATTCCCTAGATTGCATTGAACTCCGTCTCCCTGTAGTTTTTACCTACTGGGCCCCATTCTACATTTTGGGTTATACAGAACAAGTTTAACCACTACACCACAGTGAGAGTCCTTCAGGAATTCAAGTCACCTAACACATTGCCCTGACTTCTCTAGAGACAATATGCCCAGCTCTGTCACCTACATCTTCCATTATTTGGTGTAAAGTTGTTGTACTATCTGTGCCATGTTCTTCTGTGCATGGGCCATGCACCATCTGTGGCCCATGTCCCTGTAAACTGGGGCATCCAGGACCGAAGGATCCATACCACATAGTAGGGAGTTTTCCCTTTCTGGTTCCAGACACCACCTTCCTCTAAATGCCACTTGAATTAGATGAGATGTTCTGGGTCACTGAAGGGTGGGCTTCTATGATGCTGCTAAGCCAAGACTCCTGTATCCTCTGCTGGTGCCATCATTGACTTTGGACCCAAGGTTAAGACCATAGCTTTATTGCTGTTGGATTCCATCTTGCCAGCTTCTGCTCCTTGCTCCAGACTCTTAATATTTTTGGACCCTGCTTCCTCAAGCAGTAGACTGAGTGTTACTCTGATTCTTTCAGACTGTCGGTATTCATACTGTTTCGTACCGGACTCTCTGGGCCACACTGTGGCTTATGGTCATTCTTGTTCCAGAGATCTTTACTCTAAAATAAATATTACATAACCCTTGGTGTCTGTGTACATATCCAGATTTTATATAGACATAATATAGAGATGTAGCAGACACAGCTGGTGTCCACCCAAAGCTTCTCGGTCCTCTTCTGTCAGTTCTGTGTGTCTGTTTCCCAGCTCTTGTGTGATTTGATGCTGATAGTCTGTACCTGTGACCTTCAGAGGATTTTCCATGGACAGAAAGGTTCTTTGCCCCTCCGGAGTGCCACGTGTGCCTGGGAGTGGTGCACCTCCCCGGCCCTCCACCCCCATACCGGGGAACCCCTGACTAGTGGGAGGACAAACGCGCAGCTCTTTTGTCTGGAAGTTGGGCTAACTGAGGTGCAACTTATACCCTGAGACTGCCGATGGGGTCAGGCTGGACCTGCAACTTGGCCTAAGATGATGCCCTTGTTCACTTCTTCCCCTTCCTGCATCTCCGCTCCCTTCCTGGTTTCCCCTGGGAGCACCCTCTCAACAACCCCCTGCACGTGAATGTTTGACTTAGAGTCTGCCTCTGGGAGAAGCTGACGTAAGATGGTAGTCATAGCAGGAAAAGATACATCAGACATTCTACGTGAATAAACATATATAAATATTTTAGGACTTCAAAAAACACCAAAAAACTTCCCCTTTATAGATTGGCTCTTCTATTTTTAGTATAAATTCAAACATATAAGGGGGGGGGTCAACAAAACCCCAGAATTTGTTTATAAAAATTTATGTATTTATTCTTACATGTTTAAACTTCGATTACCTTCAAAGTACTTTCCATTTGATGTAATACGCCTATTGTGACGCTTTTTTCTGCTACTCAGAACGGTTTTTGAACTTGTCAATTTTGATGTCTTTTAGTGCTTCTGCCATTTTTTCTTTCACCTCTTCCAAAACGTTTTCCTTTGAAGAATTTTTTCATCTGGGGAAATGGAAAGAAGTCACTTGGGATGGTGTTGGGTGAACGGGGAGGGTGGGGCATAGGGGTCATGCCATTTTTGGTCAAAAACTGTTGAACACTCAGCACAGTGTGGGCAGGTGTGCTCGTAAATCACCCATCGTGAGATGGGCAAATGCAGTGAGTCTTTAAAAAAAAAATTTCACCGAAACGCAGCCTCTCACAACAACACCAGCTGGTACACTGTACGGATGAGTTCCTAGAACTCTTGCGTCGTGGGAGAAGCCTGTACTACAAGGAGCTCGCCCTCCAGAAGATAATAAGATAATTCCGTTGTGTTTTTTGTTTGGGGGGGAGTCCCCTCTTGTATGTATTACTTATATTTTAATTGGTCCAAATGGGATTTACTGGCCAGTCACCAATCAGTATCTTTAAGATGGAGGCTCCTAAATTACTCAAGGAAGCACATGGATGCCAAAAGGAGGCGTGTTTTGTACCAAACTGCTCGGGAAGGCCCCTAATGCCTTTCACATTTCTCATCTGGCTTACGCCTTCCCTTCTGTGGTTAGTTATTTATTTTCTTTGACATTGGGTGGAGTCTCCTTCCTCTTCAAGAGAGTCGCCAGGATGTCTTTCTGCAAAACTAAACACATAGTATTACCGCCTTTGTAACTGCAAGTGATCTCCTACAAGCCCCTTCGGCTACCTGGAAAAGTCAGAAGGATGCCCTCGTCTAGGTGGATGTCCAGGTTTGCCCCTATGTGCTCACGCATGACAAAGCCCAGGGCGGAGAAAGGAATCGCTCCTCTTTTATCTAGTTTCTTGACTGCTTCCCTTTCCCTCAGGATCTATAGAGGAATTAGTCAACTACTCACTAGGGTGACTTACAATTCACGAAAGTTTTTGGTTGATTACTAAGTTCTGTTGATTTTCTGCCTTTTGCACTTGTCTCCTCGGAGTGCCCTAGTTCAGAGCCTCTTTATCTCGTATTAATGCTATTTCTGTAGAAGCCAAAATACACGTGAGCCTTGAGGAACACGGGCGTGAACTATGTGAATCCACTTACACATGGAGTTTTTCCAAAAACTACTGTAAATGTATTTTCTTTTATTACGATTTTTAAAAACACTTTTACTCTAGCCTATATTATTGTAAGAATACAGCATATGATACATACGGCATAGAGAATATGTGTTCACTGACTGTTTATGTTATTGGTAAGGCTTCCTGCGAACAGCAGGCTATTTGTGGTTAGGTTCTAGGGCAGTCAAAATTTGTACGCAGATTTTCGATTGTGCAAAGGGGTGGGTCAGTGCCCCGACACCCGCGTCGTTCGGGTGTCAACATACTTGCCCTGCAGCCTCTGCCTTCCGTCTGTACTCTTCTCCCTGCTGCCTGGTCTTGTCACTGCCCCAGTTGCAAGCCTTCGATAGCTATCTATCAGATCGATTCTCAACTTTATTCAAGGCCTTTTGCAATTTTATTCCACCTACTTTGTCTCTGACCATCCCTCCTGCCCTAAAGTTCAAGCTAACTTGCTAACACACATTTCCCAGACCCTCTGACCTCACTGTTTCTTGTGACCCCCTCACCCACTAATGCTCTGACATTTCCTCTTCATTTTGCGGGGCCAGCTCCCATGCTGCCTTCCCCCAGAAGCCTTTCCTGTTCTCTGCTGCTGCAGCAGCTTGGATTTCCTCCACCCGTGTCCACCACAGGGCTTTGGATGTGCCTCAAGTCTGTGGCTAACCCAGTACAGGAGGTGAAAAGTCAAGTCCACAGACGCTGGAGCCATCTTGCCCGGGGCTGAAACTTAGCTTCACCACTTACAAGTGTTGGAGCCATAGTCAAGTCACTTCACTTCCCTGTGATGTGATTTCCTCATCTGTAAAATAGAAGACATAATGGCAGCTTCCTCACTGAGCTGCTGTTAAGATTCAATGAGTTGCTGCATTTTCAGCCTTTTGCACAAAGTGAGTGCTGTATAGTGTTAGCTATTATTTTACTAAGTACATGTCTATCTTCACAAATTGATTGTGAACTCTTAAAAAAAGCAGGGACTGTCTTATGTCCATGTTCCCAGTGTAGGGCACACAGAAGGCACCTGGCATATATTTGTTCAATAAATTGGCTTATTATTACTCTGCCAGTGGTCCATTTGTTTATGGGTTAACTGGTGAGTGCAGGGTTATTTTCAATGAGCTTATATTCCCTACCGTGGGCCAGCAGCAGGTTCAAGCCCTGGTGTCTAGACAGGTTTATAAACGCTGTGAATCTGGGTGACTTGGCCAGGGTACAGGGTTCCTCTCAGTCGGCTTTCCTTATCTCTAGGCCCCGTTCTCTGCTTCTCAGACACCCTGTGAATATGGGGTGTTTCTCGTTCTACTTTATTCAAAGAGGCTTTGTAATTCAATACCCTTGTCCTTGGTTGGAACTGTGTCCCTTTTTTTACTGTGAAGGTTTGGTGTCTATTTGACATTCAGAACAGCAGAATATGCCAGGACCAGCTGAAAGGAAAGAAAGAAAAGGGAAGCCTCAGAAATGTAAGGGTAAGCAGGGCACAAAATAACAGGAAGCCTGGCATTGCTTGAGCTCAACCACTCTAGGTCCTTGTCCAGGGATTCAATTCCTGGTTGTTTCTGCCAAGGAATAATGATAGTCCCTGCTGCTTAGGACTTTGCTGGAGAAATGGGTCCCATCATAAGCCCCTCAACTGAAGGTGCCCAATAGAGAATTTGGAGAGGGCTCAGCAGAGGACAACAAGGACAATTCTGAAGGCAGAGGGTGGAAGGGTATGAGAGAGAAATCTAGGAGTAGGATGGGAGAAGGAGGTGCAATTCTGTGGCTAAGTTCAAGAAAATAAAGGGAGTTTATACGGACATCTAGAATCTTCTACAGACCTGTGCTTTAGCTGAGAGATTTAGGGCAGCTCTAGGAATATGTGACTATTACTGTGGATACAAAGGGATGGCAACTAAGACAGTTCTGTCATAGCTCCTGCACTCTCCGGCCCAAACAGTGGCAATCCTCTGTCACCAGTGCTCAGTGAGGGCCTAGCGTTTATGGGAGCAATGTTGCAGGGGAACAGGGTGACCTTCCATACCAGAGCGCTGTCCCTGTCCCTCTCATGTCTGCCCCTTCCAAGTCTTAGTTCTGTAGACCAGAGAGCACTTCTGGTGTGGGCAGAAACCCTGAGCCTTTGATTCCTCTTTCGAAAAAAGTCAATTCTTCCTTTTTACTGTCTCCTAGAACTGTTCATAGAAACCCGTGACTATGACTTCATTTTTGACTTTTCCTTTTCATTCTAGATCCACCTTTCCATTTTCTTAATTCCTACTTGTCTTTCCATTTTCCTTCCCTCTCCTTCTCTTCCACTTTCTGGGGCTCCCCAGTCTCCTCTCTCATGCAGTTCCTTATGTGTTGGTCTGGCAAAGAGGGGCTGTGGCATAAGCCAGAGCCTGGCATTTGCCCAATCCTGTCACCCACATCCCTTAGTGACAGCCAGTATAGGGAACTTTCCTGGCTGGGCCCGTCCTGGGGCTTTGGCTCCTTCCACTGATAAACTGCCTGGAGACCCTCATCTACCCTAGAAGCTGGGTTAAGAAGGATCTTGGTTTTTGTATTGTTTGACCATGGGTGAGTTGAAATATGGGTCTGTAATATCATATCTTCATTCATCGAATATTTACTGTGCACTTACGACATGCCAATTACTCTTCTGAGTTCTGGGCAGGAAGATATGTAAACAAGATCCAGTTTCCACAAGGGGCTCGCAAGCAGATGTGCCGTCTGCTTTTGTAATGAACCATAACACACTGGGAGAAGTTTTCTGTTAACAATATGAAAAAGATGTGGGTAAATGGAGGAAAAATGAATCGACGGGCCATGCTTCCTCTCAAAAGCAGACTCTGTCTTGTGTGGTCACTTGGGTGGTTGCCATAATGTACATAAACACGGATGATGCCATGTTATTTTGACTCCGTCTTACCAGTAGCCCATTTCCTTTCTACTCACAGCAACATAGCAAAACAAAAATAATCATTAGCCCTCCCTCCTTTTTTTTTTTTTTTTTTTTGCTGAGGTAGCCATGCAGATATTTCTAACCCATGATGGCTTTCATCAGCCACATTTTTACCACTTGTTATTGAAAGCAGCTCCAGATTTTAGTCTTATGAAACTCTCCCAAGAGGAAGAGCCGCATGGAAATACAACGGAAAGACAGCTCTCATGAATGATCTCTTTTTACAAGGGTGGGTGGATGGGAAAATACGGTAGACTTAGACTTAGAAGACTAGAGGGCTAGCCCCACTTATTCACCAATTAACCTGATGTCGCTGGGCCTCAGTTTCTTCATTTGCCAATGGGGATGATAACAGGATCCATCTTGTTGGGCGATGGTGAGGATTTGGTGAGAAAATGCAGATAAAACACTTAGAATGCAGGCATAGTGGCAGTGATGATGAAGTCCAAACTTCCTCATCAGCAGAAGGAGCAAGTTTCTGTTCAGCAACATTTCTTGAACATCTTCCATATTGGTGCCTCACTGTGGGTTCAGAATGATCCAGAAGCTCACCACTGGGGAAGGGGACACACACACATACAGAGATGACTCTATAACAGAATATACAGTCCCAAAGAGCTGCTAGGTTCATGAGTGTGGGTGCGCAGGGCAGGAGGGTCCTGGAGAGCTTGGTGGGGAAGCAGCGTTTGATCTGGGCTTTGAAGGGTGAGTAGAGCGAGATTGTCTTTTCCTACAGAAAAACACATAAAAATTCTTCGTGATTTCTCTGGACTCCCTTCTGCTGCTTCTCTACCCCTTGCATTGGGGTATTTTCAGTTCCTCAGAAATACAACATACCTTCTCTTGCCTTCCGCCCATCGTTGCACGTGCCAATTTGTTTGACCTGAAACTCCTTCTTCCTATGCTAGAGGGGTAGCATAGTGAACAAGCAAGGCGCCAGGGTCAGACGATGGAGTTTGACCTAGCTTTGCCATTTACCAGCCACTGGGGCCCCTGCTGTGTTACTCAATGTCTTGGTGAGTCAATGTCCTCACCTGCAAAATGGGGATACAGGATAATAATAGTGCCTACCTCAAAGGCTGGCTGTGAGGATTAAATGAGGTAATACCTGCTGAGTACTTGCCAGCCCCACCCACAGTAATCGCTGAATATTAAACAGGAGCAGTTGTGGTGAATTTTCTATGTCTGCCATGCTCCTACTTGTATTTCAGGTCTTAGCTTAGTCACCACTTCGTCTTGGGGGACTTTTCATACACAGGCCAACTCCTAAGGCCAGGTTGAGTGCTCCCATAGGCACTGCATCTCCTCTTCCACCAAATTACCAACACCTCTCATCTCTGTGTCTCCACTAGGTAGCAAACTCCATGAGTACAGGGGGCAGTTGATTGTAGGCTGCTGGGAGGGACACAGGGTAGGCACTCGGTAAATACTGAATGAATGACTTGGGGTGAGGGTCCTAGCGACCGCCAGGGTATGGCAGAGCCTCCTGGGCCAGCCAGGGTGGGAGTGGGCCGCCAGAGTCCTGTGAAGATGGACAGGTGGACCTTGACACCGCAGAGACCAGACAGCCTGGGCGTCCAGGGTGTCAAAGGCAACTTTCCGCCACTGGATGGAACCTGGGCAGACGCGCATCGCCATGCAAAGTTGGCTCGTCTGCCCCTTCCGGAGAAACTGCCGCCCGACGTGTGGGGCTAGCGTTCTCGGGCCCCGCCCCCTGCTCCTCCCCCGGGCGCGGCCCCGCCCCTCCCGCCCACGCCCCGCCCCTCTCGCGGCAACCACTGTGGCTACTGGCCCGCGGCGCCCCCACGGAGGCGGGTCCCGCACGCTTATTCCGCCGCGAGCAGCGCCGCGAGCAGCGCCGCTCGGATCCGCACCGACCACCGCCGCGGGATGCTGCGCTCGACGTCCACCGTCACCCTGCTCTCTGGCGGCGGTAACAGGACGCCCGGGGCACCCAGCAGGAGGGTGAGTACCTGGGGACCGGAGCCGCTGCAGTCCCGCTTCCCCGTCCCAGTCGCCCGGCAGTAGGGGTCTGAGGTTGGGATGCGCGGGAGCCGGTCCCTGGCCCTGATGCCCCACCGTGGACATCAACTTTTCGACCCCACCCCAGATCTGGCCCTGACCCTTCTTCTCGATGCCCCAGGCGCGCCCCAGGCTCGAAGGGTTTAGGGGACTTTCTGGAATTCCCAGAGATTTCCTCTCCTTCCTGACTCCGCTGTCAAGACAAGTTTATTGGCACCAGTTAAAAAAAAACAACAAAAAACAGAAAACCAAACAAAACAAAAAAACAAGGAAGAGACATTTCTGCAGTATCTGTACCTTAAGATTCAAAGGTAAAGAACGGCTTTAACAGCCAAACTTCCCTCCTTCCAGCGATTAAGATAAAGGGTCGCTTGTTCCCACTAGTGATAGAATAACACTACTTGCTACCGGAGTGGGCTTAGCCAAGGTAGGTTTCACCTCACAAAGTAGGGTCAGCAGCTGGAGCCTAGCTGCATGTGACTTGGGTTTATGCAAATTTTCTTCATTCTGATTTAAATATTAGCACAGTGGTAGCAGAGGCAGCCCTGGTAGCCTTGGGCACCATCTTTAGGGTGGTTGCCCTTTGGAAGCGCTCTGTTTCTCTGCGATCTTTTTTTGCATCTCTTATCTAGTCTCCAGGCATTCTGGGAAAGACATGCTAGGCACATGCAATTTGCATCTTTCCCATTCCCTGTCTCTTCCAAGATCAGCACCTCAGAGCACACTGCCAGGGCCTTGGTTTGAGCTTTTCTGTGATCTATTCATAGTGATATTCAGTACTTAACATCTGGTGCCTCTTTTCTGTGGTTGAGGCATCTCCTCTGTGTTTCCCCAAGGTTTAGCAAAATAGGTGTTTAAGTCCAAGTAAGGCACCCTTTGATACTCTAATTGTGTTCTAGTTTGTAGATATACGTATTTGCTTTTTATATACCTCAGCCAAGTGACTAACAGTTGCCTTATTTACTGTCTTTGTTTAGCTCTAGAAAAAAAGGCATATTGTTACCTTTGGGCGTGGGCCAAGTGATGGGTTCTGGGGTGTGTGTGCACACATGTGTGTATATACTAAACATTTAGGATTGACAGAATTCTGGTGGTTCATTCATTTGCTTCATAAAGCAAGATCTCCATTAGGTCCAAGTGAGTTTCCAGCCATGGTCCCAGCCATATCCAAGAGGGAAATTTGCCTTTTTCTATGGAAATCCTTCACGGTTGGAACATAGTTATGATTGAGAAAGAAGAAGCCACTGCAAAGCTAGCCCTGAGCCTGGACAGTCATGTGTGAACCAGATACCACGAAGTGCATTGTCTAAGTCCCCCTCCAGAGGTGGGACCTGCTTGGAGCAGCTAGAGTGATACTGTGGGGGGATGCAAATGTGGTTAGTAAACAATATCATTTTTCTGAAGATTTTTTCTCAAATATTACTTTCAAGTATTTCTTTGGTTATACGTGTTTTGGTGTCTGGCACAGTGGACACACTATGGAGAAGGCTCTGCCTTTTGAATAAGACAACCTAAGTACTTTGGAAGGAAGGGGTCAGGACCTGCATCAAACCATGCAGGGCTGTTCTGAGCACATGAGTACTTGTTTTGAGAAGATATCGAAAGGTTCTAGGGTTCCCTTTATGATTTTCCACTCTACTCATGATTTGCAAATGTCACCAGTACTGTGTGTGTGTGTGAGGGGGGGTGATGGGAGGCTGTGCTCCTCTGATTGATTGACTGATTGACCGATTAAACAACATTTACAGATTTCCTTCTGTGTGATACAGGCCTAGGCATTGGGTAGAGTGAACCCAATGTCACAGACTGCCATGATGCAGTATGATGTCTGTTCCAGTGGGGTAGAGTGTTAACAGAGTTGGGTGGAAGCCACAAGACAGGTTCTTCCGAAGCATCTGAGGAAGGCCTCCCTCTGCAGGAGACGTCTGAGTTTAGTCTTGTAGGACAAGTAGGAGTTTGCAGGGTCCTTGACATTGGGGTTCTGAAAGGAGGAAGTATCGTTCTTCTAAATGGAACTGTTGACAAATACTCTGTAACAGTGGCATATTGGACGTGCTTTAGATCAAAACATTTACTTCTTTTTTGGAAAAACAGGAGCAAGATGTCTTGAAAAGAAAATTGTAGACCAAACAAGTAATTATGAAACGTGTGCCATTAAAATAGCATTTCTGTTTTATCCAAATTGCTTACCAAATTAGGGCCTGCAGGGGGACCAGGCTGTGTTGGTGTGGGTATGCAAGCCTCAGAAATGGTGGTGACAGCTGACACTGAGCAGGGACTTCTCTGAGTCAGCGGCCAAGGGCGGTGTGGCCAGACCGGACTGTCACCAGTTCTCCTTCACTCAGTGGCTGCCACCTACAGTTGACACTTCCTCCTTATCTGGAATCATCTCTCAAGACAAAAAGAAACAAACAAACAAACAACAGGTGGGAGAGTAATTTCTGTCAGCTGATAAACAAATCTCTAAGAGGCGTTTATGGATGCCAACCAGCAGGGCATATGAAATTAAAAAAAAAAATCTGCCTCTAAACCAGTTTGCTCTAAAAATAGTTTTATCTATGGTAACAGCAGGAAGATAAATTGGCTGGAGAATACCCAGAGACAGAAAGATGACCTTGGAGAATGGGGAAAACCTTTCTTAAAATATTGGCATTGCTTCATGATTTAGAAAGGAATTTTGAAAATGCAGTTAATCCCACTGAATGAGCCTTTGAAAAGAGAGGTCAGTGGTGTGCCCGGGTTGTACACTTTTTGGGGAAGGCCTGTGTTGCTTGGTGCAGCCAAATATTTTTGGTTAAGCAGTTTAGGGCGGCGTGAGACCTGTCAAGGGCTTCCTCCAGCACAATGTCTCCTCCTGATAGCGAAGGACTGTTCGCTGATGTCACTGTGATCGTGGGCCCTCAGTGGCCTATTAAAAAACAAAACAAAAGTCAACAAGGCCACAAGGAGAGGACGTTTTCTAGCCTGCTCTTGCCCACATTTCTTTGTGTTTGGCAAAGGCTTCCTCTGTTAAATACCGAATGGGTCTGCCAGTCATCACTGCCTAGCTAATTAATGCAGCACTCTCCTGGGTCCCATTTCTGTCCGATTGGCTCAAAGTAAAGAATTCTCTTTAGCTGCGCATTGAATGGGTCAGGCAAGAATTTACTTCATTTCCTTTTCCTTTTCACAGAAACATTGTGTGCGTAACTTCTGTATTGTCCTACAGGCTCTGAGGAAGGGACACAGGGTGCTGTGGGACCTCAGCGTCTGGAGAGGGAAGTTGTCTGCAGCATCCACCAGGGAGGGCCCGGGCAGGGGGCCTGCTGCCCCCAAAAAGCAGGCTGGCCCCTCACGAGGGCCCTCCTGATAGGCCAAGTTGTACAGTTTTGGAACCCTGGCATCCTCAGGGCTGAGCCAAAAAGCATCTGTCACTAAAAATTGACAGTCATATCTCAGAAAAAAAGAAATGTCCCAGCCTCTCTGCTTTGGTTCACTCATTTTGCTGTGTCAGGTGTAGGATGAATGAATGGCCTTGGGTCCTCGGGACTTGCAAGGAAACTTGAGACCTGGAGGCTCTGGTCACTTGGGAAACCCTTTCAAGTCAGTCAGCCTCAAAAGTTGTCTAATTGGGTTCAGGGAGCCGTGGGTCCAATGCTAACTAACTAGAGACCATGTTGAAATGCTCTGATCGAAAATACTTTCAGTGATGCCATGCGTGTGGTCTTAGAGCTTCCTGTGGCCCCCCCTCTCAGGCTGAAACAATTCTTGAATTCCCCAAGACACTGGAGAGTAAGTAGCACGGTGGTATTTACTGCTTTTCCCTTTTTAAATGAGTGATACTTCCTAAATGTCAATCACATTGTTGACTCTTACTTGTTTTTTTAGGCCAGAGTGAAATACAAAATTCAGTCACCTGACTCCTGCTTCAAGAGCCCCTCAGTACTGCCAGGACAAAGCACAACTCCCTTAGCTTAGCATCCAGGCCCCTCTGATTTATCTTTGCCTTCCCTGTTTCCCCTCCCCATGTATACTCTTTCCAGATATTCCTAACTACTTGCCATTCCCCAAGCATTCCATGCTGTTCCCTGTCTTTGCCTTTTTTGTACCCCTCCTCTGATGAAGGGTCATCTTCTCCAGGAAGCCTGCCCTGAAGCCTCCTCTTCCGTGTTCCCCTAGAGGCCTGTGCACCCGTCATTGCTTGCACCACCTATGATTAACGACTTTAGGGACCCTCCCCTCCCCAGGCCTGCTGTACTAGGTGCTTAAAAAGAGGAGTGTCACCAGGATCCTAAAGGAGCCTCACTTAACATTGAATTGGCAAAGAGGAAAACAGGAAGAGAAGCTTGAGGTTAAAGCCAGCCTGTCACCTTGGGGCCACCTGGGCAGGAAGCAGGTGACAGATGGATGGGAGTGCTGGTCCAGGTGACGAGTCTGACAGTTCTGGGAAGGCCTCCAAATATTCCAGTTACCTCATCCTGTTCGTAGTTGGAGTTTCATTCGTTTGGTTAAGTCATGGTTCTCAACCCTGGTTACACATAGCATCCTGAGAAGCTGAAAGCCCAGGCCCCACCCCAGACCTTCAGAAAGAACTTCAGAAAGTAGAGAAAAATATCCGTGTTGTTAGGAAGCTCCCCAGGTGACTCCAATGTGCATCCAAGGATCAGAACTCCTCCTTCCAGCTTTGGTTTTCCCTTACAGCTCTTGTGCAAATGCAGACACTTCTGGGACAGTGTTCTGGAAGGTCCCTGTGGCCATGCGGAAGGGCAGGGATGTTTGGAGGGTAGATTGGGTGGGTCATAACACTCCAGGTCACACTGGTATCTGTGAACATTCATTTACCTGTGGGTTCGCCTCGATCTTGGCAGCCAGGGCACATTGTGTGCTGGTTCAGAAGTGTACAGGTCGCCGTCCTTCTGTGTGGCTTGAATGCTATGAGTTTTGTCTGGAGTCAGCTCTGACACAGGAGAGAGAGGCTGGAAAAAGTGTCCAAATATGTAGATCAGGGGCCAGCAAGCTGCTGTCCCTGGGCCATAGGCAGCCCTCAGCCTGTTTTAGATGCTTCGAGCTCAGCCTGGTTTTCACACTGGCCTGGGAAACCTCAATGTTTATTCTCTGGCCCTTACAGAAAAAGTTTGCCCCACCCTGATGATAATCAGGCCTTCAAGTTCAGGGTCACGACAGAGATAAGAGGGCTACTCCAGAACAGGCATGCCTTGTTCCACACAGCCTGGCACGAGATTTCCAGGGATTTTATGCTTGTGCTGAGCAGAGGGAGTATGGGATCCATCCTCCCGGCCCCAACCGCAGGGTCCACACCTCCTCTGGTTAGGTGGAGGTGGGCAAGGGCCCCACAGTCAAAATGCTGACCAGGGCTAAGAGAAATGTACATGCATTTGGCTAAATTCCTTAGGGAAATCCATCTTTGTAAACAGAGTAGCAACCCCTGGCACCTCTTGGGGTCATCGTTTCCACTACTTTTTATTTTAGATGGATGGTTTTCCTCAGGTGAGCCCAGGTGCCTGAAGCTGAGAGCATGACGGTGCATGGAGCCCCAGGACGGAGACCAACCCTCTGCCTTCACAAAGGGGATCAGAAGCAAGCCCCAGAGGGCCTGCTTAGCTCCCGGTGCCTTGAGTTGCAGACAAGGGCTTGCTTGTGTATTTTCTTGTGGCGGACGCTTGAATGCTTGCGGTGGTGGCTGAATGCTATCTGCCCCTCCCTTGCTCTCCCTCCCATAGGTGTTAGTTTGAAGAATGTGGAAGGCTCTCTAGGGAGTTTCAGGCACATTCTCCTTACTGTGTTTTAGTTAACCCAAAAAGAAACCCATACTGATATTTACTGAGAAGTGCCTATTTTGTGTTGATACTGTGTTAAGCCCTGTAAGGGCTACCAATGCAATTAGGTGCAAAGCTTTCTCCATCTCTCCCTCTATTTTTTCCATTCTTTCCATGTTGTAGTGTGTGGAACATAACAGGAGGTATTTAATAATTGCTGTCAAATCCTTGAGCTCAGATTTGAGTGTTAGTCCCTTCCTCCAAAGATGGCTCCTCAGTCTTCCACTAGAGGCCTTGCATCTACAGCAGGCATTTGTAGACTGTTAGAGGTTGGCCTCTGCCTATTTGTCCATTTTCTCTGTCACTGTAGCTTAGGATGCTGGCCACTTACTGTCCTTGGATCAGGCCAGCTTCTGTGCCTTCAGCCATCCTGGAACAAACACCTTGCCTGGTAGTGGTCTGTTATTTTGACAAAGAATTCTCCAGACCTCATGGACCTGAAAAGTTCTTCTGTACTTCTATACCCAGCTCAAACGTCATCTCCAGGAGCCTTCCCATATACTCTCACCTCCAATTAAAATAATTGTTCTCCTTCCTGTATTCTCATAGTAATAAAGGACACTACAGAGGGCTGTCTAGAGAAAGGGAATTCTGCTGCAATCCCTGAGGGCCATGCTAGGTCTATTTAGGTAAGAGTTCTGAGGTAGCATGTAAGCTCATTATCAGAAAGTTAGAGGTGAGGTGTAGCAAAATGGGATGCTTTGGAGGGACGTGATGGTGTATGTGGAAGTGCTAACACATGTCCTGAATGCCTGTGCATGGAAAATGTTACTCCCAGACTGGGCACCCATCTGCTAGTTGTGTTGTTAGGAGTGGGAGTTCCTTCATGGTGCCAGCCAAGTGTAAATGACTCATGAGGCTTTGCTGCAATTGAAAATGGCAAAGTTTTATTCAAGGATCTTAGGGTTTGCAAACTGAAAACAACAATTAGGCAATGTCCCAGAGCGTTCTGAAGAAGAAAGAAAAGTTGAGTTTTTATGGTAAAAAGTACATTCTTGAGAAGAATCATCCCTGCATTCTTAGCCTCTGGATTGGTCTGAGGTGATAATCTTCCAGACGTACAGTAGTCTGGATAATGGATGGCAGGTGGTCTGGACACATGAACATTCCTTCTTAAGTTCTTCGGGCAAGTAATCAGAGGGTTATCTATATGTTATATGTCTGTATCTATATCTGTGTCTGTATCTGCATCTATATCTATCTCCAGGCATTGATGCACAACTGGAAAATTCAAAAGTTTAAGTCCTCAGGCTAGTTAAAATAAAATAAAATAAAATCTGTTCCTCATGCTTTTGCCCATTTGGTTTGAACCAGTTTTGTCAGCCTGACTATACAGACTCCATTTTAAGTCAGCTTAGCTCTACTGACTTCATCTTGTTTTCTTCATTCATTACCCCATAGCTTGGCAGTTTGGACTTAAAGGGTCTTTTACAATCCCCTCCTACCCGGGGCTTCTTGGCTGCAGGGCAGTTTTGCTCAGAGACCACCCTGTGGATCAGTGCAGACCCGTGACCCTGCAAGCCAGGTTGGGGGGTATATTAGTTTGCTGGGGCTGCTGTAAAAAGTACCACAAACCAGGTGACTGAAATAACAGACAGTGTTGTCTCACACTTCTGGAGCTAGAAGTCCAAAATCAAGGTGTTGGTAGGGTTGGTTCCTTCTCAGGGAGGGAAGGATCTGGTCCAGGCTTCTGTCCGGGGCATGTTTATATAGCGTTCTCCCAGTATGTGTGTCTGTCTCCAAATATCCCCTTTTTATAAGGGAGTCAGTCATTTTGGATTAGGGCCTATCCTAATGACCTCATTTGAACTTAATACATCTCTAAAGACCCTGTTTCTAAATAAGGGCACATTCTGAAGTATTGGGGGTTAGGACTCTCCCATATGAATTTTAGGGAGATGCAGATCCATCCATAGTGAGGCAAGCAGCGCTCCTGTAAGTCGAGCCCATGTAGCTGCAGACTGGGTACTCTGGGTGCAGATGGAGCCTTATTAGTTAGTTTTTTTTTTTAATGGCAGGATCACTTTTCCCTGGGAAATGTCACAGCAGGAGCAGGCTGTGATGTTATGGTGAAATAGACATCATGCGGCATTAAGTATGTTCTCATTGTTGTACAAACATCACCACCATCTATCTCCAGAGTTTTTCATCTTCTTAAACTGAAATTTCATCCCCATTACATGATAACTACTCAATCCTCTCTCTTCAGCTCCTGGCAATCACCATTCTACTCTCTGTTTCCGTGACTTTGTGGTACTGGCTTAGTTCACTTAGCATGATGTCCTCAAAGTTCATTCATGTTGCAGCATGTGCCAGAATTTCCTTCCTTTTTAAGATTGTATAATATTTCATTCTACATATTGGGTTGGACAGCAATCCATTTGGTTTTTTCCATAAAATAAAAGGCACATTTTTCATTTTCACCAATAACTTTATTGATTTGGATATTTTGAATATGTTGGCTATCTCCTGCGTGGTATAATGTTGAGTGTTCTCAATTAGTGTCTCAATCCGATCACTATCAACTTCTAACCGACCATGGAACACTGTCCAGTGAGACATCTCCAGCACAAAACTTCACAAACCACTTTGTACACATTCAGTAATCACAGCAGCGTCTCCATACACTGCACAAGTCTTTTGTTTTTGCATTTCAGTTGCACTTTTACTTTTCTTAAAACAATAAAGCACAACATGCCAAAAATGTGGCATTTTTTCTTCTATCTTCAACCTTAAAATGGCTACACACAAATTCACCAATTTTGATGTTTTTTTTAAACGTACACTGATAAGACAGCTGTCACAATACAATCTAACAAAATTATTTCAAATAGAGTTAAAGACAAAGTGCTACTGGAGCCATCTTACGGAAAAAAACAAACAGACTTTTGGGCCAGCCCAATGCATGCTGCGTTTTATTTATTTCTCCCTCGCCCATCGACGGACACTTGCTCTGCTTCCACCTTTTGGCTGTCGTGAATAATGCTGCTATGAACCTGGTTGTATAGACTTGAAACCTTTGTGACTGAACACGGACATGTTTATTGTAAAATTCGACATGTAATCAAGTAGAAAGCACCCCCGCACCCCATTCGCCACTGTGTGCTTCGGTCTCTGGCCCTCCAGCTGTATTTCGGACTGTGCATGTGAAACACGTACAGGGTTCTGGAACCTGAGCCATTCAAAAGTGTTTGTAGTAATGTGAAATCACTCAGTACTCTCCTTGTTTTGAGCAGTGGTATGCTGAATGTGGGTGACGGGCCAGGCCAAGGCTAGCTTGCCCTCAGAGTGCCCTGTGTGATGATCCCATTGCTAAGCAGGGAAACAGGCTCTGAGAAGCACAGGATCATCCAGCTCTTTCTACTCCAAATGTGAGTTCATGACCGGCCTCTCCTCTCTGTCTCTCGTAGGCAAATGTCTGCAGACTACGGCTGACTGTACCTCCTGAGAGTCCGGGTTCTGAGGAAAGTGAAAAGAAGATTGAAAGAAAAGAACAAGTAAGACGTTTCCGAGGCAAAGCTCTGATAAGTTCTACTCTTTGGACTCTTATGTTAACCCTCCTGTCCTCTACCCGGTCTGTTCACAGAGCCTGAATGTCAGTAACTCTGTGGATGGAAGGCCCTCTCAGCCTTGCCGCCCCATCTCCTGTCTTCCCAGAAGTCAGACCGCCCTGACCGGCTGGCTCTGCTGGCCGTGCCCCTGCTCTTGTTGCATGGTGAACACTGGCTCTGTGTTGGCTTTAGTGACAGGTGCTGTGGCAGCAAACGTGTTTTTCCTGAAAGAGCTCAGTCCGGTAGAGTCAAAGGGCCCATTGTGAGCTGCCGGTGGGACCTGCGCCGTTCCCCGCAGCAGGAGCAGCTGGGCCCAGTTCACGCTGTGGGGAGTTTGCCTGCAGAGGAAACGCCCAGCAGGCTCTGGCGTGTGTGGCCAGGGCAAGGGCACTTGGCTGCAGGTAGGAGGTAGCAGACTTTTTTGTGCCAGCTGCTGTGCTAAGTGCTGGGCTGTGAAGATAAGTCCGACCTTGTCCTTGCCTTAGAGGAACTTGCAAGGTTTCGAGTGAGGCCAATGTGACAGTAAACAATGATGACATGATGCTTCAAGCGCTGGGATCCAGAAGTGTGCGAAGGGCCTGAGAGCGCGGGGAAGGAGTAACAGACTGCTTGGGGGTGGCGTGGAAGCAGAGGCTTACAGGGCACAGAGCAGATCCTGCTCACCTCTTGGCCTGTGGCCCGAGGCAAGTGACTTCTCTCATTCACAGACGGTTATGGGGCACCTACTTCGTTCCAGGCCCTGTTCTAGACACTGTGACTACAGCAGTGAGCGAAGCAGTAAACAAAACAAAACACAAGCCTGTCATTCATAGGACTTAATGTAAGTCCTATTGAGAGGACAGCAGAAATTTAAAGATGAAAGACAGTTATAGAGTTTAGAAGGTAGTAAGTGCCAACGAAGACAAATAAAGCAAGAGAAGGGGACAGGAATACCAGGGCATAGGTAGTAGTTTTTCTTCTGCATGTATTTTGCATAAGTATAAAATAAAAAAATATGATATAATATAAATTTTATATAGAGAATCATAAGACAATACCTTCTCAAAATATAAGCTATGCTGTGGAAATAACCAATCATGTGGTCACTTATGAAAAAGGAAGTTTTTCTTTGACAGGTAAATGGTGGGTAATGCCCCCAAATTCACTGTAGGTCTTGGTCTCTCTCCTTCCCTTGTCTCACACCCTTCTTTTCCCCACTTGCTACCAAGGACAAAGAGCTATCTGTGCTCATGCAAATGACGAATGACCGGGAAAGGAGGTAGGGAGGAAGGAAAACGAGGGGATGACTAGAGCGAGGTGAGAGAATGTAAAGATGCGTATCTGCCGAAAAAGAGAGGATGAGTCCCACTAGGAGGATCCAGTGACAGAGCTGGTTCCAGGTGGGATCAGGGAGAGCACAGGGTGAGCCTGGGACATGTGCTGGAAAGCAAGGTGGCACTCACAGGCGAATGGGGTCAGATCGACACGACCCCGAAGCTGGTGTGAAAGGGCTCTCACTGGCAAAAGCGGAACAATTTGGGCATCTAATAGAATAATGACAGCAATGGGTTATGACACACTGAATAATGAAAACAGCCCTCATGACTGCATAGTAATAATGAGAGGTGGTGGGCAGACAAAGGGAGAGGGCTCTCCTTTACAGGATGTCAGCTGCTAAATTTAGAAAATCTCTGTTTTGTAACCCTTAGGTTGGGTCATCAGTGGATGCAAAAACTAATTGGTGAGTGAGTATTATGGAACAAGATATTCACATGGTGTCAGAGTAATGCCTCCCAGATTGCTTACTGATTTTAAAGGTACAGTGACACAGCCTGACAGTTTCATAGTTCAATCAAGTGATCCAGTTTAGCAACCAGTACTGGGATGGCCTGGTGCTATGTGACTTCTGAGGTGATCTGATTAAGAAGGGCACAGTATTGCATAGTAGTATTCACATAAAACTTGTTTAACTGAATCTAGTAATAAGGAAACAGAAAGATCCAAAATGTGGGAGTATCTGTAAAACAGTTGGCCAGAATGTTTTAATAAATTCAATTTTTTTTAAAAGATGAGAATGGTAGAGATAAGAGACTTCTATCAAATATAATAAGTGAATCTTGAGTAGGTCCTGGATCAAAAAAATCTACAAAAGATACATTTGGGTAATTGCACAATTTTGAATATAAACCACATATTAAATGTCATTGAATAAATATTACTTTTCTTACTTGTAATAATGGTACTTTGGTTATGTAATTGAACTATTCTTTCAGCTTCTCTGCAGCTTAGAATATTCTCCAAAGAAAACATTTGGGAGTAAAAATTTGTAGCCAAAAGAGAGTGGGAGTGGCCAGGCTTCAGCCACTGGACTCTTGTTGGTGACTGGGGCCCTTGTAGCTGGGGATGTGTTTGTCCCCTTCTGTCCTCACTGACCCCTTTCCTGTCTATCCCTTTAGAGTTGATAGATTTGTCAGAGAAATGGGCCTGGGCTATGTCCAGAGGCACGTGGGCAGCTTAGCACATGGGGACTCAGAAGGAGCGCTTTTTGAAGAAGGGACCCGAACTGGAGGGAGCGACAGGACAGGGCCTTGGTGGCTGCCCCCATATGCAGGGTGGAAGATGTGGGGGGTTAGCTGGGCTGGAGTTGACCCAGCTGAGTGCCTGGGGAGAGGTCTGTGAAGGGTCCTGGTGCGCACAGTGGGGCAGTAGATGCTGTGAAGCCCTGGAGGGCACGTCACCGCTACAGAAGAATCCTGCATTTCCAAAGAAACAGGCGCATGTGTTCTATGTCAAGTGGGAGTTGGTAACCAAGTTGTGTACCGATTAGCCTATTAGTCTTGAACAGTGCTTTTCAATAAAAAGATTTTATTTATTTATTTTCAAAGAGAGGGGAAGGGAAGGAGAAGGAGGGAGAGAAGCATCAATGTGTGGTTGCCTCTCACATGGCCCCCACTGGGGACCTGGCCTGCAGCCCAGGCATGTGCCCTGACTGGGAATTGAACCAGCGACCCTTTGGTTCACATCCCACGCTCAATCCACTGAGCTACACCAGCCAGGCCTTTTTAAAGCAATAGGACCCTCTATTTTTTTCTTTTGGTCAAAATGTTATCCCAAGCCCTTATATATAACTGAGGCAAAAGTGGTAATGGTGGAAGCCAGAGTCCCCTCAGTCTCCTTTGACACTGCTTCCCCCGGCCCCTCTGGCCTGAAAACTGCAGGAGCGCAGGGTAGAAACTGCCAGCATAGATTATGTGCCCTGACGCTGTACTGGGTGGACCTGAGTGTCCACCCAGTGTGCAGTCTGAGTGTCCATCTGTGATGCATTGGTGACTCACTGCAGAAGAACTGGGGTTGAGAGGAGGAGGGTGGGGCTGGCTGTTTCTCCGGGACTGAAGTCCTTGGGTGGTGGCAGCACTTGCAGGCACTGGTGGTAAATGTGAGGCTGTTCTAGGTGATTTCGTCACCAGTCCTGGTGGGGTTCCTGGTCTTAAGTCACTGGAGCCAGAGGCAGGCACCAGGCAGTGGGCCCTGGGGGTGCCACCTCCTCTGATGTGCCTTCAGTGTGGCTGCCCCTCCCTGGGACATTGTAGTCCACACCATCACAAGATGCCAAGAGCTCTGGATGACCTTCCCTGTTGAGATGACTTTGGTGTTTTGGGAGGGGGTCTGCATTGTGCAAAGGCTGGGGACTGAGGCTAGCTGAGACGTGGAACCCGGAAGACGCTAAATGGCCCAAATGGCTGCTGATGAAGTAGAAGTTCTTGGAGGATTTCCAGGGCCCTGTTAGAGCTGCAGCCAACTCAGAGCAGGGCTGGGCCATATTCTTTCCCACAGTCATGGAAGATGCTTAGTGTGCTTTGAGGACCTGAGGTGACAGAGAACAGCCACACACACACAGATGCCACTGCCACTGGGCCATTCTTCTGTTCGCTGTTCCCAAATCACAGTGCGTGGCTGTGGCGCTTGGACATGTTGCCTAGCTCCACGGTGGTGGGTGGGGCAGTCACAACGGAAGCAGCCTCTTTTTCTGGACTCATGGGGTTACCGGGCGGGCGTGGGAGGCTGCCTGCTCCTTTTTCTCTTCCAGGTGATATCAGCTGCCCGAGGCTGTTTTCTGTGGGCCTCACATGAGCTCCCAAATACTTTCTCTGCATCTTGGTTTCTTCATCTTTGAAGTAGGCACCATAATCCCTGGCTACAAAGAGCAAATGAGCTAATATATGCAAAAGACCTGCTTCAGTGTCTGGCTTATACAGTTGCTCAGAAAGGTAGTGACTAAATGCCAAATTGCTTCCCTTTGAGTGCACAACCCAGTGATTCTTGTTCTTTGCTTTTCTCCCTTGGACCCTCCTGGGGTCGGTCAGCCCCCTTCCTGGAACTGCCCATCCTGCATCTCTTCCATGCTCTTGGGCTGTGCCTGCTGCGTCTTTTTGGATGTCATTATGTCTTGTCCCATAAATCCTAGTATTCCTCTGCCCAAACCACCAGACTTCCTTAAAACTTTGAATGGAACAGAGGTACGCCCACTTAGAAAACGTTCTCACCCTATCAGAACAGGCAGCCCGGAGCATCTTATACTCCCATTTCCCGGTTACCAGTGAGAATGACCGTCCTGTCTTATGTTTGTTCATCGCACGTAGTTTCCTCAGAGCCATTGGGTTTCATCAGTTTCCAGGGGACTCTGCTGGAGTCATCTCGTGAAACCAACTCAACATTATCTCCTTTTTTTCTTTCCCGGTTGGTCTGCCCTCACTGGACAAGTTCACATATTGTCTCCTAAACCCATGGGGTCTACTTCGTCCTCAGAACCTTGCTAAGTAAGGCTCAAGCCCAGGCCTGGAGTCTCTTCCCAGCTGCTCTCAGTTTATCCCTATCTCCCTTATTCTTTAGGGCCTGCTTCCCTGAGACCTTCCCTGCCTGCCTGTGCTTTGACGATTGTCTCTCCTGAACCACATGTACCCAGGCTGCCCCTCTCTTCTGGCACCCAATCGCCTCTGCCAAGAACTCCCACGTGTCTATATACCAGAACATATTCCTGTGAAATTTGTGTACAGCAGACACTTTTGCATGTATACACACGTATAGAAATGAGGCGGTGTCTGTTTCTCTCTGCGGCCTAGTACTTGCCTTGCACATAGTAGGTGCTTAATGAATGACTATTGATTATGATGATTCAGTTTTATATTGGATTCCTAGGCTAGCTGTCATAACAAAGGACCGCAAACTGGGTAGCCTAAATAACAGAAGTCCATTGGCTCCCAGTTCGGGAGGCTGGAAGTCTGGGATGAGGTGTCAGTCAGCAGGGCCGTGCTCTCTCTGGAGCCACTAGGGAAGAATCCTTCCTTGCCACTTCCAGCTTCTGGCGGCTTCTGGCAATCTTTGGCTTGTTGCAGCATCTTTCCGCCCTTCACATGGTGTTTTCCGTGTGTGTGTCTCTCCTTTTTACAAGGACACCCGTCATGCTGGATTAGGGCCCACTTTAACGACTGCATTTAAATCGGACCCTAGCTCCAAATAAGGCTGAATTCTGAGGTCCTAGGGATTAGGATACCAGCATATCTTTATTTGCAGGACGCAATTCAACCCATACTAAGTTTCTTTGTAGAATATAATAATTTTAAACTGTACTAACAACTCAGATGAATTAACCATGGACTTTTATTTGTCTACTAAAAAGTCAGTAATAATATGGGAGAGAAAATGTTGGTAATTATTTTGTAGGCACATATTTTATGTTGAGAAATTGATAAATGTGGAACGTAATCCTTATTAAATTGTCGAACATTAAAATTAATATTTGCCGTGGGGATTTCATCCCTGCCGAAACCCGTGGGTGACCGCAATGCAACTCGATGCGTGAAAGAATCTCATAACGAGACACATGGGGAAAAGAGAGTCCAGGGCCATGGGACCAATTCCTCCATCTCAGGAAAAGGCCTCATAGGTTGCTTAGCTGGGGTTTTTATTAGAGGCTTTAGGACATGTTTACATTGGATTGATTATTCATGGGGTTAAGCAGAACAGGGATAGGTTTACTCATTAGCAGGGCATTAGGATGTAAATTCAGGTCCAGTGGCAGACAGGACCAGGGTAATGTAATATGCAGGGCTCAGCAAGCCAGAATTTTTTAAGATACATCTTTGCCAAATTCCTATTAGAGAGTTCCCATTCCACAGACATGATCCACACTTGTTCACACGGGAATCACACGGAGCTGCGCTCAAAACGCGTAAATTCTCAGGACTGCATGTTTACACGTGTGTGGAATACACTGCTACAAATATTGGTGGTAGATAATTTTGAAATTAACTCCCTATCATTTTCTAAGAACTTTGTGAATGTATGTATCCATATTTCTGCCCAAATCTATATGCAGTATATTCGTATATACAAACACACACACACTTGTACACATAGAGAAATAAGAGACAGAAGCAACAGCAGCTATTACAGATTTATCATGTTGAATTGCGGTTTTACCACATAGTTCAGTTTTTGAGAATATAATCTGAGCTTTGCTGATTTTGAGTCTGTATGGTACTGAAGTCTTTTGCAGATTGACAAAAGAGTTTGAAGCTGATAATCTTTGCAGTAGCTTTTAACATCCCTCCATTGTAGGTGTACTTTAGTGACCTGTGTTTTTAAAGAATCCGTTTCTCTCTAGACCTTTGAGAACTCTGAGTGAGAGAGAGAAGATATATGTATATGTATGAAAAGTTGGGAATTTTTATAGCCCAGTAAAGTGTTTAAAAGGAGGAAATCCTTGCCCTTGGGTTTTATAGTCTCCTTTCCTTAAAATCCGCGGATGAATAAGCCTGCTGAGTTCCTGTCCTGGCGTGACTGTTTGCACAACAGCACGGCTGTTGCCAGGGGCGGGAGTGCTGCCGTGATGCAGGTGCGGCTGGCCGACAGCATGCAGGACTCTGTTCCTCCCAGAGGCAGTGGCCCTGGGAGCGCAGGAGGAGGCCTGGGTTCTAGTGAGGGCCCCGTTTCCAACCGAGGGAGTGTTGGGGCAATTGGGATATCTCTAAGGGCCTCATTTTCTTCTTCTGGCAAATGGAAACATTAGCCTGGAACCAGCATGTCCTCAGGTTTTGTTCGCTGTGGAACTGCACTCCACCGAACATGTAGGGAGGTGGCACCAATAAAAGGGAGAGTGCAGTTGCTCATGGGTCAGGGCTGTGCGCTGCCTCAGCGGCGCCCCCGCCGCCCCGCAACTCCATCAGACCCTGCGGAGGGGAGGGTTTGCAGCTCCCCCAGACTACACAACTCTTCCAAGACTCTGATTCTCTCCCCATGAGAAGGAAGCAAGGCAAGATGAGAGGTGAATAAATGTGATGACTGTAATGGGAACAGCAGAAAAAACCAAGAAGAAAGAGGTGAACAGACAGTCAGAAGCATCCAGACAAACATGTAGACTTTAGCAGGAACCCATATCCTCAGAAATGCAAAGACACCGCCACTAGTAATAGAATCCGTCAGTATCTGCCAGTGTGCCCAGCAGCCTGCTAAGCGTTTTGTATGTGTTACTCTGTGTGCTCCTTAGAGTTACTTCTGAGATATCATCCCCATTCTACTCTTCAGGACTCTGAAACTCAGTCAAGTGAATAACTGTGCAGGGCCACACAGCTAGTACCCAGTGGATTTGTAACTCCAACTGGCATCTGTGACCCGGCCATGTTGCCATGGGAATACCAACTTGCACATTTTCTCCTATCAGGAAAAGTCTATTTAGGATATTTAATCAGTCAAGGTTACCTAAGATGTCTACTGTACCACTGAGTTCCAGAAAAGAAGTTCCTGACCACCCTCCCCACCTCACTCCAATACTGTCTTATTCCCTGGGGCCGTGAGGCCTAAGCATCTGTTGTCTGCTCGGAGCTGCAAAGTTTCATCTTTAAGAAGTAACCTCCTATCAGGGTGCTTTTATGAGAACTACAGTCTCTTTGGGATTTTTGCATGGCCAGAAGTTTTTTTTTTTTTCTTCTCATATTTAAATATTCAAAGTGATCGTTTTTTTCCCCCAAGCATGATTTTATTTAGGAAGGGATCTCTGTCAGTCTGAGATCGTCAGAAGTAAATGTCTGAGTAAGACAAAGGTTTCCGTTTCTTTGAGGAGCCTGGGATGCCCATCCCCTCCCTATTTCTCTGGTAGGCTGTGGCTCAGCTGTCTTGTTCATTTTTGTCACAGGGCCAAACAATGTCAAGTGTTAGTAATGACCAGGGTCTAGTAATTTGCTGAGATGGACACACAAGTCGGACAGGTCAGGGCACATTCTTGAAAGCAGTGCCCCAACTGAAGGATGGATAAGATGCCCAGTGGCCCAGCACTGTGCTCTCCTTGGTCAGCTGCTGCCCTCTGGCTGGAAGATGAGGTGCAAAGCAAGACATTTTAGACATAACTCAGCTTCTAGTTTGCAAGCCGTTCAAGTCATGCCGTGGTCCCTCTTGTGTTATCAGCAGCTTGGAGGTACGACCAGCTGCCCAGCTTGGCTTCTGGGGCTGAGGCTGGCGGTGGCCAGTTAGCACCACCAGTTTGGATTTATGTTAAATTGTGTTTATGCTGTTCTTTATTCCCCCAGAACATCCTTTCTTCCTTTGCACAGATCAGTGTCTGGGGCGACAAAACACTCCAAGAATTCTGGTGCAGACCCAATTCTAAATATTTTGCTGTCTTCCTTCCTTCAAAACATTTATTGAACATCTATTAATGCTGAGTATTGGGGATAGAGCAGCAAATACAGCAAATACTATCTCTGCGTCGACAGAGCTTGTCTCGCTGTCAGATCACATATTCTGATTTAGGGTTTGGGAGATGTGGTCACCTGTCGCTGACCTCACTAAAGCCTTTACAGCAGGAATTTAGGCTGAGTTACTTTTCTGTGGCTTCTTCTTTCTAAGGCACTGGCCGCTAAGTATATCTTAAGGGAAAACAGCCATATCGTGAGCCTCTAAGTAAATTTTACATTTTACCCCAGGGAACAACAGTCTCTCTCTGTTTTACTGATTATGCCTGTGGTTAATTCTGCTGCACTGCACGTGGGGATTCTGGGCGGGCCTTTCTATTGGTCCTTTCCTTTTCCCTTTGTGGCAGCAACTTTCTTTGCATTCCATGCTTTTATGACCGCTTTTGTTTTCAAGGAGATTTTGCCTAGCATCGTCTCATGCCCTGGAGACTGTTAGTGGGCCTAGTGTACATTTTTAAAAATTTTACTTTTAATACTAAGCAGCTTTATAAAGAAGTTTGAAAATGCTTAATTATGGAGAATTTCAAACATAAATAATAGGAGACAGAAGTGTGTCCTGAGCCATTGACCCCTCACCCAGCCCCGCTGCCCTCGGCCTGCGGCAGTCCTGCCCTGTCTACAGGCCGTCAGCTTCCTCCGCCCGGTGCCCGACGCCGTGAAGGTTTGCTAAGTGCCTTTCTCCGAGAGATAAAAACTATCTCCTAACATAATCATAGTGCTATTATCGTGCCTAAAAAGTTAATATTTATCTTACAGGGAGATATTTTAAAGGATGAGAGAGCAGGAAAATTCAGCCACAGACATAGTGACAAAAGTCACTCTTTTCATTTTTTTCTGTGTTCTCCAGTTTTTGACCAAAAGCATACAGGTAAAAATGATAGTGCTCTCGGCTCCTTTGCAGCTTTACTGGATATCAAATTGATGATTAGGGGAAAACCATCAGCACCCTCTCTGCTCCTCCATCTAAGAGGAACCAAGGGTGTTTCCTTCAGCTGTACCCGATGTACATATTCTGCGTAATTCCCCAGAACCTCTTCCGACTTCTGAAGCTCCATATTGATCAGCGAATATTTATTGAGAAACCCACTGCATCTCAATCACTGTTAGAAGCCAGGGATTATGGTGGAAAAGAAGACAAACAGGGCCCTAGACTTCTTGGGGTTTCCAGCTGCTAGGGGAGCAGGCCCTTCAAGAATAACACTACCAACAGTCCTGCCAGTATGATCGTAGTGAATGTCTTGGAACCCACGTAGGCTGAAGGACCAGGGAAGCCGGGTGAATAGCCTGTGTCAATGCCCAGAGGCAAGAAGGAAGTCACCTGATGAAGGAACTGAAAGGAGGCAGTGAGGCTGGAGTGGGGTGGAGGCTGAGGGGGAGCTGGATCATGGGGGGCTGGAGGAGAGCCTCCCCATCCTGGGCCTGCCTATTCCCAAGGGCCCAGGACCCTGAGGTCTGGCTGCCACGTGGGCACGTGAGTTCTGGATCCTCTCCTGACTCTTGGCTATTTTGAAGGCATTGTAGTCAAAGAGCTTACATTTGGGGACACGCAGGCAGGCACCTGAATGCTACCACCTTGGAAGAAGTAGTAATAGTTACACAGGAGGTTATTGTGGGGATTAAAAAATCATTGTAGAATAAAATGGCTAGGCAAGAAACATTTTTCTCCTTCTTTCTGCATAGATGCTCCTTCCTTTTCCCTGTCACAGCCCCGCAGCTGCCTCAGGAATCCCCTCCTTGTGGAGTGGCCCCAGCTGGTGGCCCTGCCCCTGGGCACAGTCCTGTGCTGGGCCCTTCCCTGGTTGGGGGGGGGGGGGTCTTTCTGTTACAAGACCCTGATCTTGTAATAATTTTTAGAGCCTGATTTTGTAATAGTTTTAGTTCTTTGAAAATTGAAATAAGTTATTTATTAAAAAATAATGTCTTTTTGGCCCCCCAAATCAAAGAATATAGAGGAAAAAAAATGAATTCCAATTTTACTGAGGAAACTGGCATTAAAGGTTTGGATTCCGTCTTTCTAGATGTTTAATATGTACACACATTTTTAAAACAAAAAATGGGAATATGAAAATTACTATTTTTTACTGAATGGATCTTCACTATCTTCCCATGTGCGTAACTTGTAGATCTGCACCTTTCAAGCAGCATTTCACAGCCCCTGTGGTCCTCGGCCGTGTTTGCGTTTCCCCCAGGGCTGGTGGCCTGCGTCTCCCCTGGCGAGCAGGGAGGCAGAGTCCTCTGTGTCCGGCCAGCCACGCGTTTTCCTGGCAGCCAACCCACCTGTGAAAGCCTGTGCTTTGCAGAAGCGCATTTCACCGAAGCTTTCTGTTGTCATTTGCTTGTTTTGCAGGAACCAGGTGGAGTCTGAGACTGAGAGAGCAAGCTTTTGTTTCCTGCTACCGGGGGAGTTTCATTAGAGCTTTTCCTCTTTGTAATTACATGCCTAGTGAGGCAGGGATATCTAATCCCAGCTTGTCACTCACTCCACCAAGACTCATTCCACAGACCACTCGCCTCAACGTGATACATAGATTTCAAGAGTTCCATTAGCGTCTGTGGGACCCAAGTATGAGAGACTCAAGGGGAAGCACTTTCCAGAATCAAATTTAGAGTGTTACAGTTAGTTCCTCATATCCTGTCACTCTCCAAGTATGTGCGGAAGGGTGAGAAGCAATAAATGTTCTGTGTTCTTACTACTTTAAAAAAGCTCACACTGCCCTGGCTGGTATAGCTCAGTGGATTGAGCGCGGGCTGGGAACCAGAGGGTCCCGGTTCGATTCCCCATCAGGGCACATGCCTGGGTTGCGGGCCGGGTCCCCAGTGAGGGCCATGTGAGAGGCAACCATACATTGCTGTTTCTCTCTCTCTCTGTCTCCCTCCCTTCCCCTCTCTCTAAAATAAATAAATAAAAATCTTAAAAAAAAAATGCTATGGAAGGGTATAAAGAAAAACAACGACAGTTGTCCCGATCTCTAGCACCGCTGCCCACCCTGCTGTCCTCTCTTTGAGGTCCTCACTATTCACAGTTTGTCGTGTATTTTCCTAAATTTTTCTAAACATTGAATGAATGGGATCATAAGGTATTCATTATTCTCCCACAAATGAATGATTTTAAAGTACAATTTGCAGTTTTGTATGCCAAAATATTTTGCAAGTGCATGGGAAGCATTGGTGCAAAGGTGATGTAAACATCCGTGGGAAAGCAGAGTGGCCATTATTGAATTCAGGCTCTGTACAGTGACTGGTAAAGTACTGGGGTCAGCCCCCAGGGAAAATGGGGGGTCAGCCAGTTTGTTTATGAAGTTTCAGTCCCTGGTCTTGGTTTTTTCCTTGCCCCTTCCTTTTGAGGTTGTGGAGGCTCCTACTGTGCCCTCCTACATGTAACAAAGCCCTCAGTGTGGGGAGGTGTATTGAGTGCGGGCAGAATTGGGCTTGAATCCAGATGTGTGACTGTAGTCAGCGAGTGACTTCTCTGAACTTTAGTTCCCTCGGTTACAGAGAGGACAATCGCTAAGTTACCCACTGGCTGTGAAGATTAAATGTGCTAGGAACATTTCTAGCTTACAGTTTGTGCTCAACAAGTTTTAATTTCTTCTACTTCTTGAGCCTTCATTCTAGAAAGGTGTGTTAGGACTTGGACATGTTACCTCTTCCCAAGAGTATTTGCCTTCCAAAACCAATCAAAGTTTTAACTGAAGGAATTAAGGAGCAGGAAGATTCTTTGGCGGTGAAGTCATGCCCCTCTGTCTGGTTTTTCAGCAGTATTTCATGAATAGTCACAATAGGTTGGGTACTCACCTCACGTCCTTTTCTCAGAGCTGGCCCCAGGGTCAGTCCTAACCTCAGAGGACAGTTTGGCTGCCAGGTGGCAGCCAGCATTTCCCCTTGAGTGTCTTAATCTCATGCATTTCAGGCCACATATTTAGTGAGGAGGTTGAAGATATACAGAGGAACTGGTGTAAGGAGAAAAACAGCATTACCACGAAGGTTAGAGTTCAGACACTTGCTCTTGGTATTGGGGACCACAGAAGTCCATCTGGTCTTTTTGTGAGAATTAGAAAAAGGCCCCCGCCCTGGGAAGATGGGGCCCCGCAGATGCACTTCTAGGTGGGTGGATGAAGCCTTAGTAGAAATTAGTGAAAGGTACTCGTCCTCCAGGGTAAAGGCAGACTCTGCCCATGCCAGGTGCAGTTGGTGAGCAGCGACTAGATTTCTGCTGGCCTCTGCCCGCTGCTGCCAGGCACCCCAGGGCTGGGCACAGCCCGCACAACCATGTACAGTGGGCCTTTATTACAGTTGTTTTCACTCGGCCTAAAAAGTCGCTATTCCTTTTTCTTCTCCTATTCTCTTTCAGCCTCCTGGCCCGAGCAATGGGGAGCCGACCAGGAAACTCCCTCAGGGTGTTGTCTACGGCGTGGTGCGAAGGTCAGATCAAAACCAGCAGAAGGAAATGGTGGTGTACGGGTGGTCCACCAATCAGCTGAAAGAAGAGATGAACTACATCAAAGATGTGAGTCATTTAAGGATTTTGTTTGTTTGTTTTTTCTGGTTTATAAGAGGGTGGAACTGGAAGCATTGATGTGAATGTAAAAAGGCATTTTGGAAGAATTCTTAGCATTATCATTTTGGATGGAAATGTTTCTACATGTCTTTATGGTCTTGTTTAGAGTTCAAGTGTAATTCTGCAATGAGGCATAGAGTGAGCTTCTGGGTGGTATTAAATAGGGCTACTCGGGAGACTGATGACTTTTTTCTTTAGTGTGGTTTTGCTCTTAAGTGGTTTTGCTTAGTATAGTGGACACTCCTAATGCATGAATTTGGACAACTGTATAAACTGGGATGCTTTTGGATGCAGGTAACAGGAAAACCAACTCAGAAACAAAAATTTGTCTCATGTGGGGATAAGTGTAGGGGCAGGTGGTCTCCAGGCACAGCATGTCCAGACTCCTATCTATTTCTCTATGTTTCCCTTGGTTCTTTCCTCCTTTAGCCTCAGGCTCATAATATCATCTGAAAACACAACAGTGTCTAGAGGAAGAAAGGAAGCCACTCATCTCTGGTTACTTTACAAAGGGCGTCCATTCGGCTCCTCCTCAGGCCTCATTTGCCGGGGCTGAGTCACACACCCAGTCCCAGACCCAGCACTGGGTACGGGACTGGGATGACGGTGGCTGGTTCGACCAGTCAGTTGGGTTGCAACTGAGGCTGAGAAGTCAACCACAATAGACGTGAAACCCAGGCCAGTCAATGTTGCTTCTTTGTGTTTCATATTACATTTTTAATCTTTTTAAATCATGGGTTTGTTTTTTTTTTTTTTGAAAAAATTTGGAAAATACAAAAATGTAATAAGAGGAAAACAAAATCACCCACCCGTAATTCCACCATTCAACCAGAGCAGTTGTTAGCATTTTGGAGAATTTCCTTCTAAATGTTTTCTTTCTTTGTTTCTTTCTTCCTAACTATCCATCCATCTATCTATCCTTCCATCCATCCTTCATATATCTCCATTTCTTTTTGGTCTTTTTTTTTTTTAGTCCCTGTAGATTGACCTATGAATGCTTCTGTTGACCAAGCCAGAGTGATTACTTAGAGGAAAATGAGCTGCTCTGACACTGAGGGTCCCCAAACCCGGACCTGTGGATGAGAGGTGCCCGTGAGCAGCAGGGGCACTGTGGGGCGTGGAGCACCCACGGACCTGGCTCTCAGATACGCCCAGCCAAACTTCTGCACTTGCTAGGCTTCAGCTTTCTCCCATGTAGGTCATGGGGCTTACTCACGCATAGGAAGGGACCCCTAAGATCAGAGCCTCCAGCTCTGTGTGCCCCACTTTATTTGGTGGGTTTGTGGAAAAAACACAGTCACATTGTCAGCTTTTACGTGTTTTTTAAAAAACATTTATTGAATATCAAAAATAATAAATAATTTGGGTACCTTCTTTAATGGTTCATGAAGGTTTTAGATACTTGTATAATCACAGGGAATAAAATAGTCTTGGTTTGATTTAAAAAATAATAATAAATACGTAACAGAGAAAATAAAGTTCAGAAAAGCTACACACTCATCATACAAATGAACAGGACATGTGTGACAATCACTTGCATCAAATCTCTAGTCATCCAACTGCCTAAATAGAATTTTTAACCTTCAGAGTATCTCATTTATTTTTCACATATAGGAGCAGCTTGGACGTTTTTAGTTTTCTGTATTTTTCTCATGGGAATACTTAGTCCTTCATTTAAATGCCCCAGATGACATGGCACTGCTTCAGAGGTAAACCTTCCGAGCAGAGAGGAGAGCTGCAAATCGATCAAGACAAGACGGCAGGTTTAGGCTGGCTGCGAACCAGGATGGCAGGAACCCAGCTCACAGGAGTGGTTCTGACCACAATTGCCAACCTCCATTGTGCTCTGCAACTTAAAATTAGTTTCCAGGTCCCCCTTCTGCAGCTGGCTCCAAATCTGTCCCTGGCCTGCTCATTCCTGTGTGTTTATGGGATTGTTTGTCATCTCTCACTGTGAGTGATTCTGGTCCAGCTGGCTTCCTGAGTATTTGCTACCAGTTCAAGATCACAAACCCCCCTGTCCCCCAACCCCCACCCCCAGGAGAGCAGCATTCGATCCAGCTCAGGGCCACGATGAAAGGCATTCTGCCTGCCCACGATGCAAAGTAGTGATTTTGGCCTCTTTTTCCCAAAGTGTTTGTAGTTAATGGCAAGAAAGTAAACAATTATTATTTTTTATTTTTCAATTACATTCAGTATTATTCTGCATTAGTTTCAGATGTACAGCAAAGTAGTGAGAAAATCATGTACTTTACAGAGGGGTCCTCCTGCTTCAGGTACCCACCTGGCCCCATACGTAGCTATCGTGATATTATTGATTGTATTACCTATGCTATAATGCATATCTCTGTGACTGTTCTGTAACTGCCAATTCGTGCTGTTTAATTCCTTCACCATTTTCACCCAGTTCCAAACCCCCTCCCCTCTGACAACCATCAATCTGTTTTCTGTGTCTATGAGTCTCTATTTTGTTGAAAGTATGCTATTATTAGAATTCATCTGGGGAAGGCTTGGCATCTTAACTGGCCCCCCCAAATCTCCACCAGTATCCAGGTACTCCTAATAAACATGCAGCCTAATTTTAAAACTTGCTAATTCTGCAAAGACAGCTTGAAGATTAAGTCCCCCCATGCTGTCCCCTATGTGCCTGTGGTCATTCTAACCAAACACTGCCTTTGCCCTTCCTGTAGTAGAAGTTCCAGAGACTCCCTGTTCCTTTCCTCTTCTTAAATTAAAGATCTCATTTATTTATTTTTAGAGAGGGGGGAAAGGAGGGAGAAAGAGAGGGAGAGAAACAATCAGTGTGAAAGAGAAACACTGATTGGTGGCACACTCCCCGACCAGGGACGGAGCCCGCAACCCAGGCATGTGCTCTGACCAGGAATTGACCTTTTGCTTCGTGGGGCAATGCCCAACCAGCTGAGCCACACTGGTCAGGGTGAGACTTCCTTCCTGTTCTATCTGAACATTCCTGAGCTCTTTGTCCATCCTAGGGGCACCAGAAGAGGGAGGAGACAGGGACTGTTTGTAAGTGCCACTGTGGAGAATCTCATATAGTGTTTTTGTGAACATGTGTTTTGATCACCTTGACTGCTGTTATATTTAGTGCCTCGTGTATTATTATTAGTCATTATCGAGGAACTGACTTCCACCTTATGGGCTCTCCAGGGCTCATACTTCCCTGCATTATATTCCAGACGTTTGATTGGTTTTTGGTAGTCAGAGCAGAGACAGGGAAAACTAGAGGTTGCTTTTGTTTTTTGATCCTCTCACCTATGTTGTGTTTGCAGTCAACTTGTTAAAATTTTTCTACTTGTAACAAATTTGTGGTAGGAAAAGGGGCAAACTTTGCCTGAATTGTGGTTGGAAGGTGATAGGTGGATTTCAACAAAGCATTTTTTCTTCAGAATTTATTATTTGGATAATTAATATTTATTAATAACTATACTTACATAATAATGTTTATTATGATTACAAATATAATTCCCTTGGTTTCTAATTAGGTATCAGGAGTGATCTTTTTCCTTAATTTCCCAAACTGTCTGTTCTTAAGATTTTGTTTTTTGTGGAGCCCTTTTTATATTAGGGTTTCTTATAAGATTTGGAAATCTCACATGAAAATGTTATAGTTCGATATCTAACTAGTGGTAACCTTTGTGGGATGCAGGTGAGAGCCACTCTGGAAAAAGTGAGGAAGCGGATGTACGGGGACTACGACGAAATGAGACAGAAGATCCGACAGATCACCCAGGAGCTGTCGGTGAGTCCGTAGCCCAGCGGCGTGGGAGTACGAGGACTGATGGGGCTTAGAACTCCCTCCCAGTGGCTAGCGTCTGAAGATATTTGAGTGTGCAATGTTATTTATGAATGGAATCATATTTTAAATGAACTGAGGGACTTTTATTACAGAATAAGGTTCATTATTTAGAGGAGTTTTTGTAGCAAGAATACTCTTCCTTAGATTCAAGTATTCCCTCCAAAGTTAGGAACGAGACAAGGAAGCCATCTGTCACCATTGTCATTTAATGTTGTGTCTGAGGTGATAGCCAATGGATTTGAACAAGAGAAATAAATTTAGAGGCATGAAAACTGGGCAGGTAGATATAAAACTATCACTATTTATAAACTATATAATTACTTACCCCAAAAGCCCAAGTGATTCAATGAAAAAACAGACTAGTATAAACAATAAAATAGTTCTGTAAAGTAGCAGGGTGAAAAATTAATAGATACATACAAAGAGGCTTCACTGTATAAAAACCAATGAATTAGCAGAAATAATAGCAGCAGCAACAATAAAAACCTCCCAAGTCTCCAGGAGTAAACTGCGGCAAGTGGGAAGATACGCCATGTGCTTAGAAAGGAAGACTCAGTGTCGTAAGATGTCAATGCCATCAAGCTAGGATACAAATTTTACACAACCCCAAAGTACCAACAGGTTTTTCTTTTATGCTCTTTTTCTACAACTGGACTAGGTGATTTCAAAGCATACAGAAAATAAATATGAAGAGTTGGGGAAATTCTGGGGGGAAAAAACCAAGGAGGGAAATTAGCCCTATTACTATTACCAGAAAGTGAAAATGCTTCGGAGATTAAAATGCAGTGGTATTGGCATATAAATAAATAGACGTCAATTTAAAAAATCCAGAAATGTACCCCAGTGTGTGACAAGTGAAGCATCTCCTATCCAGGGAGAAAAATGGACCAGTCAGTGTTTGCTATTGGGACAGAGTTCTATACAAACAAATCCCAAATAATGAATGCTAAAAAACAAAACTTACAAGTGCTACAAGTGCCAGAAGAAAATATGTGTGAATCCTTTTGTATTCTCGTGGTGGAGAAAACCTTTATTATTACTTTTTTTTTTATTATGACGTGCAGTACCAAAAGCAAAAAAGAAAAGGTTAATAACTGTAACCACACTATAATGAAAAATTTGTGCTGTCAGAAACACCACACTCCAAGTCAAATGGCAAACTGGGAAAAATGATTTGCCCTTCATATAGATAATAGGTCAATTTTCTGAGTATGTAAAGAGCACGTACGAATCAAGGAGAAAAAGTCTATAATTCATAAAAATAGGCAAAATATTTGTTACTGATAATTGATAGAAAAGGAAACGTGAAGAGCTCTTAACTGCATGACAAGATGGTCTGCCCCACTCTCCATGAGAAACTCAGATGAAAAGCATCCTGAGATGTAACTTTTCTCTCGTAGATTAGCAAAACCGCAAGAGGGGGACAAGGCACCGTATTAGTAGTGCTGTGGAGAAACAGGCAGCTTGCTGGGTGGGGTGTAATTTTGGATTTGTCTTAGGCACAACAATTTGCCACTGTCGACCAAAATTATAGATGCCTATATCCTCTGTCTCAGCAATTCTATTTCTAAGAATTTATTCTATAGATAAACTCTCACATATGTGAAATGATATATGTATGTACTTAGTTATTACAGCATTGTCTGCAATAGTAAAATCATTGGAAACCTAAGTGTCCATTAAGAAGGAGAAAGTAAAAGAAATTATATTTCTACAACAGAATTGTAAAAAATAGAGTTGCGAAAAAAGAATAAGAAGAGTAAGCTTTTCAAAAGAAGATTTGGAAAGACTGAAGATTATAGAGTAGATGGTGAAAAGGCAAGATGCAAGGGAATATAATGTGCGACCACTTACATAAAACAGGAGGGGAAATAAATGTGTCAACATTGTTTTGTGTGTGCACAAAAAGTTGCTAAAAGGATAATGAAGGAAGTAATTAACAGATTCTTTTAAAAAATTGATTTTATAGAGAAAGAGGAAGGGGAAGAGAGAGCAAGAGAACGAGAGAGAGAAACATCAGTTTGTTGTTCCACTTATTTGTGCATTCATTGGTTGATTCTTGTATGTGTCCTGACCAGGGATCGAACCCATAACCTTGGCGTATCGGGCCAATGCTCTAACCAACTGAGCTACCTGGCCAGGGCTGGACAGTGATTCTTAATTGAGGAGCCGAGTGAGGAAGGTGGTAACTGAGCAGATGGCCCAGGGAGATTTATTTTAGTTTATACCTTTTAAAATGCTTGCACTATGTGATTGTACTGCCTACTCAAATATTTTAAAGAAGACAACCTTCCTCTGGTTTACCAAACTAATGCTTGTGAGAAAAAATAAAAGAAAAATATTTGTGATGAATAATCTTGAAGAAAAAGAGTGCATGCGTATATGACATACTCCCCATAAGGGTTAATAATTGTAGGTCAGAAGCACAGTTCCAACAGCCATGCATTAGAGTTTATTTCAAGGCTTGGCATGAGAGTATCTGCTTAAGTAAGACCTATTGCCTCAATTATAGGGGCAAGGGTTTATAAACATACCCACCCAACCCATTCTCCCTGGCATGTAGGAAGACATTTGTGAAATTCTCACGTACTTATGGAAATTCACTCTGCTATCCACTGACAGACATGAACAACTTTAATTAATGTCAAAGAATTGAATTTGCAAGAGATACGTAAACAAGTCTTCACACGCCCTTGTTTCCTCATGCTAGAACTATCACAGGAGCTTGTCTCTGCCTACAGCCGCCTCCTCCTCCTGGCCACACCACAGACAGCAGCCAGACTGATTGCTAAATCACTGCTGTGTGTGCACGCCCCTGAACCAGCACACGCCTCCTGCGCCGGGTCCTGGCCTGCCATTTCAACTGTCTCCCACCCCCCGGGTGCGCCTCCTTCCATATGGGTGCTTTCCATGGCCCTCACAGCGGTCTACCCCTGAGCCTTCCCAGAACTGTTCCCCCAGCTCTGCTGCCTCCTTGCTTCTCTACGCTCGACCCTCCTTTAAGGTCTAGCTCAAGACTGGCCTCTGATGATCTCTCTCAAACTTGTCAAACTCACACACCTCACAAAGACAACACAACAGCAGCAGCAGCCATAAAACGCCTCTTGGAATTGGGTGATCCCAAAGTATATTCTTTCTGTGGCGGGTAGAAAGAACAGGAGGGAATAGGGAGATATTACAACTGGGTTTGCTTCCAGCCGTACAAACTCTTTAGCTCTTAGCTCTGTGTACAAACTCTTTAAATCCTCTGATTCTCTTTCCTCCCTATAAAGGGCAGCGTCTGGGTGCTCCACAGCAGTGTGGTGAGGGCCAAGGCCCAGTAGGTGGATGTGTAAAAACTATCCAAAGGAAAAGTATTCTTGTCTTTCTGATCTCTGGGTCATGCAGATGTCGACTGTTTAAATTGAAAGCTGTGCATGAAATATCATTGACGTGGACGTGGCTTCTATGAGGAGACGACAGTCCTTGCAAGTGTGTATGGATTGGTTCTGTGTAACCGTCTCTTCCATCTGTCCAGGTTTCCCAGGCGCAGAAGGACTATCTAGAGAGTCACATCCAAACGCAGTCGTCGGCCCTGGACAGCTTCAATGCTGTGAACGCGGCTTTGGCGTCGGACTCCATTGACCTGCAGGTACCCCCTGCTCCCTGTGAGAGGGGCGCCCTCTGTCGTAGTGCAAGCAAGCTGAGCCTAGAGCGGGCCCCGCGCCTCTGAAACGCAAGTCACAACAGAATGTCCGCAGCTCGTGACTCGGAATCCTTTAAGTGTGGTCGCAGTGAAGGCTGTGCCAGGAAGGCGATGAAGGAAGCGCTTCCAAGCTGATGCTCTAAACCTTTGTGTTGCATTTCTTTTGCCCTTAGTGGGGTGGGGGTTTGGGTCCTGAGTTCTGTGATGGAGATGCCACTCGCTCCACTGCATACCCACGTGGTCTCTAAGTGTCAGCGTCTAGGATGGCACATTAGCTCCCGCCCTCTGTAGCCCTGGTTGCCAGGAAGTTCCACCCGATCACAGAAACGATAGACTGAACCGAAGGTGTCTGTGTTCATTCCTGGCAGGTCACGCACTTCTGCCAAATTTAGAAATTTTTTCTGCAGTAAAAGAAATCATATGCGTTTTAAGGACTCTCTAATGCCCGATGGGGAAGCAGAAAGCTCCAGGATCTTACGGTTGTGCAAATACACGTTGTCCACCACCTGCAGGGGGCTCGCTGTCTTGATTAATTTGATTTGCTGGGAATTTACCCCTCAGATGCTGCCCATGGCTATTCTTCCAACTGAACCCTCCCCCACTTAACATGCAAATTAACTTGAAAATGACCAAAACAAAGCGTATGTTCACCTGAAACAGTGTCCCTTGGCTTTAGTTTCCAAATATGCAAACAATAGTTTCTGCCCTGCCTCCCACTTTATTTGGCTCTTATCTTTTTACCCTTCTCTTAAAAGTTCCATCAGCTATTTCATATCCTCTCTGGTTCTATGTAAATAATTTATCAGATAAGCAAACAAATGTTCATGTTCGGGTTGCCCACTTCCCCTAGAAGCGAGTATGCTCTAATAACAACTGTTGGGGCAGCCCAGCCACAAACAAAGCTAGACCACTGTCCCACGGTGGGCCTGGGTGGGCCCCTTGTTTGGATTTGTCTGGGAGGCCCATTTCCGGTGGGGCCTCTGTGTCCCACCCTTTTCCTGGCGCTCCATGGTGCATGCCAGTTGTCCCCTGGCCGCAGGCCAGGCCCTACCTTTATCCAGTGGCCTTTGTTTTCCCTGACTCCTGCTGTCAGGGGTCTCGCCAAGGCTCCCTTTCCCTTCTCTTGGACGTCTTCTCGCTCCTGGCCTACTAGGAAATGCTGTGCCTCACCTGGGCTCACCCTGGTTGGTATCCGTGCTAAGTTTCTGGGTTTTCTTACCCATGCACTTCTGATTTGCAATACTACCGACACCCCAGGCATTTACTTCAGAGGTCAGCTGTCAGGACAGGCTCCGCCATAACCAGGGCACCTTGACTGATTCCTAGTTATGGTCCAGCCCCTTAGTCCCAGGCAGACAGAGGACACTTCTAAGGGAAAAGATTAAAAGTAGAAGGAGAAGAACTGGAGGAAGTGGAGGAAGGGGAAGAAGAAGAAGAAAAGGAGGAAGAAAAGGCAGAAAAGAATGGTACCATCTCACAGCCAGGAAGCGCAATGGAGTCTGAAGATAGTTGGCTTCTTATTTCTGCAAGGCCTCATACCTTCCATTGTCCATCCCACCCCGTTTTCATCGTTAGGTACAGCGAGACCACACCTTGGTTTGATTTCATAGAACATCAGAGCTGGAAAGGGGGATCTCCAACCCCCTTATTTTACGGATACACAGACAGGCCAGATGAGGGAAATGACTTTAACAGGTGTTTAGCTAGTGGCAGAGCCAGGACTAGAACCGTGGTCTCTTGGGCCAGAGGTAGGTTCATGAGCACCGAGAAATCGGGAAAGCCAGTGGGGCTTGGCAAGGGGTGGTTGGGCCATGTGGTTTCTGTAGCCTCTTATGGCCTCATTGTTCAGTGAATCCATGCTTCCAAATGCCTTCCACATTTATTACCTTTAAAAGTTCTTTGTCTGATTCAAGTATGTTTTGGAGCGAGGCTTTTTATCCAAAGTAGAGGCAAAGGATTTGGGGGAGGGAGCTTTAGACAGTGATCCTTTACAAAGAGGACAAAGGTATTAGAAAGTGTGTCCAATACCACAGTTTCCAAATCTCCTGATTTAAAATTGCGGGTGGGGGGGGGGTGTTGGGGGGAGTGCTAGAAGGTGCCCAGAACCCAGTGTCCAGTGTAGGAATTCTGGGTTGGAAGCCATTTCTCTGTAAGGAGAGTTAACTAAGTAGAACGCGAAGCATCAGTAGCAACACGATTCATTTAAACATTCTTGCTCCAGTGGGTGGCCGGGACTGTAATCAACAGGCTTTTGACACTTGTCAGGCACTTGTCTGAGTCACCAGCTCTGCCCCCTGGTACTCCTTCCTCCCACCCTTCTCTGCCCAGGGAGGAAGGGAAGCATCTGCAGGCTTCACAGCAGCTTTAGCCAAGTTGTCTGTGTCCTCGCAAGCAGTCCAGAGGTACAGAAAGAAAGACATCTCTATTCTACAAACCACGTATTTTGTCTTCTGATTTCACTGTGAATTTGGAAAGTAAAGAAAACCCAAAGAGGAAGATAAATGTCATCTATGCTCCTGTCCCATAGGGAAAACCGTTATTTGGATTTTGGTGAATTTCTTCCTAGTCTTTTAAAATTTTCTTCATATAAACACATTCGAACAAGTGCTTACACATTGTTTTAAATGAGTTTGTTCTATACTTACTATTTTTCAAACCCAGTTTTTTTCCATGTGAAATGATGTATTTTGAACCCTTTTCCTTGGAAGCCTCCGTGTTATTCCATTTCCATTCATCCTAAGCAGTGACATTGGCAGCAGCTGGGAGGTGCTCAGGGGGAGGTTGCCCACCCATCCACCTACATACTGGGTGGCAGACCTCTTGACCACCGGGGGGCCCTCAGCCCTTCAAACAGCAGGGTCCCAGGGTTGTGTCTCTGGTGGTCTGACCTCTACCTCAGATGGTTAATGACAAAGACGCCCCAATGTGTGTGCGACTCTGGTCATGTTTTCTAACCCCCATGAGATCTGCTTTTGTTTTTATTTTCACCCATTAGAAAACGCTTGTGGATGTTACTTTGGAAAATAGCAGCATTAAGGATCAAATCAGAAATTTGCAGCAGACGTACGAAGTGTCCATGGACAAGCTGCGGGACAAGCAGAGGCAGTTAGAGGCAGCGCAAGTGGAGAACCAGCTGCTGAAAATGAAGGTAAAGCCTGGGGGTGGGGAGGGGGGCATTTCCTACTGACCTCTCTCCTTTTTCCTTTTCTCTGCTCTCATCTTCACCTCTGCTGTCTCCTTTTCTCTGTTCTCTTTGTTGAATTTCTCACCCTTTTGTGGCCAACCCCACAGGGCTTGGCTTGAAGGCACCTTGGAGGTTTCTGTGTTCGCAACTGTCAGTCCAGATTGGGGATGCCCCATAATATGCCCCACTGGGCACTCCTGCCTTGGCCCCAGGGCACAAGGGCTGCTGAGATCGGCACCGTGGCATTGCTGTAAATCACTGAGAGGCACTGGGATGCCCCCAGGCCTGCGACTTCAGCATCTTCACTGTCCAGATTTTCTCTGAGGCCCCAGTCCTGTCTGTGTGGCTTGACAATAAGGAGCCAAAGGGCACACACAGAGAAAATCGATGGGCGACCAAGGACTCTGGGCGGTGTCCCTCTTGCCCACTGGGCTGTGCTTATTCTACTGCGGGGCTTCTGATGCCCTCCCGAATTGAAACAGCGGTAGACTTCCCACCCCGTGGCAGGAGCAGGCCCGTGAAGGTCAAACAGAAGGCACTCAACAATTTGTTTCCTGAATGAATTCATCTTTAGTTCCATCTGTGGTTTTCAAATTGTAATCAACTCAGCCTTCGGCTACCCTGGAGGGGAAGACCTTGTGGGTGGTGTATCCAGGTAACTTACTGCTCAAACCAGAACAGATTTGGGAGTGAATGGTGGTGCTATTAAGAATGTAGCTAGGGGCCCTGGCTGGTGTAGCTCAGTGGATTGAGCACGGGCTGGGAACCAAAGGGTCCCGGTTCGATTCCCAGTCAGGGCACATGCCTGGGTTGCAGGCCAGGTCCCCAGTGAGGGCCATGTGAGAGGCAACCGTACATTGCTGTTTCTCTCCCTCTCTTTCTCCCTCCCTTCCCCTCTCTCTAAAAATAAATAAAGTCTTTAAAAAAAAAGAACATAGCTAGGGGAACAGACTGGGATGTGTGGTTCTGCCTCGGTTGGGGAGAAGGGGCTGCCCCACTGGAATGCCGGTCCCCATGGGTTGTTCCATCACAGTCCACTTGGTCAGGCACAAGTCCCCTAGGGAGGCGGAGTTGGGGGGGGGGTGGACAGAGAGCTCTAGAGCATTCAGAATTACTTTGAAAAAAAGGGAAAAGGAGATGTATTTCTGAAAAAGTCTGAAATTACTGCTTTAAGTTTTTCCCCCAGCTTGGGAGCTTTATCCAGTCATTCACTCCACGAATACAGGCTGGGCAGAAGTAGATTTACCGTTGTGAGTACACGAAACACAGTTCATTCTTGTATTATTATTTTTAAATTCTTCATTAATTTTCCACACAAACAACTGCAGACCTGCTTTTGCCCCACCCAGTACTGTGTGTCTACTGTGTCTGTCTGTCCTGGGCATTCCTGTTTATCCCAGGGCTGGCGTCAGGCGTCTGGGGACGTCTTTAGGCAGTTTGGCAGTCTGGCTCCTTTCAGGGAGACTAAGCCCCTGAATCCAGCAGCCCACAGCTGCCTGCTGTGGACGCTAAGGCTTTACTTTACCTCCCAAATAAATAAAAAAGTTATAAGACTTAGAACATTTCACATGACGTGGATGCAGAGGAAACAGGACGCAGGGGATGGAGCCCTTTCTGGAAGTCTGTGTTTGCGGTGGAAATGGGGGGCAGGATGCATTGGGTCTCTCTCCGCTGATGATAACCTCTGTTCAGGATTTTCTATTTTGTGGCTTCTGGGTACTAAATTATGTCTGGTGACAAGAAGGGAGAATAGAGGGCATCTTTTTTAAAAAAATTGGCTTTAGAGAGAGAGAGAGACAGAGAGAGAGAGAAAGAGAGAGAGAAGCACCAGTTTGTTGTTCCACTTATTTATGCACTCACTGGTTGCTGCTTGTATGTGCCCCAACCGGGGATCCAACTGGCAACCTTGGGGCTGGCCAGGGCCTAGGTGGCATCTTTGAGTAAACATCATGTAACCTATCAAAGTTGAAGTACATCTCACTTAGGCAGGTTAGAGAGCTCAGCACTCTAGAGCAACAAGAAGCTGAAAGCGATGGACACAGACAGGAAGGTCCCAGGCTAAGACGGGGCTGCCTTCACCCTAAGCCCTGCCTGCCCACAACTCCCCTGACTTTTTGTCATCTCCTAAACCGGGTCTGCCCAAGCCACAGGAGCTCCCAGCTCAGTGTTGCCCAGACCAGGTGGGAGTGTTTCGGTGATTGACTAGTGCAACCGGTGGGACAGCTTCAACTCTGTGTGGGCAACTTCTCTTCAAAGGTCTCCCTGTTTTCCTGACATAATTTCTTCAAAAGTAATGTATGCACATAGGGGGAAAAATACCAAGCAATATGAAAGGTAACCTGGAGATATGCCCGCAGCGTTTTACATTCCCACCAGCAGTGCACGAGGATCCCCCTTCTCCACATTCTCACCGTGTGTGTCTATTACCTGCTCGATGGCAACCATCCTAGTGACTGTGAAGTGGTTCTCGTTGTGGGTTTGCATTTCTCCAATAACCAGGGACATTGAGCATCATTTCTAGTGTTTATCGGTCATTGGTATCTCTTCTTTGGAGTGTCTGTCAGATTATCTGCCTATTTTTAAATTGGGTTATTTATATTTTATTATCGAGTTGTAATTATTCTTTATAGTTTCAGGATACAAGTTATTAGATATGAGATTTGCAATTATTTTCTTCTGCTCTGCCAAATGTTTTCTTCCATCACTTTCTTGGTGGTGTCCTGTGAAGCACAGGAGTTTTTTGTTGTTAAGAAATTTCATTTTAATAGCTATAATTACAGTGCCTGTTTGTCGAAGCCCAGCAGTTTTCAATACTGAATATTGTGAAGTCTGAATTGGGGTGACATTGGTTAACAGGACCCCACAGCCTTCCTCATTTATTTTTTTGTCACTTGTGCTTTTGGTGTCATGTCCAAGAGACCATTGCTGAATCGGAGGCCGCAAACATTTACCTTATGTTTTCCTCTACGAGTTTTGTAGTTTTGGCTTTTGCATGTAAGTCTTCGATCCATTTTTGAGTTAAGTTTTAGCACGGTGTGCTAGGGATCCAGCTTTATTCTTTCGTGTGTGTCTATCCAGTTGTGCCAGGCCCCTTTGTGGGAAAGCCTATTTTGTTCACATTGAGTGGTCTTGATTAGATATTCTTTGGAAGATTAATTTTTTAAAACAAGTAAATTATTTCTTTGGTTTCAAAGTCAGTCCTACAAAACAAAGTATATTCAGAAATTGAATATTTATGTCTGTAATGTCCCCTTTCCTCTCTTCCTTCCTCCTTCCTCCTACAGATAACCATTTTATGTTTTAATTTTATAGTTTATTCTGCTCTGACCCAATTCTAATAAGGCAGTTTCTCAGCCTGCAACAGAGTACTCAAGGACTAAAAAAAAAAATCTTTCTGGGGCCAACTAGGGTATGATCCTATTATCCAGAGGAAAAGATTTATTAAAACTGATAGAATAAAAAATAGTCAAATTTCAGGATCAAAAGAACAATAGACAGAAAAAGTCATTAAGAAACGGGTTGGCCCTGGCTGGTGTAGCTCAGTGGATTGAGAGTGGGCTGGGAACCAAAGGGTCGCCGGTTCAATTCCCAATCAGGGCACATGCCTGGGTTGCAGCCAGGTCCCCAGTGGGGGCCACATGAGAGGCAACCACACATTGATGTTTCTCTCCCTCTCTTTCTCCTTCCCTTCCCCCTCTATCTAAAAATAAATAAATAAAATCTTAAAAAAAAACCCCACGGGTTAATAGGATAGTGGAACATGGCCACATTTTAGAGAGAATGCAGTTTAAAAATGGCTAAATTTGGGGGGCTGGTTCAATACTTAGATAAGTTCTTGTCTTTTGAAAAATTCACTCATGCAGAATACCTTTTTCTGATAATATCAAGTAAATTAGCATAAAGTGCCACTTTTCCTTTCTGTGCATCTGTTCGCCTCTTTTCCTCCTGTCTTCTGTCCTTTGCCGTTAGTTCCTACTACCTCTGGTCTGCTGCCGGGCCCCCGGTTGATGGGGCCACTCCTCTGGGTGTTTGCACATGATGACACATGCGGAGTGACAAGGGCTGATGCCCTGGCACCCACAAGAGCCATCGCTCTGAAACGAGTCTCCGTGCAGGTGGAGTCCTCCCACGCAGCCAACGCCGAGGTGATGAGAGAGATGACCAGGAAGCTGTACAGCCAGTACGAGGAGAGGCTACACGAGGAGCAGCGGAGGCACAGCGCCGAGAGAGAGGCGCTCCTGGTACGTCTGTCGTAGCTGCGGAGAGCAGAACAGAGTTCTTGGAGCATTATTGTCGGTGAGGTTTAAACACAGGGGTGGGCAAAAGCAAGTTGACAGTTGCTCATATGGAAAATAAGACAATGATTAATAAAAATTAATTAATAATAAATTTTTATTAATTTGTTAATAAAAATAATGCAAGGATAAGCTCTAGGTTTCATGTACTCACCACTATAACCCTACTTTTGCCCACCCCTGTAGTAGGGCTTCTCCTTGGAGGTGAGTTAGTGGACTGACTACTGGGTGAGGGGTCAAGGAATTTGTTGTTTGCTCACTCACTCCCTTGGCACAGCTACAAGTGTCCCTGCCCTGGGGAAGCCCGCACGCTCGTCCTGTTCTTTGCTGTGGCCTTCTGTCGCACCTGTTATTAGAGTGGGGCTGTATATCTCACATCTTGGCTTCTCTAGGACAGCATAGGTTCCCTGATGGTACAGATTCCATGTCTGCCCTAACCTGTGTCCTTACAGGCATAATAAATGTGCTGAACTGGTGCTTTGCAGTGAGGGAGAAAGATGTGACCATTCTGCATTCAACTCCAGATCTGGCCTTAATCTCCTTTACATTGTTGACATATACATTGACATTCTGAGCATCTGGTCAAGGGATAAATAACATTTGCAGGCTCTTTTTAGATATAAGGGGGGGATATAGGTGTATTTTAGATACATCTTTTTAGATATTTTCCCCCTCAAGGGGGGGAAATAGGTGTATTAAAAAGCCACGTGATGTGTCTTTATTTATAGAGGAGACTCAGAATCATGGAGGTTGAGTTCATGATCTGTGAGTTCAAACTCTAGGCCCCAAGATCATGCATTTAAAGGGGCATCGTGATTTAGCAAGACCCTGGTTGGTAGCCTAGGGACTCCATGGCTCTGCTGACAATGTGTTGCTTTTTCAGGAAGAAACCAATAGTTTTCTGAAAGCGATTGAAGAAGCCAATAAAAAGATGCAGGCGGCAGAGGTCAGCCTAGAAGAGAAAGACCAGAGGATTGGGGAGCTGGACAGGCTGATCGAGCGCATGGAAAAGGTAACAGACACAGCTTCTGTCTCTTGCCACATGCCCAGATGGTGCTGCACTTCCGCAGCTCCGCTGAAGGCCTCTCTGGGGGTCGGAGCCCCCCTCAACACTGACACCTCTCAGCCTGCAGTATGTGAGTTCCAAAAAAGACCAAACTGTAAAATAAAGTATGAGGAAGTCCAAGAAAGTTCTAATTTTTCAGTGGTAACTATTTTGATGCTTTAAAAAACAATATGTACAAAATTATTTACCAAAAAAGTGAATATTTTAGCAGCCCTGCTTTGCGGAGCCCTCAAGCATAAACTTAGTTTATTTGCTGAGTGGTCGGTCCCTATTTAGACATTACGTCCACTCCTCTGGCCTGTTGTTTCTGAGGCATGTGCCTGAAGGGTTGGCTTTTCTCTGACATGCCACATCTCAGAGTCAGGGACACCACAATTCTCTGTGGGTGGGGTAGGCATGCTGAAGGGGGGACTAGTGGGATGTGTGGGAAAGGCAGGAGCTCAGCTGAGATAATGAAGCTAGCATAGAGAAGGGGAAGGCCAGAGAGTAGGCAGGAAGTGGAGAAAAGGAAGAAAGGGTGGAGAGTGGAAAGAGACAAGGAAGGAAGGGAGGGTGACCTTTTGCAGGTGATAGCTGACTCCTGGGGGTGGGGTGGTAGCTGAGGGCCAAGGTCGGGACTGATTTCTGGAAAATGGCTCTCTAGCTGCATGTGAGTTTGCAGAACAGTGGCGACCTGCTGAGACTGTGGGACATACCGGCACCCTGTACTCACGCTAGGTGCTGAGATTCTCTGGCTGACGGTGGAGGGAGGAGGGATGATGATGTGAGCAGGCTCCACATCTGGGCTTTCTGCTGAGAAGCGGTCTCCTTGCCCCTGATGTCTGCAGCTTCAGCCCCTCCCCTGACAAGGTGAAGGTTAACCAGAGTGAGACCGGCAATAAATTCAGCGCCATGGAGCTGCAGGGCTTGCTGCAGGTTCCCGTGTTAGGGAATGCCTTTATTTGGGAAGGACTTGAACAACTAAGGAGTCAATTACTATTTCACCTGTAGCCCTTGGGAAAACAGAATCCTATCTTTTATTGAAGAGAAGATAAGTGACGTGGTTAAGACTGTCAATATTGGTTCTGTAACTGAACGTAGGTCCAGCTGCCTGCCGCTATGAAAGCCAGTACTCTGGAGGCAGGTGCTTATGTAAAGGAAAGTGGCTTACGTGTAGATGCTGGCCACCTGGAAGATGGGGGACTCATGTCTCAAAGCCCATCTCCACCTCTTGCTCGAGGCAGAGGTTTTTTATAAGGAGGGAGAGAGGAACAGAGCAAAGAGATCAAGGGAAGGGGTTGCAAAGTTCTCTCCGTGCAGACTAGCACAGTCCGTTCTGATGAGGCAGGTGATGGTCCGTGTACATCATCCTGGTTTAGTCCTCATGGATTTATATCATCGTGAGTTCATGTCGTCCCGGCTCCATGGATGAAGGTCAGCAAATCTCCCGGAGCTGGGATGTGTGAAGGTCAGGGCCTGTATCTTTTGGTTTGCAGGCCAGCACTCAATCCACTGAGCCACATCAGCCAGAGGGCCTGTATCTTTTGAAACGAGTTCCTAGGATTCTTACACAACCGTGCTGTTTATCCACAAGCTACATATCAGTCCGAGTCAGCACTGACAGAAACAACGTCCAAAGAATGGTGGGGTGGGTTACAGTTTCCCACCGTTACAGTTGGAGGTGGTGATAGTGAAGGTCAGGCAACATGGGCATGTTCTAGAACTTGGGAGAGCGTTCTCTGTGTTTCCATTCTCCTCCAAGAGCAGAAGGTGAGTGTTAACACAAGTGCTCCCAAAGGGTGCATCCCAAAGGGCGACAGCTTGTCTCGCAGGATGAAGAAGCCAGGTGAGCAGGTGTGGGGGGCGCTGGTGTGGGCTGGGAGACCATCTGACAGAGACTCTGTCCCTGTAGTGATTAAGAATATAGGTTTTCATTTATTTTGTTTTTTAGATTTGATTGTTGATAGATATGTATTTATTGCCATTTTATTGTTCATATTTTTACCTTCTTTCTTATTCTTAAAGAAGACTCTGAAACAGACCGATAGATACAGAGAATGTTCGATGGTTACCAGATGGGAGCAAAGTTGCAGGAATGGGTGAAAAAGGCGAAGGGATGGAAAAGCAGCAGTTGGTAGCAGCAGAACAGTCACGGGATGTAACGTCCAGCAGAGGGAATACCGTCAATGATATTCTGATAACTAATACGGTGACAGCTGGGTGTGAGGTTTATCAGGGTGATCAGTTTGAAAATTATCTGTCTAATCACCTGAAACTAATATAATATTGTGTGTCAACTGTAATTGAAAAATAAAAGAATGATTTAAAAGGAAGATTGTAGGTTTACAGTCAGACAGACCTGGGGCTTGAGTCTCGCCTGTCCTTCTAGTTGTAGGCGGTGGCTTGTCTTTCCCACACTCAGTGTCTCCTCGTCTGTAAGGGTCTGATAACCACAATTCTCATTCTTAGGGCTTTCGTGAGGAGTAATGAGAAAACCCCATACAAAGTGTTAAGCGCAGTGCCTGGCATATACATAGTAGGGGCTCTAAAATCGGGGCCTCAGACTTTTATCTTGTTACAGACTTGCTTAAGTGTCTGCCCAGAGTCAGCTTTTTCTTTCTTTTTAAGCTCGATCTGTTTTATAGCTTGTCTTCTTTGTACCTTTGTAGTTCGGAGAGTTTCCCACTCTCCCCCTGATTTCCCCATGGAGCCCCCAGGAGGGGTGTGTGGGTAGAGGCTGGGGCAGGGAAGCGGGGAGTGGTAAGGCAGGCCCTCCCTGCCAGAATTTCTGTAATGCAAAGTGTTTCCTGAATCCCGATGGCTTTTTCTTTAGTGATTGAAAATTTATTGTCCTTTCCCTAAATCTTCTTTTGCATTTAGCCCAGAGAAATGTTTGCTTTATTTAGCGAAGATTAGGGTACCGACTGATTGCTCTTCCCTGTTCAGGGATAAGTCTTTGGGAGCAGGAATTGTGCCAGATCTGTGTCACACACTGTGCGAACAGAGTGTCCACAGGCGTGCAGTGGGGCAGTGTTTGTGTGCTGCTCGCTCCGAGTGTTGGATTTGCTTAAAGACAAATTGTGTGCCTTCGAGTGGCCTCTCCACTATATACCTTCACTTTTGGTTTCTCGTTTTGAGCACTGTATTCAGAACGTCTTTCTTTGTCAGTAACAGTCTTTAAGGAGTGTGTCTTCCCAGGGACCCTTCCGCAGACTAGATAATACTCTACATCTGCGTCTGGGTGGTGGCTTCACCAGGTTCTCAGGTACATACAAACCTAAGAAATTATTGGGTGGTGTACACTTATGATTTGGTCTACCTCAATTTAGAAAAATATTGAATTTTTTAAAAGATTTTATTTATTTATTTTTTTAGACAGATGGGAAGGGAGGGAGAAAGAGAGGGATAGAAACATCAATGTGTGGTTGCCTCTCACATGCTCCCTACTGGGGACCTGGCCCACAACCCAGGCAAGTGCCCTGATTGGGAATTGAACCAGCAACCCTTTGGTTTGCAGGCTGGTGCTCATCTACTGGGCCGCATCAGCCAGGGCTCAAATTTTTAAAGTATGCTCATAATAAATTAGGCCTTGACTAGTTTATGACAGCTTTTTGGGGGGGACTTAAGAGGAGGCTCACTTGTGAAAGGTTCATCACTACACTTCTAGCCAATAGCCTACCACGCGGAGGTAAGGGGGGCATTCTGCCCTAGCTGGGCAGTACATTTGTTGTACAGACTGAGAAATAGTAACGGCACCTTACCCAAAGTCAGACTTCCTTTATGACTCTAACTACATCGACGGCGATGCATTCTTCTGTCAGGGAGGACTGCTCCCACCTCTCGGCTCTGTTTCTTGGTATATCACAGCTTACAGCTTCAGACATTGTGGGACTTGACTTTTCAAAGATTTGCTTTTAATAATTTGGCAGAAAAGAGGTTTGGAATCTATATAATGAGTAAGAGTTTGTTAGGGGAGCGTTTCTGAGAATAAAGATGAAGCACAGTAGTACTTAGAGGAGGACCTGGAGTAAAACAGTCTCCTCCAATTAGTGAGCAGGATTCGGTAAACTTTATTTTAAGGAAATTTATTACACAAACATTGGTCATGTATTTCTAGTATAATTTTGGTTATGAGGGGCACTACACTTTTATTACCATTTCCCACCGTCTCCAAAGAAGTAATTGTCCAGATTCTATATTGCATTTTGGGTAAACTTCTAAATTTACATATAAACAGCAAAGTTTACAAATCTTAATGCACAGCTTTTTGTGATTTCTTGAGACTGCTTGAATTCCTTGACTCATGGCCCACGCCGCAGCTTTAAAGCATGCAGCATTTTCTAGTCTCTGTTTCTTTCTGACGCTAAGCCTCCTTCCAATAAGGGCCTAGCTGGATAATCCAGGGTGGCTTCCCCATTAACTTCGTCACATCTGCAAAGTTCCCTTCTCCAGGTAAGGCCACACAGTCGTAGGTGTCAGGGAGCAGGACGTGGACATCGTTGGGAACCATTGTTGTTACTACCACAGTGCAGTGTTACAAGGGACATGCCTCTGTAAACGACTCCCAGCTTAGTGTACGGGCGGTCCCCTGAGTTCCAGAGCCTCTTTGTTGGTGATAGAGAAAATCATCAAGAATTTTGCGGTGTCACAGGCTGCTGATTTAAAGTATTGATTATCATTATTTAGAACTATAAATTTCACAAGACGTCTGAGCCTAGGCTGACAGAATATTTGAATGGCTTTATCCAAGATGTTTGGCTCCAATTCATCAATATACCTATAAACACCAACAAATTTGGCATTTTTGAGCTTTGTTTGAACTCTGGTGAGTGGGTATGTAAACCCCATGGGGTGTTTTATGTCGACTTGAACTCACTAGTGCTGGAATTAATACGCATTCTCTGTCCAACTGGGTTTAATCCATTGATGAAAATGGTGTCTGTCTGTTTTAGGAACGCCATCAGCTGCAACTACAGCTCCTAGAGCATGAAACTGAAATGTCGGGGGAAATAACTGATTCTGACAACGAAAGGTAAGATGCAACGCCCTTTATCTTATAATGGGATTTGATGGTGGGCACGCCGTGTGTTTGGGGACTAGCTTGGTCCTTTCATTTCTCACTCCTCTGGTCATCTCTTTCTGCAGACTTACACGTGCGGAAACATTGCTTGAGCGCTTCCAGCATGGAGCTGGATTCCTTAGGAGCTTAGCAGCCACGTCCCACGGCCCATCGCTGGTTGTTAGTGCAGTGGAGCACAGTTTAATTTTGCACCGTCACAAGTGCAAAAGTTCAGTCTATCAGAGTTCTCCATAACCTTGAACTCCACAGGATGCGCCTTGTGGATGAGAAATATCAACTGTGATTAATATTGTCGTCACAGAAAATAATTTTAAAATGTCTTTCTTTGTTTCCAAACATTGATCAGTCAAACATCACCTTGTCCCCTGTCTTTGAACGTATAAAACCTTGTGTGGAAAATGCGGAGTAGTTCACCGTCTGGTCTCTTCTAGATCAAAAGACCGAGAGGCCATGCATAGCCCTCTGGTGAAGGAGAACAAGGTTGGGATGAAGTTACTTATCTCCCTGAGATTCTCCAAGAACCGGAGAGTCCCTCTGCTGGTTCCTTTGAAACCAGCAAAGTCAGAGAATAATTTTTGCTTTTTTAAAACCAAAGTATGAAATGTTTTATGATGAAGTTCACTCTATTTTGATGCAGGAAGGTCTTTCAGCATGTTCCCATTTTCCCAAAATAATTACATATAGAACAGTGATAATTCCAAACTTCCCAGGACTCTGTTGGGAGCTCTGATTTTAGATATTTTGTTGTGTTGCAAGATGCCTCTCCTCCTCCGCTCTCCTAATCAAGGTGATTCACTGGATGGTCCAATATTGTATTCACTATGAAACAGAGAGCCTCCCGTACTGTAAGTGGTACCAACAAGTTCTGTCTCAGTGCCAGGGCAGCATAGTAACTGACCTTACACAGGGTAAAACTTACAAGTGGGAACTTGAAAAAGAGTCCTGTATTTCTTCTACGGCGGGGTGGCCGACGAGTAGTTAATCACATAGGGTACGCACAAGGTTAAAGAGTGCATCCCGCAGTTCCCTTCCTTGTTCTCAGCAACATTCTTTTCAAGCGGTGACTTCCTGTGCTGGTGTTGCTGCTTTGGTTCAGGACTCACTTGCTCTCTCGTCTATCTGTGGTAGGTATCAGCAGCTGGAGGAGGCATCCGCCAGCCTCCGGGAACGGATCAGACACCTAGATGACATGGTGCATTGCCAGCAGAAAAAAGTCAAGCAGATGGTTGAGGAGGTAAGCCCTTGTCAAAGGTCATGGGCCCAGGATTGCTCCCTCAGCCCTAGAGCCAGATCTGAGTCTCAGCTCGGTTTTCTGTGGCTCACAGTAAGCTTGCTCAGGTCACTACCGTCTGGGCCCAGAGGGGAATTTTCTCATATGTCCCCCGTGGTGACTGTCCCTCTAAAAAAGGGCCTTCTCCAGATTGAAAAGTTAGAGTTAAGAAAGCTGTGAGGTGCACTACACAGCTCAGCCGCTTGCAGAGGAGAGCGACGCCCTGTGCCCTGCGTAGGTGCCGGCAGCTCCAGGACCGAAGGGAAGCTCGACAGGGAAGGTCTAGTTTAGCTCCGGGCCCTGCACTCCCCACTGCCGCCTCTCCCCGAGCTACCGCTCATCCTTTCTGCATTGCTGGGTGTTTCTCTTTCATTCCCGTTTCCTGTCTGCTGCTCTCTCTTTCTTCTGCCTTCTTCTCTCATTCTCTTCTCCTCCTCTCATTATTCATCTTTTCACTTTTCTACCCCTTTCTCTCCTTAACTGTTTATGTAGTGTGAAACCAAGTTGCAGGTTTACTATGTAGGTTGGGCGTAGTTTACTGTTCTATTTTCTAAATAAAGAAACCGGTAAGTTGAGTATTTACATTTATTTCTCTAAGAGGAAAAAATTATTTTAACCTGTGTTAATGTAACCTCTCTCTCTCTTTCTTGTGATGATTGCCCGATAGAAGAAAGTTTATGCTGCTATAAAGCTAATAACATATTGTATTTTTTTCTTGCTCAATAAAGAAATCAGGCAGAAAAAAGAGCAGTTAGTACTAACAGGACTGTAAGAATTCCCTAGGATCTAATTCTCTAACTCTCAAAGAGAAAAATTTTCAATTTAATTAAACATTTGGTTGGTAGTGGAAAAAGCTGAAAAACAACTCCCCAATGCCCTTATATAAAGCAGTACTCTGAAAAGTTACCTCTTTTATTAATGAATTACTAAAATTGAAAGTATACCTACTTCTAATAAATAACTTGCACACAGGACACATATAGAAGTTTAAAAGTATATCTCTTATTATAAAATAATTTTATTATTATAAAATGTTGAGGATATTAGAGTGGGATTACAGTCAGGGAACTGTGAGGATGGGGAGCGTCACTTTTGTTTCTTGCATGTAGGATAAGCATATACATTAGATAAAACCTGCTTCCCAAACAAGGAGTGCAGTCTGTCACACAGTGTGGAATCCCACGAGTATTATATTGGGCTCTGTGCAAGCCTCGGGGAGCAGGAGAAAAAGGGAAAGGGCAGCAGAGGTTCAGGTGAGGAACCCAGGCACCCACTTTCACAGTCCCTTTGCATACCTGTGTGGGAGCACTGCCAGCATCAGTGACGGGTAGATCCTGCCCAATGTCGACACTAGTTCGGTGTCGGGAGTGTTTCCCTAGGAGGAGCATCATGCTGTCACAATTAGCATCTCGGGGAACCATGGCTGCCAGGGCACAGCTTTCCTGTTTCTGAACTCCACACGCGTGAAGCCTAGGGTAGGGCTAGTCTTCTTTCCCTCCTGTGGCTCCCAGAATGTGGAACACTGCACTTCCCCCACCTCACCACAGGGTGGCAGTCTGTATTGTGTTCCTATCTGATATGAGAGAACCAGGGACCAAAACTTCAGATGGGTTGGCTTCTGATTCAGTTATCTGTAATGTTAACAACTGGCACGAAAAGCAGAGATACTTTTTTAAAAGACATTTTCAAAGCAGTTTAGGATTCTCTGTTTTCTAATTTACTTCTGGAATATAATGGACCTACCAATTTAAAGGGAGTGGGGGGAAATCTACGTATGAAAATAAGGAAGCATATAAAGATCACTGTGCACACCTTGCTTTTCGACCTGTGACTGAATGTCTCCCGAAGGAGCTTCTCTAAGTCCCGTGGATGCACCTGAAAGACCCAGGCATTGGAAGGAAATCAGAGGCTGAAATTTAGGGTGGCTGCATCAGGGGCCTGCTGGATTTCAACAGTGGATGGAGACTTAGGGAGAGAAAGAGACTTTTTATTCTAAATTTGAAATATGACTCAGGTAGTAAGAATTAATGTGTTTGTCCAGTACACTGTGTTAACTTATACAACAAAAGGATGGTTTAAAATCTGAATTGCTGTAGTCATTTATATGAATACTTTTTTTTTTTTACTAGTTAGAAACATGGAAAAAGGGATATTGACAAGTAACCACAGTCAGAAGAGCAGGATCAGGCTGGAAAGGAGTTGAGGACTCTAGCAATTCAGGGAACAGTTAAAGGCCTTGGGGAAGAGATGGTCAAGGAGAGCCGTGAGAGCTGAGTTAACTCTTAGGTAACAGTCATTGAGAAGAGGGAATAGGTTTTGGTTTTGTATTGCAATGCAAGGCCAGTCTGGAACAACTGGGAGGCACTTGCAAAAAAGAAAATGTCAGCTCTTGGTTCAACATAACGAAAACATTTCTAACACGGGCTGCCGTGGGAAGGTATTTAGTCTTTCACTACGGGTGTATCCCTTTTGAGATAAGAAGTTGAGATAGAAGCGCCTCATAAATAAAGAATTCTCTGTTGCTTACTAGGCCGCACCTGTGTTATGATCTCAGCATTATTATTACTTTTCATAATCAGCAAAATTATGACTAAATCACATTAGGACATTTGGACCAAATTAAAAAAAACCAGACTACTGAATTAGTTACTTGTGGAACCTTGAACTCTGACTTTAGAAGAGAAATATATTTTTATTCATGAACTCCAGCTACCCAGATATTAAAACAAATTTGACCTAAACAGAGGCAGCAAATGTTAGGGACCGTTTTCCTTCCCCCTCAGGAAGTCTGAAAGCTTGTCGGTGTGATAGCTTCACCTTCACTGATGACGGGAGTCCAGTCTCCATCATTTTAGTCCTAATGTCCATGAAGAAACTCAGTTTACTGAAATGATGTGCTACTTTTTTCAACTCCAATCATCCAGGTATTATTACTGAGGTTCTTGGAATCCTTAAATGTTAAGTAATATATTTCCTTCCACCTCAGCAGAGTGTAATTTCTTAACAATAATAATAATAATCTGAATAAAATGGGACCGGCCTAGGTTTTATAATCCATAGCTCAGTAATGACTTGATTTTCATTGTGTGGTATAGAATATTTCAGTAAGGACTTGGGCGTGTAAGAAAGCCTTTTTGAGATGAAAGATTAATGTGTATGTTATGGGATCAAGTTCATTGGAAAAGACAACTCAATGAATTTTGTGTGAGGAATGGGACCAAATACTCTCCCTAGGCTAGATCTTTGTTCCGAATGAAGTCTCCTTTTTGAGTGGTTGTCAAGGACTGGTTGTCTCCCTCCATCACTTGTTCTTCTAACTGGTTCTAGCTCCGACAAAAAATAAAAAACAAAACAAGCCCTACATAAAGTCCTTTAGACTTTCAAGGACTTGCCAGAAAATATAGAGGGACTGAAAAAAAGAGCACCTGTGGGGAATTTCACTCATTCAGCATTCCCCGGCTGCCCAGCTGCACTTGGCCCGTGCAGGGCTGGTGCGCAGTGGGGAGCGGTGCACAGGGGCTCTGGGTCTTCCTGGCTGGTGTCGGTTATCCTTGCGCTTGGGTTTCATGCTCCTCTTGAAAAGCCACCCTGGTTAGGTAGGTCCTTTGCCTCCAGCAGGCTGCATTCTTGAGTTTGCTGGCGAAGGAATCAGGGGCTCAGGGAGGAACTGAGGCCAGAGCAGAGCAGCGAACACCCTGACGCATCTGCAAGTGTTTCTTCAGACAGCAGGAGCGTTCACACCTCTTTACCTGCACTCACCAGGGCCCAGTCCCCCGCCAGCCAAAGCAGCTTTTCTGCCAAGGGGAAAATTATCTGGAGGAAAAAACATTCTTAGTTGCCCTTAAAAATGGGTGGACTCACTGTTTTGCCAATGGGCAATGATATTATTCAGCTGAATAGATAGCAATTTAATAAGTTCCTTTACCTTTTCACTTCAGCCGTAGCATCCTTTTGTTTTATCCCTTCCTTCTAACTCCCCATTGTGGTCGTGGTGGGTGAAGTGTTCCTTCTGACGGCAAGTGTCTGGAGAGGCTGCCTTTCAGTTTCAGAGGAGGCATTATTTTTTAGAATTTTCTTTTGCGGAAAGCAAATGCATTCCCCACCCCCTTCTATAATTTAGATGTTTAATGAGTGCCAAGGTACAAGGAATTAATTTTCTTGTTAGTGCTTCTCCATGCAGGTGGCGCGTTAGAATCACTGGGAAGCTTTAAAAAATTCTAGAACCCAGCAGATAGGAGTAGGAGGGAGGGGCTGGGCATTGGGGGGTTTTTTGGTTGATTTTTTTTAAGCCCTACAAGATTCCAGTATGCAGCCAGGATTGAGAACTGGTGTTCTGGATTCTTAGAACAGCGGTATGCGTTTCCATGCTGGGGTTTCAGGTCCAGGTCCTTAACGTATTTAGCCAGCCTCCCTAGGAAACTTCTGTGCCTGCGGTGGAAAGCTGGTGGTGAACTTGGAGTAGGAAGGGTTCAGGGGAAGAAAGCCAGGGGGACCAGTCAGCAGGGGCCAGGAGCGCCAAAGTGGGAGGCTGGTCCAAGTGTGGGACCCTCTGAAGGTCCTATCAGCCCCATCCAGACAGCTCACGCTTAATAGCCTTGCTGGCCTGGTGGTGTCCAGGTGGTAAAACTTCCCAGAGGCTATCCATGTCCATCTAGAGAGAAGTTGTTGCTAAGGCAGGTAGATTTAGGCACACTTGTTAAACAGGTAATAGAGACTTAAAGGGACGGAATCCAATTCCAGTGGAAGCCGAGAACCTACCACTAACAAAGAGACCAAGAGTGGTTCTCGTGGGTCCTCTTACCCAGTGTTTGTGTGTGCACACGTCTGGCCCCCCCCTGGTGTAAGTTACTCACTTCTGTCGACACAGAAGACCTTAGTCTTGGCCACACCGACCTTCCTTACAAAGAAAAGGACATAATACCTTGTTGGAATAACAGTATTAACAATGGCCACTTCTCAAGTGCAAGACAAGGCAGAACAGTTTTGCAATTCCTAAGAAAGGGTTTTGAAAGTATTTAATTATCATGCCTTAGATTTCTGAAGAGTGACTCTCTCATTACAATGCAACAGTTCTTGTGGAGACAAACTGGATGAGGGAGGGTAGGCGATAAGTAACTCTTCTGAGAGTTGAGGTTTGAGTTACTAATTTCTGACTCTTGAGCCGGTAGCAAAGCAGGGCTTCTCGTTTATTTTTTCACGTCCCCATGACTCATGTCCCAGGCCCAGCGCCTGTATGCACCCCTGTGGCACCGGCCTCGGAAAAGCGCAGTTAGAGAGCCTTCCGAGTATGTACAACGCGGGTGTGCCCAGAGTAGAGATGAGTGTTGATTTTTTAGAAGCAGACATACCTGCATTTACTAGTTGTGGGACCTTCAAAAAGTTACTAGTTTCTTGTCTGTAAAGCAGGGTTAATAACAGTCTCTGCCCAAAAGGATGTTTTGTTCAGAGCTGAGATGATGTACAGTCGATTCTCGAACAATGTGTGGGGTACCCCAGGCATCGAAAATCCCCGCATAACTTTCGACTCCCTTAGAACTTAACTACTAAGAGCCTGCTGTTGCCTAGGAGCCTTACCAATAATAAACAATTGATTAACACATACTCCATGTGTTGTAAGTATTATATACTGTATTCTTATAATAAACTAAAGCTAGAGAAAATAAAATGTTAGTAAAAAATCATAAAGAGCAGAAATAACATTTTAAGTATTTATTGAAAACGTAGCTGCGTATAAGTGGACCTGCACAGTTCAAACCTGTGTTGTTAAAGGATCAGCTTTAGAAAATACTTACAGCATATTCCTAGAAACACAGGAAATACCCAATAAATATTAGTTGCTTTTTTAATTATTGTTACAGATGTGTGGGTTCCTGCTGTGTGTACCCAAAGTAAAGTTAAATGGAATAAAAGCGAAGCCCGCCGGGTCGCCTTTCTCTCCTTTGGGAGTCTTACTGGCCACGTGGGATCTTGGGGTGAACATCCCTCCTCCTTTGCTTTGTGCTGCGTTCTAGCTCAGCCATCCGTCCTTTGAGTGGAACATGTATACACAAATCCATTTAAAAAATTAACTCTCTTCCTTCTAAGAATCTTCCACTTTAATGGGTCATCCCCCATTTAAACCTTCCATTTGTTAGCACACAATTTATTTTGAAATCATTTTGCGGTGTGCTGAAATGTACACAATACACAAAAGTACGTTTTTGCCAGATGCCCCGTGTTTGGAGGGTTCAGAGTAATGTGCGACACTGATAATTAGCCAAATGGGGGCAGGGGGATGGGGCCGCAGCCCTGAGCCCACAACCCTAATCCGCTCATTGAACTGTTTCCAGATCATGTCACACGAGCTCTTCTCCAGATTTAGTCTCCGGCTCTTTGGAAGATGACAAAATAGTAGCCTGCCCCGGGTTGGAAGCAATTCCTTTTATTGTCGTGATTAGAAGAACACTTGCACTCTCTCTGCTGGGAAGAGGTGGCATGTCTCTGATGAGCTGATGAACAAATCAGGAAGGACATGCTATTAAAAGGAAAACTTGACCATGTAGGGCTCTTAACTGTGAAAGCACCATTTTTGTGTATCCTCAACTTGTGCAGCCTCACACTTCCAGAGTCACAAGAACTCCAAGATCCACAGAGTATTTTTAGAAACTTGGGTTCCTAGACATCAAAGAAGGAGCTACGATGAAAAATAGTCCTAACATATAACTCAGAAAGTGCCAGGTGGAGGCTGGTCCTAGGATCTCGGACAGTGGAGCCTTACGCACGGAGAAGCTGCCAAGTACACCCGCTAAGGAGATAGGAAATGGGCTTGAAGACCTCCAGTGCTCCGGGAAGGAAGTGCTCCCCACCAGATCGCACCCCAGCAAATGCAGAAGCAGCCGAGTGTCCCTGTAGTTTGATTATATTTATATCTGAGAGGTGGCCTGCGGATGTCCTCACTGAACGGAGACCAACAGTGCTAGTCAACTTAGCACGCTTCCCGGTTGTGTAAGAAGTTTGCTTGGCTTCTATCACCACAAGCATTTTGCCTGACCAGATAGTTCAACTAACTTCATGAAAAGGAGAATTATATCTGATGAAGAGAGAAATGTATCGCTGAAATATATTGAAGTGAAATATGTATACTTCATGCCTGCTTTATTTTTCTGCAGGTCTTCTTGAAACAGCCACAGGGGCTGGTATCTCATCAAAACTTAGTGTTGCTGAAATCTAGTTAGTAGCAGCCGGGGTGGTAGTAGTCACTGGGTGGTATTAGCCCAGGTAGGCTAGCAGACTGGTCTAATCGAGTGAGTTCATTAAGGGGACAGGAATCAGTTAGAGGTTGGGTCCTTCTCCGCTCTTACCACTTCTTCCCTGCAAGTGGACAGGCAGATGCTTTCTTGTCAATAGTTGTCTTTGGTCTTTCATTGAGATGCTTCTGCTCAGCGTAAGTAAATAGGCAAAGAATGGGAAAGGAAACAGCTGAATAATTTTCTATTTTAGTAATAAACTGTTAATGCAGTTAACCTGTGTTGGTATTCTGTTTAAGTGAAGGTCCCCTGAGACTCTGCTGGGTATCAGACTTCTGCCGGGGAGATTTGAGTCAGATTTGAGAATTGCTAATCTACATGTCTGGTGTCGTGACCTACACTGTTTATAGGGATACATCTCTTCACTTCCCTCATATTTTTCTAAGTCTCTGGTGGAAAAGTTCCTGGCATTTGTTCTAGTGAAATAGATTTGTTACCCAGCTTCAGAAAAATGAACTAGTATGAAACGGAAATGTAATGACTTGTAGAAGAAGTGGGTCACCCTGTCAGCCGCGCTCCCAGGACCTTGCACTCTCCTCCTGCCCTTGGAGACTCGTCCCCCTTTTGGGTGACAGGCAGTGTGTATGTACCTGGAGGCCCGAAGGGCTCTGTTCCATGGTGCAGGGCGTGGGTGAGGTGCCCGGCCTTTCTGCAGGCCCTTGAGAGTGCCTCCAAAATGTTACGCCCTTGGCGCCTCATGCGCCTCCCTGAGAACTGGCACTGGGTCTAGGCTAGCTGGCGGCCTCCTCGGTCAGGGCCCCAGCCTGAGGGGCCCTCCCTGCTTCAGCCTCCCCTGCCTTTGCCCTTGCCCGTGCCTCTCAGTTCACCCTTTCCTGCTGGGATCGCCATACAGTGTGAACTTAACAAATGGTATTGGTGCTGGGTCCATTGACTGCTAAACCAGCATTCATTCTTTGCTTCTTCTTTTTATTAATTGACAACAATTTTAAATACAGAAAACTATAGAGACTGATAAAAACAAAAACCCTGGCACTCTCCTGTAGAATTGACAAATGTTAACATTTTGGCATATTTCAGAGCTTTGCTAAATAAAAGAAAACGTTACGGACAAAGAGGAGGTTCTCTTTTTATTCCTCCCTAGTTCTGATATATTCCCTTCTTCCCCGATCCTCCCTCTTCAGAGGCAGTTTGGTCTCCATGCAGACCATGCGTCAATGCTTTTACTGCCTGCCTGTGTGTCTATGATCAGTATATAGCTTAGTTTATGCTGAAACATGTATGTACATTTTTATTCATATATGTAAATAAGCAAAATTTTATATATATATATATATATTGCAACTTCTTTTCCCAATTTTGTATTTGATGGTCTTACATATAGAGCTAAATTATTCATTTTAATGGCTAATTATGCATTGTATGAATATATTGTAATGTATCCTATTGATAGACATTTAGTTTTTTCCTAAATTTTTATTTTTACAAACAACACCAGACATGTCTCTGTGCTTCTCCGACTGGGCACTGCAGTTGGAGGAGGACAACAGAGCCCGGGTGTAGGCAGTTTCACGCTGCTCGATGCTGCCAGGTGCACACAGACACTGCCACCCGTCACGCGTGAGAAGGCAGAGTCCCCACCGCCTCCCCGCCCCCTGGCACTGCTGGCCGTCATTTTTGCCATTGCAAAATGGTGTCTCTTTGTTTGGATTTTAATTTGCGTCGGCCTGATTACTGCTCATTAGCCCGTCTTCCTAAGCTTATGTTATGACTGTGCAGGCCTCCAACCTTAGGAATGTTCATATCTTTGTTTCTTTTTCTCTTTGATTGTTTATCTTTTTCTCCTGTTGGTTTGTAGAGACTCTGTATACTATCCATATTCATCATTTATCAAAAAATATTTCAATGCCATTGTCTTCTACGAGTCAATGTTTTTTGTTTGTTTATGGGGTCTTGTATATGATACAAGTGTTTAATTTTGACATAAAGTTATTAATATTTGTATGCTGTGTTGTGTGTCTTGTTTATTTGTCATATTGGTTTTTGAGGGGTAATAGTGTTAGAGCTTTGTTTTTACCTGTAGGTCTTTAATTACCGCCCTCCCCTCCCCGACCCCAGCTCATACCTCCATCCTCTCTGTTACTCTCTCTCCATGGCTCTCCATCCCGTTGTCTGGTCCCATACCCTGCACTGCCCTGTTTTGCTGAGTTATGAGTTGTCTGTCACCCTCCACCAGAATGTGAGCTCCCCGCGGGCGGTGGCTTCTGTCTGTTTTGTTCCCAGCTGTGCCTCGAACACCTGGAATAGTCACTGGCGTGTAGAGGCGCTCAATAAATGTTTGTTGAATAAATAATAATCCCTGTGCAATTTATTTTTTGTATGTGGTAGGAATAGGGCTGCACTTTTGGGGGCAGAATGGGAGATCATGGAAAGCTTGTCCCCCTCACAGCATTAACTGAATGGCCTTTTCTTGTTCCACTGATTTTTTTTTCATGCCGTCATTACCAGGCTAGAGCTGTTTCCCGTGTGCCACTGTCTTTAAATATTTCTGTTCTCCTGCCCCTGAGCTGAAGTCTGCAGGAAACTCGGTCCTCAGGTTTAGGAGTGGGAACGGGGGTGATGAGCCAGGCCCAGTTTAGGGGCTCTTCTCTGACGGGTCAGTTAGTGAACATTTAAGAAGCACCTTTTAGGAGCCAAATGCCAAAACGGATGTGAGTTTCTACCCTCAAAGGGCTTTCTGGTTGACACTAAAACCTGTTCGAACCCCAGGCAGAATATGCTAGGTCTTGCGCAGGGCCATGAGCTGTGCCCAGGCCCAGAGACTGGAGACCACAGTAAAGCTCCCGGACTTTGGGTAGCGAATGAAACCTGAGTGGGCCTCCCGCCTCCGTTCCTGGCTGCGCTCTGCGTCTTTAGTGAGTGTCTTACTCTTCCCAACACTCAGTTTCCTTATCAGCAAAGTGGAAGTAACGACAGCAGCATCTGCTTCGGAGGTGGTTGTGAGGAGTGACTGACATGACGCGTGTTCGCTGATTCTGTGTGGGCGGGGTGTTTGGGGCGGAGGTGATATTTGACCAGGTCTTGCAGGATAGATTGGCTTTTTCTAGGCAGGGATTGCTTGGGTGGAAAAGGACCCGCCAGACAAGATATGGAATAAGCATAAAACAAAAACATACGTGCAGGGTGAGTAAAAGGAGCACTAATCTAGTTTGGACTGTGGGAGGGAATTGTGATGAAGAGGCTGAAAATGTAGGTGGAGACCAATTCTGGTGGGTTATCAGCACTTAGCTGAGAAAATGTCCTTTCCTACTTTGCTCTCAATTCCTTAATGTCTCTTCAGGGGGTGCTGAGCAATTGGGAGGGGAAAGGGACAGGAAGGGCAGTTAGGCAGCTCCCAGGGGGGTCCTGGCCAGTGAAGGTGAGCGTCCATATTCAGGGCACTTGAACTTTAAGAACTTTTTTTTAGCACCGGCTTTGTGGACCTGGGTACATCTCATTACATTAATCTGAAATCACTCCTTCCCCGGATATTCCTGTGCAGTGTGTGGTCTTTTGTCCCTGACCCCGCCTCCATCGAGGGAAGCACAGGGACGGAGAAGCTGAGAGCGCCCTCTTCGCCACTCCACCTTCCTCCTCTGAAGTCGTAGAAGGGCAAAGAAGAGCTTTAAAGACTTAGGGCCCCAGAAAATACTTTGCCAGAGAAACTGTCCCCTGCCAACTTTGTTCCCGGCCCAGCCTACTTTCTGGGCAGCACAGCAGCCATAGGTTGTCACCCAGGGAGGACGGAGGCAGCCCTCTGACTGGTGTGTTGTGAATGGCATCGGAGGGTGCAGGTTTAAGTCTCAGCCCTGCCAGCATCAAGCTCTAGGGTGACAGCCATCCTGGTCTGCCTGTGAAAGAGAAGTTCCTGGCACGTGAGACTTCAGTGCTGAAACCTGGGGAGACCCAGGCAAGCAGCCATGAGCTGGTCATGAGCCCTCTGGCCTGAACTGTCCCCTCGTCCCTCAGCACTCAGCAGGTGCATGCTGTATTGGGGGTACCACACTTCACCCTGCCGCTCCCTATAGTGCACTTGCTTGTGCATTTTTCCCCCATTTACTGCCTGCCATCCTCACTGGTCCTTTGTCTTCTGTGAAGGTGGAGACCAAGTCTCCCTAGCTCACTGCTGTGCTCCCAGTCCCCGATGCTGGGTCCAGTGCAGAGGTGACCGCAGGTGATCATTGAGGGGTGAAGGGATGGTGAAGCTCTAGGAACCTCAGTTTTTCTCCTCTGTGGGGATGACCCCTCTTAGGGCTGTTTCTGAGGGTAATGAGCTAACTCAGAAAACTGGGTACCCAGTGCAGACCTTTCTTTCTTCCCCGTGAATGCACACAGATCGCAAAGCCAGTGTATTCATCCGCGCCTGATGTCGCTGGAGCCCGGTCATGCCTGGGCGCCCGGGCGACGCGGGTTGCTCTTCCTCTCCTTCAAGAGAAGTTGGGTTATCTTTAATGTAAGGTAGAAATCAAACCAAATTAGATTATTTTACCTCAGAAGCCAGTTTCAACTGATCCTTTTGAATGGTATAGTTCTATTATTATATATTACTTCAAACTTAATAGAGAAAATTGATTAAAATATGTGCCCTGTTCATATCTAGCCTGGCTGAATGCCACAAGACACATTAATTGAAAATGAATTTCTACAAACCCAATCAAGCTCATGAAGATGAAAAATGTACCTTTTCCGCCTCCGTTCCTTCATTGATTTTTCATTTTCCCCACTCACAGCTTCATTTAGCAATTTTTCAGTTTCATTTTGTTGTGGCCTTAATTCATTTCCCTCACCCCCCCCCCCCCAATGAGATAATGTATCCTTTTCCTTGTCCTTTTAAAACCGTTCTTCCATGCTGCATTAGTGCAGGCGGGATTCGGATCTTGCTGTATTTCTCTGTGCTTTATTATTTCTTAGGAAAAGAAGGTAACATTATTATTTTTTAAAATTCCTACTGTGGTGGTTTTTATCACAGAGAATGCACTTTAAAATACATAATTGTGAAATTACAGTGTTATAAGACTTCTAAAATAGAATCAAGAGAAACTAGCAAAAAATTTTAAAACACCTTTTCAGAGGAAGAGTGCGAAATATGGGTTATTGTCACTTTTCATGGCGGGGCACTTGAACATCTAACACGCTTCCTATTTTGTTGAGGGAAATGGAGAGAACTGTTTGCCAGGCTGCAGGAGGTTTAGATTGGAAACAGGGCCCCGTCAGGACAAGAGGAAGTGAAGGGAGACGGTGGCGAAAGTCCTGAGTGAGCTCTGGAAGGTTCTTACCTGCTGTGGTCAGTCCACTGGTTCACTGGATCTCCAGGTGTTTTGAAAATAATAATGGGGATCATCAGGCTATTTCCTTGTGGTATTTTAAATAATCTCACAGTATAAATTTCTTGTGAAAAGTCTGCAGCAATTTACAATAAAGTGTCATACTGCTTTAATTTGACCTAGAATTCAGAACCCTGATTATCTCATTTTGATCTGAAGCTATGGTTTGCAGTTATTTGCCTTTGAGACATTTTTCAGTGGGAAAATGATTTCTTTCTTTATGAGTGCAGCTTAAAGCAGGAAGTCTGTTGTAGTGAGGGTCCCAGGGAAGGCGTAGAAAGCAGGAGTGCTGGAGACAGAGGTGGGGAAGCTGTGTTAATGTGTCGAGGCGTGAGTACACATGCACGGCCCTCACACCCAGATTTTGAGTAGAAGTGCCTGTGGGCTTGAATTGATTATTTTTAAAATTAGAATGAAAACAAAATAAAACAAATTTCCAAGAAAATAATATCGCAACTTTAGTTTGAATTTTAAACATCTGATTTCAAACAGTGTAATTCAATGTGCCCATCAGCATTAGCATCCCTCCTCGCACTCGGTCGCAGTGTGGTCCCTGTTTCTATGGCATTTTTCAGATAATGGCATGTCACCGTTAGCTAGCTGGTAAAAGAAAACACCACAACACAAGTTCTTTAAAAATCGTATCAAGCACTGTCTAGTATTTAGTACTTATTTGCTGATGCCATTTCTTATATTCCTTAACTTTTGTCCACATCCCCAACCTCGATATTGAGTTATGTTTCGTGGGTCTTGCACAGTTGGGTACTAGTCACATAGTTCTTGCAGCTGGGCTGTGTCCTAGTCTGTCATCTAACACAGAGTGACCCCTGTCCTCTGCATCTGTCACTAAAGGTGAAAACTGCCAGGGAGCTGAGAAGCCCAGCAGCCTCCAAGGCTGCTCTGAATGCATACATACATAACGGGACTTGACTCAGTTTTGGTACAGTTTCATTTTGGTCCGGTTGACATGCAAGCTCTTTTCGAAACGAATTGTGAGGAATCCTTTCACTGTAGCAAGTAGCAATCTGTTTCCAAAGCAGTTTATAAAAATGTATGTATTAATGAGGGTGATTTCACCTCCTCAGAGAGCTGTTCTTTTCTACGAGGTAATTGATACACTACACACTTGTTCCAGGTGGGTTTGCTGGCTAGTGCGAGGGCAAGATGTAAATAAAGGGTGGTAATGGCAGTGATGTGTCCCAGCCTGTGGGACTTGGGATGACAGGTGGGAGGTGACCAGTGAGTCCTTCCTGACAGTGGGAGGCTTCCTGGTGGGGAAGGGGATGGAGGGCGGGAAGGCACATCTGGGCAGACACTGGCCAGTGCAAAGGCCCGTAGGCAGGACCGTGGTATGTCCGCGGAGTGCTGAGAGGACAGAGTGGCTTTTCTGTAGGGTTCATGGTGAGACAGGACAGGCAGGAAATGAAACTGGGGAGATAAAGTGGGACCACAGCAGAAGGGCCTTTGTCCATCTAGGGAGTTCGAATATTTAGAGCTTGGGTGGGTTTCTAAGCAGGGGAGTGATATACTCAGCATCTCTGGGGGAGAGCCCAGAAGTTAGCACTTCGTAAGTGCCTCCCCCACCCCCAGGTGACTCCAGAGTGTGGGTCTGGGTAAAGGGGATTACTAGCTCAGACCACTTATGCAGGTCTCTCAATTGTGGCTCATGTGAAGAAAAGATTATCAGCTTGAAGAAATTTGAAAACCTCCCTCCCCTCCATAAATATCAAACTGACCTATAGACTTGGACACCTAATATCCTGCATGAGCAATTAGGCTGCAAAACATATATTCCATTTGAGTTACCAAAAACATGTCAATGAAGATGAAAATTAGAAAAATTCTATTAACATCAATTAAAAGCTTTCAGATTTTTCCAAGGTGGGTTTTTTCCCTTTGTTCTGTAAGGGGGTCTACAATTTGATATTTCAATTTAACGGTTGCAAAAAGACTATGTTCTTGTATAGATAAATAGATTAGGCTTCTAATTTCTTATTTCTTAATGCCCTGACTTAAGTCTGGTAACTTGGGTCATTTACTACCACCTGGTGACAGGTAGACCTAAATGCAGCTTCATGAAGGGCACATACACCTCTTGAAGGTCAAATTCACAAACTTAAACACGTCAAAAAATGACAGCAAAGGTACCCAATGGATTTCACTTAGAAGCTGCATGGTATCCAGGATTTTGGGTGGCCCCTGATTTTGGTGGGGGGTGTTTCTGGGGGCATGTCCACCTTGGTTTATCAAGGTCTCCAAGAGTCTGTTCCAGACAGTTTTGCCCCTGAACTCTAAGGGATGAATTGGTCAGAGATGGATGGATTTGCTGATTGATTCATTCATCATCTGAGAATATATATATGACCAAGGTCTTTACTCTCAAGGAGCTCACGGGGAGGGAGAAATTCTAGTAATACCATAGTAGTAGCTAATTTTTTTTGAGTGTGTATCATATGCTAGGTACTATAGGAGACAATATTTCAAGACTCTTTGAAGTGGAGAGTCAAATAAAACACCATTTCCCCACAAATGTGCCATTTAGCCATTGTGGATAAAGAACCAGATTTGGTACCTAGGACCTTATCAAACCCAGAAGCATGCGAGTCAGCTTATTTTAGAAACTTCTCTTCTCACTTGGGAGAGATATGGAGTGTGCTTCAGGGCGGACCCAGGGGAGGCTAAGCTGGGATTCCGAGTTGGCACCCTTGGGAGGGCACAAGGGGCCAGCCACGCACCGCCTGCCAACCCTGGTCACGGAATGCACTGTACCAGATGCTTCTGTAAGAAATGCTCAAGGCTGAATGGAAATGCACACACACAGCATTCATTTAGCACAACAGCACAATCGCTCCTGGAAGCATTAGTGGCTGAAAAACTTGAGCCTTGTTGCCAGAAGCTTCAGCGCCCCCACGTCCTTCGCTCAGCCCGTTGTTTCTCCTGAGAACAAGGTGCTGCTTCTCTCTCTCTCGAATCAACCACCTGACCTCAGAATTCCCAGAATTCCCCTCTCAGTTCTCTACAGATGATGTCTCTGCCTTGTATTTCTTTCTTTTTTTAAGTCGAAAGTGCTCGTCTGAGCTGCTTGTTAGGATGCCCTTCCTCCGGTTGACTCAAAGCACTCTGATTACTTCAGGGACAGTGGCATGAGTGTGAGGTTACTTTTTATGTTATTTGATGAAATGTTACCTCTGACCTTCTTAGAACATTTTAGTTAATTTCAGTTCCCATTTTGCCTGTCATTTAAAGATTTTAAAAGTCAACTTTTAAAAATCTTAACACCATAGGAAAGAATGAAAAAAGAACAACACTATTATAAAGATGATTTTCAAGTTTTTTCCTACAAAAGTTGAAGGAAATTTAAAGAACTTTTTTGTTTTTGCCCATAATCCTACCCCAATCTCAGACTGATTTAGTTTATCTAACTTCTTTTCCAGCGTTTGCCTTCATCATTGTAAACTTTTGTTTCTTTAATCCCTCGAGGCTTTTTGTAAATACTTTTCCATTTTGCAATATATTTGTTTTTAGTGTTTGTGTAATATATTCCATCAAATTGATATTCCATAATTTATTACCCATTCCTTTAGTGCTAGACATTAAGGTTATTTCCATTTTCTCTATTATAAATAATAGGAGCAAGAACATCTTTGTACGTACAGCTTTTTTCTCACATCTGAATTATATCCTTAGGAAAAATTCCCAGGAGTGGGATTAGTGGGTCAAAGGGTATGAACAGCTTTATGGCTCTTAATATTTATTGCTAAATTGCCCAAAGGGTCATTCTAATTTACAATGCCACCTGCAACACAGGAGAGTGGCTGTCCCTCCCAGCTCTTCCAACACCGATTTCTCCAGTCAATAGTTTTGGGTTAATTTAAAAGGTATTAAAGGATACCTCATTACTGCTTTTAATTGTTAAGTTCTTTAATTGTTGTGAACATTGGACATTTTAAAATTAAGTTTATATCTTATATTCTATTTTGTATGTTTGCCTTTGTGTTGGAGGATTATTTTTGGCACTAGGTGGAATTTAAAATATTTTATAATGAAAATGTCAAATGCTCTTAGGACAGAGAGAATAATCGAAGTTCTCTAGACTCATTACCCAGATTCAACAAATAGCAAAGTTTGGCTGTATTTACTTATTTGCCTCTTCCTTTTCTCACTTTCTCCCCACTTCATGTAATTATTTTAAAGCAAATCCCAGACATTCTGCATATGTTTCCTATATATTTCACTATACATCTCTAAAACATGTGTTCTTTTTCTTATATAATCATAATGCCATTGTCACACTTAACAAAATTAATGATAACTCCTGGGTATCACTTAACCAGCCTGTAATAAAATTTTTTTGAAATGTCTTTAAAATGTCTTTTACTGATAATTTGTTCCAATCAGCATACAACGCATTTGGTTGTTGTGTTTCCAAAGTTTTTTCATTACAGCTGCTGCCCTCCGTTTGCCACGCCCTCCCCAGCCAGTTTTGCCCCCACGCAGTATGACATTGCAGGAGCTGGGCCAGCTGTCCCATAGAAGTTCCCACACTCTGGATATGACTTTTTCTTGCCTTATTAGCTCTAGAAGCTTTACTAGAATCTGTTTCAACTGTGTGTGTGTGTCTGTGTGTCTGTGTGTGAGGGGAGGCGAGACTCTTCATGGTGGTGCCGTATGATTCATTTTGTGTCGTTTTGAGGCACAAGTTTGAGCTCGTCCCGCTCTGATGATGCTCGGGCTGATGGCGGATTCGGGTGCCGCGAGCCCAGACTGTGGTGTTGTTGCCCCACTCACCTTTGCCCCCCGCTGCTTCCTCTAGTCCTGATGGTTCCTGAGTCAGGTACTTCGTGGGGATTGAACAATGATCATTCTTCCTCCATGGATTAACTGGAATTCTGAAAAGTAATACTTTTTTCCTCAGAAACTAGGACTTTCTTAGTAAGTCGAAGATGCAGTTTGTGCCAGAAACGCAGGATATATGCTTTATTCTTTCCTCTAAATTGCCAAGTTTGTAAATAAGGGGTTTGTGCCTTTCAGTTCCACGGTGTCCAACAAGTTGTCACTGCTTCCTTTCTGTTTTTGAAGAATCATAAAATACTGAAAAGTTTCAAATACTTATGTTCCATTCAGTTTCACTCATTATTCTTTTTTGATGCTCAAATTGTCCCATCCTTGGCCCACAGAAAGTTCTTTATGTCCTTGTTTTCAGGCAGAACCTTGTTTTCAGGGTTTGTTTAGTATATTTTTTGCCCTTCGAAATGGGCCACTCCTTCAAGATGTTCTGTGTGCTTTCGTTTGTTTGTTTTTGGTGAGGAATGAGACCACAATCTGGATATATTATGTGCTTCTTGTTATTGTTTCTAAGTTTTCTCAGCGGACAGAGTTAGGAAATGCATATTTAACAAAAGAAAATAAAGGATTGTGAGTTCATACTGATGCTTTTCTTTCAAATTTAATAAAACTTTATTTCTTTGATTTCATACTTACATTTCTTTCTCTTAAATTACAAATCTTGGTTCCAAACATAACACTACCATGTATCAAATAGTTTCAAAATAACAATACTGATGTTATTACTGACATATTCCTAGTGAATGAGAGGGTTTCTTTTTGTTTGCAGTTCTATTTTGCTAACACATTCCGCTAAAAAGGATAGTCAAATTATCTTGTTCAAACAACATTTGAGTGAATTCTTTTCACCAATTTGATATACAGTTAAGTTCCTATATTTCAGTTTGTTTTCAGGTTTTAGGATTCACTTATTTTTTTTTTCTTTTGGTTTAGTTTTATTTTTTGAATCTGTAAAATGCATTTTCAAAATTAAACCCATGTAATGCAGTCTGGTCAGAAAAGTCTTCTGTTTCCTCCACCTGATTTTCTCCCCCTCCCTGCTGGTAACTAGTTCTTAACAGTTAAGATTTGCTTTTATCTTTGCAGCGTTTCCTTTTGCAAATATGTATGCATTCATCTGTCCTCACCTGTTTTACTCCAAAGCTAGCACACCATATGTCCCTTAAACACACCATGTCAGTGTTTTAGAGATCTTTGTTTTTTTTGAAGGTTAGATAGATATTCATTGTCAAGATGTACCGTGGTTATTTAACCAGACACTTTTTGATAGAGTTTTGTTTTCTAAAAAAACAAAGTCCCATCTTCAAGGTCAAGTCATTTCATATTTTGGCCAATGGGTCTTTAGGATCCATTCTTAGAAATGGAATTGCTGAGTCAAAGGGTAAATGCAATTGTATTTTTGTGCTTTTTCTAGCTATTGCCGGATTCCCTTCTATAGAAATTGTGTCATTTTGCACTGAGAGGCCTTTTTAAAAAGGTTTTTCAAATGCTCAGATTTAATATACAAGATTGTTGGAAAATTGGTGCATTCTTCGAAGTCATAAGTTATGTCATGAAACGCACACTATTTCCCCTAGTACCCGAGACACGGCCCGGCCCAGAGTCCCTGGTTCCTGCTTTCAGGGCACCTGCAGTTTCTCTACGGAGACATGATACGTGTGTGAAAAGCGAAGAGTAGTCCAAGCTGCAGTCCACATATTAAAAATACAAAGGCGAAAGCCCAGCTCACGTCTGTCTCTTTAGAGATCCTTCCCTGCTTACCGCAGGCCGCCTGAGTCCCCAGTCCTCTGAATTTCATGAACACTTTCAGTGACAGTTACCCTTTACACCAGGTCAAATTCTTGGCACCTGGATGAAGAGATACGAATGTACCAACAGGAATAACAGAGCCGAACGTTTGATATGCAGGGTGCTTCATAAATTTAAACGGAATGATTATGTTGTGTAGAGTTGTGTCTGCGTTTCCCTGAGCATGTCCTCTGGGGCACCTGTGGGGTGGTGATAAGGGTTACACTGCAAAATTGGTGCAATAGTTTAGCTTGGACAAATCTAAAGACATGGGACTCCGCATTCATGTCTGATGTCCCAGGCTTACCTGGGCACAGAACCCCCTTTCCATGAGCATCTCACGTTGATACTGTTCCAGGAAACACAAAGAACCAAGTTTAGGTTTTATTGCAATAAAAGCCAAAGGCATGTCTTCCAGCTGATTGACTGGTATAGTTCTATATTTTTGATTAACAATTTCAATTTGTTTCTTTCTAGATCGAATCATTAAAGAAAAAGGTGCAACAGAAACAGCTCCTAATACTGCAACTTTTAGAAAAGATATCTTTCTTAGAAGGAGAGGTAAGAAGCTATGTTCCTTTAAGTTGGTGTCTTCCCTACCATTAAATTTTACACTGTGGAGCCTCCCATTGACACTTACTTAAAAATGTGGCTCTTTCCTGGCCTGGTAAAGTTGATTGAAGGTTAACTGCCAACATGGAAAATGAGGTTCTGACAGCTAGTTTTTCTTTTCCACCTGGCTCTTCTCATCCCAGCCTGCTGCTCACCTCTAATTTTGGCTCTTGTTTTTCTTGTTCAAGAATTTTCTTAGCAAGTCTGATAAGCTTTTGATTAATATTGATAATTGCCCACATTTGTGTAAGTGCTTTATAATTTGTGAAGTGTGTTCACATACATTCTTCACATGATTCTCTTAGCAGCTTTAAGAAAAGGCAAGACAAGGATTATTATCTTTGTATTAACCAGTTTTTAAGAAGGGGGCACAGTGAAGGCAGGTGGCTTTGCTCACGATCACCCAGCTTCGTAAGCGCCAGAGCCGGGCTGAGAGACGGGCTCCTAATCTGTGTTCTTCTAGGAAACAGACTCAACGTGTTTTAGCAGTGACTTAATTTCACCTGGAACTTTAAAACTATTTAGTATTCCTGACTTGCTGGCTTTTTGAAAGTCATTTTGGAGATTTTTGTACAGGTTCCAGAGAAGGAAATTACGGAGCTGGAAGAACCTGAAGGGCTCAGATATTAACAGAAGGAGAAACCAGAATCTATTTGCTCTGAAGGGTACTTATTAAGAGCTTGGCACTGAGCCTCCATGAATCTCTCTTTGTCTGTCTCTTCACTGTAGTCCTTCCGCAGGGACAGCCCAGGAGAGAAGGACGAAGTAAGGGGCCAGGAAAGAAGTGACATTTATTAAGCACCTAGTATTCGTTGGGATCTGTTAATTACTTTCTATGTCCTTTATTTAACATTGAAGTTAATAGTGGAATCAGTTTTCTGCTTCTTATTAGCTGGGTGACACTGGGGACATTTCTTCTAAAATGAGGATTTTAATTGCATCTATATGCATGTGACCGGGCAGTGAGAATGCATAGAAAGTGCCTGGCAGGTGCTGAACTCTCAATAATGCTGAACTTGTTAGCATTGTTCTCTCTTCATTCAGAGGGATGCCCAATGAGCGAGATTATGTTTCCCCTGTTTTATAGATGGGGAAATTGAGGTCCAGGCACATTATGGAACCTGCCCAATGTGGCAGAAGAGATGGGTGGGTCTGTTCAAAGCCTGAGCTCTTAGCCACCGTGTTTGTTGGGGTGGTGAGCTGGGTCTTCATTTAATCTGTTTTTGAGGGACTGCCTGCAAAGGTCATAACCAGATGTCCTTTGAGGCCCGTGGGGCCCTGGCAGCAGATTCAAAGTCCAAGAATCTCCTGACAGCTGAGTAAATAGACACTTATCCCATGCCAGCCCTGTCTTCCCCTCCACAGTCACTGGGTCCAGCTCCCACCTTATGAATGAGCATTTCTGTTTTGAGGATTGCCCTCCGAAATTACAGCTCCCCCTGAGGGGAGTCACCCCTTGCCCAGCGAGAGCCAGAGAGTGAGTGTCCCAGTGGGAGCTCCTGGGTCTACAGAGAGAGTGGGATTCGCACAGAGTGGGGAGATGCTGACAGGAGAGACGAGGTCACCCAGGACAGTGCCCACTGCCCCTCCCCTTCCTGCTGGCCAGGGTCCTCAAGCCAGCTCTTGTATGGATAGGTTACGGATCGTCCTAGGGGATACTGTGCATGGAGAAAGGCCATAGACATATTCATGCTTTCTTTAATGCTTGATTTCTTAAACTCATCTCTCCTTCTAATTTGAGCTGCTCAGACCCTGAGACATGGATATGAGTCCTTAGAGTTTATTTGGGAGGTGATCCCAGGAAGTGCCGGTAGGGGGGTGGGGCAGTGAGACAGGGAAGGGCCACAAGCCAATGCTGGGTGCCTTATTGAGGAGGTTACCACTGTGGGGTCTCTAGGAGGCCTGTGCGAATGGCCCTGAGTCATCCTTTCCAAAAGTTCAGAAAGCTAGGGCGTTCATCCCCTGACTCCCATCAGTCACTGGTTGAGGCTTGCTCCCGGGGGTCGGGGCCGTTCTGCCCTGGTCAGAGGAGGTTGCAGGGAAAGAGGCACAAGGGGTGTGTGTCAGGAAATGGTGAGTGTCTAGAGGGTGTGGGAAGGGCCGGCAGGGTCTACTCTTTGTATCTAGTAAGCAAGACCTCGGAAAACAGTTTTTCTGGAGCATTTAAAGGTTGGTTATGAATTTGATAGATTAAATTCCCTTAACCTATTTAAATTCCACTACAAAGTTCGTACAGCTAATTCCTTTTGACCACTTCACACACATCCACCTTAACCAGCAGACAAAACATGTACAAATAAGTTAGTAATGACAAAATTGAACAATACATCACGCTTTAACCTATTCTAAATTTAAATATCATGGTTCTAATTTATTTCATTGTTTCTGTGCTTGGTTTTTTTTGTATCTTCCAAAGGCTGCTGTTTTATTTATTTCAGTGTTTCCTTAGACTTACCATCATTCTGGCACTTTCCAGACAGAAGCCGTGACCTTCCCCATCCCAAGGAGATAGAATTCCTTTTCTGAATAGCTAAGGTCAGAGGATGTGGGTGGGTGCCCTGCTGATTCTTGGGTCACGGGACTCAGTGGCTTCAGGGAGACTCACGCTCAGGACCCCTTGTCACTGTGATGCATTGACTTGGTTGTTGGCATTATTAGAAATGTATACATTCCCTAGTAATGTGAGTATTTCACTGTACTTAGTGGGACCATGTAGAGATTTCATCTCCTAGGATAGTGATGTTCAACCTTTCTATGTCATGGCACACATAAACTAATTACTAAAATTCTGCAGCACACCAGAAAAATATCATTTTTGCTGATCTGACCAAAAAATAGGTATATTTTTGACTCATTCATGCCAGGTGGCTATTGTTGCGTGGGCAGTTGTCATTTTTTAAATTTGACAATCTAAGGGACAAGAGGCCGGTGCCCGTGGCTAGAGTCACGTGTCACACGGTTTAAAAATCCCTGAGGCAGACGAGTGGAAAATCACCGTCCTAGGACGTGAGAGATTGAGTCCGAGTACTCGGTTCTCCCCCTGAGGCTCCGGGACTGGTAGAGCTGTTACAGCGCCCTGCCGACTGTTGGTTCCTTGCTCATGGTGTGCGACCGCGGATGCCTGTGCATTGCTGCCCCTCTTTCCACCTGGTTGTATGACTGCCGAGGCCAACCCTTCTCTCCGTGGGCCCTAAAGTCCCGGGACGACCTGACTTACAATTAATTCCTTTTGTTATTCTGTTCTACTTAACACAGAAGTTTTATAAACACACAATTCATGGATACTCTGTAAAAGAAACTATATTGCCTTATATAGCAATGCTTCCTCATTGTAAAAATTTATGCAAAGTATAACATGCTTACCCTTCTCTATTAAAGCTATATTTTTGTACAATTTCTATTAACTTTCCTTTTGAATGACATTGTGAACGCAAGGCAATTCTCAGACCTTCCTTGTTTCCATAATAATTGTTTTCTTCTCCTCCTTGTTTTGTTGCTCAAATGGTCACAACTCAGCTGGGGAGTGTTCTCCTACCTTAACTGCTTTGCCCCGGGGAGCAGGGTTCCTGATGACCTTGGAGTCATTCTCCACGCACGGCAACGACAACGTGTTTCACACCTGTCCTTGCTTCTGTCCTGTCCCAAGACAGGGCGTTGGCTCGTCTGCAAGGAACTGGGGCTCCTTTCAGTGGGGGGCTACACGGGAGGCTCTTTGGGCGTGAGAACTGGTACTGGGCCCGTGTGGTGCCCATTGTAATAGTGACAGAATTGAGGGAAATGTGTGTCTTTTTAAGATCACGAGGTCACACCGGTGTTCTCCCAATGTATCTGATTATACTGCTTTACAATACAGGGTTCTGTCGGCCACTGGGAATTTCTATTATGTCGACCGATCCTACTACCAGTAATTTTCATCCCATGACTTAACATCCTCTGCCTTAAACCGTAATGATGTCAATGGTGGGGTTTCAGATCTCTCTGAAAAGCCTTGGTGGTCAAATCTGGTAACCTCCTTTAAGATGGTAACCTCCATCTTATTTGTAAAGTAGCTACTTTCTTTTCAGGGCCTACGTGCAGACTCTGGAGCCAGATTGCCCGAGTTCAAATCTCAGCTCTGCCAGTTAACTGGTTATGAGATCCTGAGCAAATTGCTAAGTGCTCTGTGCCCCTTAGTTTGCTCATCTGTGAACGGAAGTCCTCCCTTTGAAGTGGCGTCCTCTCCACAGAGTTGTTACAAAGACTGAATTGGTTAATACTAAGTGATCAGAAAGGTCTCTGTGTTCCTATATCATCAGTTGTCTGGGTGCTGGACTCCTTCGTTGTCACTGAGGTATATTTTCTCCTTTTCCTCCTCCTCTGTCTTCTTCCCCTTCTTCTTCTTGTAAACAGAGAAATGCGGACAGTGTTGGTCCCTGAATTCATCATTTGCACTTACTGATGCTTAAACTCATTTGATGTGGCGATTCCCGTCCGCCAGCTCCCCAGACGTTTGTCCAGGACGCCCCATCAGACTGTTTTCTTCAGCTGACTCACAATCTTCCTCATATAAAATGTGCCCTTCCTTTTTTCTTTTCTCCAGATTTTTATTTGCTCACTTCTTAAAATGAAATTACGAGCATATATCTTCATAAGGTTGATAAGCTTCCTGAAATTCTGAATAAGTCCCATTTTATTTTTTTCTGCTGAAAATTCTACACATACAACTTAATTTAAAAGTCAGAGGGAAGGATTCAAATGTCTTGGCTTGGTCCATCCTCCATTTAATGTGTGCTGCGGGGTCCATAAACTTCTCCATACGTCTGTTGCGCGTTCCTCAGACTCTTATTAGTTCTCCCATGTAACGCTGGGGCAGCAGCCCCAGGGCTCCATGTACACACTTGATTGGACACACGTTCTTGTTTCATGCATGTGCTACAGCACCGCTGCCCCTTCCCTGGGCCTGAGGGAGTGGGGGGAGGTGGTGACTGCCATACCTCTGTGACATAATTTCCAAAAAACTGCCAAAAGTTGCCATACCAGGTCCTTCCCTCCTGGAAGGCACACAGCCTCCCAAGCCACTGGTACTATGCATTTCACATCTAAACACAAGGTGGTGGTATTTGAAAGCAGGAAAACCCCAGAACTTGGTTCTCAATCCTAGAAGCAGCGTTTCTCGGAGCACAGGCCAGGCGGCAGACAGGCTGCTCTGTAGTCCCGTGCAGTCGGTCCGTTCTGCGAGGCTCAGAGCGGATGGTCTCTGTTCTCCTGTCTCGGGCCCTGCCCACCGTGTTTCTTAAGTATTTCTTAAAGCTTTCCCTTTCTAACTGTCCTTGTACTACTCATGTTCAGGCTCTCACCATCTTTTATTTCTTCCTTGTCAACCTTATTGTATATTAATTTATGTAAATAACATGCATCTACTTAATGTGCATAGTGATGGATGTTAACTAGACTTACTGTGGTGACCATTTAGCAATATAGACAAATACCAAGTCATTATGTTTTGTATCTGAAACTAATATGATATATGTCAATTCTACTGTAATAAAAAATGAAGTGTACAATTTGATAAATTTCGACAGCCACCTGTACGTGTGAAACCACCACCACAGTCAAGATACAGAACGTTGCCATCACTCCCCGTAACTCTGTTTCCCTTGGCAGCGCTTCTTTCCAGGCAACCCCCCTTTTTTTCCAGGGAGGAGTCACTTTTATCGCTTTTGTCACTATGCCCTGTTTGCATTTTGTGTAAATGGAATCACAGAGTATGTACTCTTTTGTGTCTAGCTTTTTTCACTCAGTATGATGATTTCAGACGTGCATAATGACTTCAGATGTATTGCAGAGTGGTATTCCGTTGTATGAATACATCACAACTGGTTTCCCCATTCATTTGTTGACATGCGTCTGAGTTGTCCCTGGTGTGGGGCTGTCTTCGATAAAGCTGCTACGACCGTTACTATATAGGTCACTATGTGGACACGTTTTATTCCTCTTATGTGAAGTCCCAGGTGGAGTAGCTGCACTGGATTGTAGATGTATTGTTTTAACTTCTAAAGAAACTGTCAAACAGTTTGGTAAAGGGGTTGTGATATTTTACATTCCCACCATCAGTTAGAGAGTGTTCCAGTTTCTCCACATCCTCACCCTGACTTAGTATTGACAGTTTTTTTAATTTAAGCATTTTTGAGGGTATGAAGTGGTATCTCATTGTGATTTTTATTTGCATTTTGTGATCACTAGTGATGTCGAGCATCTTTTAAAATGCTTATTGGCCATTTATATTGTTTTTAGAAGTCTCCATTTAACCTTTGTCCATTATTTTCATGTGTTTTTAGTTTTCTTATTATTATGTATATTTTGTATATTCTGGATACCAGTTTCTTGTATTGTGAACATGTTCTTTCATTCCGTTTGCTTTTTCACCTTCTTGATATATTCTGAAGATATTTTTATTTAGGTTTTCATTTTTTATGAGGTTCAACTTATCACTTTTTTCTTTTATGATTTATACTTCTTGCATCCCAAGAAGCCTTTGCCTACTAAACGGTCACAGATATTTTCTCCTACGATTTCCTCTAAAAATGTTACAGCTTTTGCTTTTTAATTTAGCTCTATATCCAGTGGAGTTCATTTTTGTGTTTTGTGTGAAGTAAGGGTTGTTATCCCCCACGTGGGCGCCCGACCGTTTCCTTTCAGCATCTCTTTAATTATCGTTCCTGATCATTGGTGCCACCTTCCCCCACTTCTCTGCTCAGTCTGGCTGGGAGGTTGCCAATTTTGGTGATTTTTTAAAAATTAAAACGGCATCTGTCTTTACTGACTTTCTCTATTGTTTTCTGTTTTATCGAGTTTTGCTCTGATATTCATTATCGCCGCCCCCCTTTCTAATTATTTTGGTGTTGCTTTGCTCTTCTTTTTCTAGCTTCTTGAAGTGGACTTTAGGTCATTGATTTTAGACATTCCTTCTTTTTTAATATAAGCCTTTAAAGCTATAAATGTCCCTCTAACCTCTGCTTCAGCGACACCCCACAAGCTTTGATAGGATGCATTTTCATTATCATCCAGTGCAAAATATGTTCTCATTTCCTTTGAGAGTCTTCTTTGACTAATGGATTATTTAGAAGTGTGTTGTTTTACTTCCAAATAGTTGGAGATTGTTTTAAAAAAAGATATCTTATAGTTTTTGATTTCTAATTTAATTGTTATGGTCAGGGAACATACTTTGTATGGTTTTGATTCTTTTAAATTTATTGAGACTTGTTTTATGGCTCACCATATGGTTTCTCTTGGTTTAGTATTGTGAAAAGGATATATGTCCTGCTGTTTTTGTGTGTGTTCTATAAATATTAATTAGGTTTAAGTGGTTAATAATATTGTTTAGATTATTTATGTTTTCCTGGTTTTTGTATAAGTGTTCTATCTATTGCTGAGAGTGGTGCTGAAATCTGTTACTGTGGTTTTAGACGGTCTGTTTCTTTTTTAATTCTGTTATTTTTGACATCATGTATTTTGAAGTTCTATTATGAGGTGCATACATATTTTTGATCGTTATGTCATGGCAATAAATTAACCTGTTCATTATTATGAAATGTTGGTCACTACCTTTGTTCATACTCTTTGTCTTGAGGTCTATTTTATCTGATATTAATATAGCCATTCCTGCCTTCTTCTGTTTCATATTTGCATGGTGTCTGTTTTCCCCCACTTATTTTCAACTGATCTGTGCCTCTCTATATAAAGTGCATCTCTTATAGACAATATAAAGTTGGGTCTTTCTCTTTTTAATACATTCCGATAGTCTCCGTCCTTCAGTTGGAGTCTACAGTCCATTGACAATCATTATTGATGTTGTTGGATTTAGATCTACCGTTTTATCATTTGTTTTCTTCTTATTCCCTTTGTTTTGCCTATTTATTTTGTTTCCCCTTTCCTTTGGATTAATTCAATGATTTTTAGAATTCCACTTTATCACTAGGAATTTTGCTGTTTTACTTTTCTCTAATAGTGATTGCTCCAAGTATTACAATGTACATCCTTGACTATTCGTAGTCCACTTAGAGGCAGTATTCACTTCGTGTGAAATGTAGAAGTCTTGCGATGATACAGGTCCATTTACCCCTCCCCCTGCTGCTGCAGTTATCATATGTACTGTATCTGTATGTATATTATAAACCCACAATACATTGTTACAATTTTTGCTATAAAAATCATATGTATTTTAAAGAAATAAAGAGAAACTATAATGCAGCCATTAAAATGTTTATAATAGGAAATACATATAAATGAAAAGAATAAAGTACAAAAGTATTTATAGTATAATCTAATTACATATGAGAGAATGGGGACTAATAAAACCCAGAGGACATATGCCAAATATCAAATGCATTTTTCTTTGGGGGAAAAAAGAGAAAACAGAGTATTTCATATTTACTCGTAGACTGTCTATTTCTGGTGTTCTCCATTTATTCCTGCACATCTGAGTTTCTCTCTGGGAGCATCTCTCTTCCACCTGAAGAACTTTTATTCAGCATTTCATGAGGGAGGGTCAGATGCTGACAGATTCACTTAGTCTCTCTTACCTGACAGTAGGGTCTCTACCTCGCCGTCATCACTGCAGCGTGGAGAGTTCTGGGCTGACTGTCTTCCTCACAGTACTCCCTGCCTTGGCTTCCATGGGTTTTGGTGAGGGATCTTTGGTACTTCCAGTGGTTGCTCACCTGTGCAGAGTTGCTCTCAAGATTTTTCTTCAGTTGTGTGTTTTCCTGTGGCTGCGATGGGGCAAGGTGTATGTCTCTCTGAACTTACACTCTTTGGGGTTTATTGAACTTCCTGAATTTGTAAGTTGATGTCTTTCTCCAAGTTTGGGAAGTTTTTTAGTCATTATTTCTTTTAATATTTTTTCTTTTAGACTCTCTCTTTTTTCCTTCTGTGATTCCAGTACTCTATGTTAGGCTTTTATAGATTGTCCCACAGTTTTATGAAGATCCATTTATTATTTTCAACCTTTTCCTTTTATTTTATTTTGATTAAAGTATTTCTGTTAGTGTGTCATTAAGCTTACTGATGCCTTCCTTTGTCATTGCCATTCTTAAGCCAACCTAGTGATTATATTTTTAAATTTCAGGCATTGCCTTTTTCTGTTCTAAAATTTCCATTTGGTTCTTTTTTTATGTTTTCTATTTCTTTCTGTTGGTTTCCTAAAGCTACTTTATCAATGACAAGCATATTTTTCCTTTACCTCATTGAGCATAGTTTTAAAGTCCTTGTCTGCAAGTTCTAGCCTCTGAGGCGTCTCAGGATTGGCATCTGTTGATTCTCTTTTCCCTTGGGAATGGGTCGCATGCTTCCGATTCTTCATGCCAAGTAATGTTGGATTATAATCTGGACATTGTTAATGTTTTCTTGTGGAGACTTTGGATTCTGTTTTATTGTTCTAAGGAGCTTTGAGGCTTTTGTTTCAGAAGGTAATGAATCTGTTATATCCCTTTCTGTGCCTATAGTGGGTGATGACTCAGATCTCAGTTCAGTTCTTTAAGCTTTGGCTGCAGACTTTTTTGTGTGCCCTATACATGCGTGGTGCAGGGGTCCGCCCAAGATGAGCTGAGTCTATATGCAGAATTTAGGGTTTCTGACTTCTTTCTCTCCTTTTTGGCTTCCCCCTTATTTTTGGTAGCCCTGCTTGTCCTGGACTCTCTTCCCTGGTTTATTCTACCAGAAATAGGATCTTCCTATTGATTTTTTATTGTATCTGTGCTGCCACCACTATGACTGTATTGCTCTTGGGCAAAGCTGCAAACAGATAAACACACAAGTGAATCATGAAGAAGCCATTCTATGCCTGTCATTTTCCCTAAGTTTTACCTCTCCTCTAAAATTTGCCTGTCCCTGTTAAATCTCCAAAGATCTCAGTAGTTGTTTTTTTTGTCTTTGTCCAGAGTTTATAGTTATTCTTTGCAAAAGGATTTGTTTGTGAACTGCTCACTTCTCTATACTAATGAGTGCATCCCTCTCTGTTAAATGGAAAATTAATGACTTGACTGATCTTCCTGCCTGTAGTTTCATTTCCTTTCAGTACAGTTTTCACTTGGGACCCCAAGTGATTGACATACAATCCAATGTCGACCTTGGTCTCATGGGATTGGGTGTGAGGTGCTCGTAACAGCATACGGAGTCCTCCATAACTGACTCCTGCCCACCTCTGTACTGCAGTGAGGTGCCTTTTCCCAAGGTGGTATGTTTCCACAGTTCTGGAATATTCGTCCCCTTTGTTTCTTTAACTTTGTTTCCCTTGCCTAGCTCCAGGAAATTTGCACTTACAGTTCAGTCCTTTTCCCCATCGCCTCTGAATTCCCCCTTAATGTCCCCTGGGTTCGTTTGGCACAGGCTTATCTTTGCTCAGTTATTTTCTGCTTAGTATTCTGTGGTCCTACAGATGGAGCTCCTCAAGGGTTGTCAATCATACCTTATTTCTTTTAACTGCAACCTCCCCTCCCCTACTTTTATATACTATGTATCTGTTACATAGTAGATACTCAAATTTTTTTACTGATTATTTTTACTGATTGCATTAATTTTTTATAAGTTTTTGGTTTCAGTGCTTTAGTAGGTATCTGATGTGCACACATAGAGTTCCTATGAAATAGAACAAAGGATTTGGGGCTACTTGTCCACTCTTCTCTGTGTACCAGTTGGGGCATGTTTGCTAGCTTGTCTTTCATGTTCCCTGACCACAGGTACCAGCCCCAGCGTTCTGTAAAATCCAAATGGTCGAAGTCTGCACTGAGAAAGGGATAAGATGATGGGGTTGCTGGGACTTGTTAAAGGGCAGGCCTCTTCCGCCTTTCTTTTTCCTTATGAATGGGATAGTCCAGATATTGCCAGGGAGGCGTGCGCGTGCTCTCTCTCTCTCTCTGTGAGAGAGAGGGAGAGAGAGAGAGAGAGAGAGAGAATGTTATGAGCCCCTGGCAGTGAGCCAGCACCGTTCTCCCATTCTGAGAGTCAGGTGATAGATCTGATGTGACTTGCTAAGGAATCTGAAATGAATTCTCTTCCTCTACACCATTTCTCATTTGTAGAAAGAATTCATAGTTCTTTATATCCTGCAGAACACAAGTTTGTACCAGAGCTGCTTGCTTCGCTCCTGCTATCATCCATTCAAGCAGGAGCTCCGGAGCTGTATCCCACATTCTTTCTTTCAAACAAATGAACTTCTGTTTCCATAGAACTTTTAAACTTGTGTGCTATCTAGTGCCTTATCATAGTGCTTCAGCTTCAGCTGCAACTTAAAAAGAAGAAAAGACAAATAGGTTTTTTCTTCAAGTTTTAATGTGAAGTTTTTCTAGTTGTACAAATAATATGTCACTGTAAAAGCATTTATAAGTTTTTCATTCAATAAATATTTATCTTGCATCTCTTACATGCTGTGCTCTGAAGATATAACCAGTAAGGTAGAGGTGGTCATTGCCTCATGGAAATTTAGTCTAGCATTATAGAAAAATATGTAGAACTTTTCAGTAAACATCCGAAAATATCAGTGTAACCACTGTTACCCTCTTTCTGAATTTTTGTTCTTTGCCCTTTATGTCTGAGGCACCGTCACTTCATGTGTTTTCACTCCAGTGTCCGCACCTTTTTGCTCCTTTGTCCTTCATTCCCCCCGTGGGGCAAATTTCCAATTCCTGAGCATGTAATCATCAGCCTACGTAATGTTTGGCCCTGGCCTGAGAAAAGAAACTAATTAGAATGCTAATTTTAATCCCAAAGAGCTTGTTCTATTTTATATGTTGGAGATTCTGAATTTTCCACACCTATGAAATACTAATTATTAAGTTATAGAGGTATTTCCCACTAAATTAAATTAATAGACTTACTCATTTTATAGTTTAATAAGGGAGTATTAAAAGCTGAGCTGTACTTTATTTATAGTTGGAAAAAAGCATTACATATCTGAATCCCCATCAATAAGAGACTAGTTAAGTAAATAATGTGCATCTATACAATGGAATGCTATGAATGCATTAAAAGAGCTTGTTGACATAAAAAGAAAACTAATAAACGTGGAAAGGTATTCACAACAAATTGTTAAGTGAAAAAAACAGATTTATGTATAGATCAGCATATTTAGTTTGTTTCCATTGATGTAAAATTGGATACATGTGTATACACATGCCCGGAAAGCCGTCTGTAAGGACACAGTCAGTGTGTTTCTTCAATGCCTACTTTATAAGAGGTGTTCAATGAATACTCTGTGATGGCAAAATCTGATCATATAGGTCAATTATATCATGTGTGTTTGTCAGGGAACATATTTGCTTTACTAAAAATACTTTCTTTCCTCATCTCTAGAATAATGAACTACAAAGTAAGTTGGATTATTTAACAGAAACCCAGCCCAAGACTGAAGTGGAAACCAGAGAGATCGGAGTGAGCTGTGATCTTCTACCCAGGTATTTAGGAATTTCCTGTTTTTTCTGACTCAAATTCTTCTTTGACTTAAGAAAATACTTTCCTGGACTGTTATGACCAGAATTGCATTCTTTCTATCAAAAAATATTTCTGCAAAGATAAGTGGTGGCTGCTGAAGTATCTGACTGATTTCTGTGGCAGTGGGGACATTGTACAGGGCAGAGGGGATGGCGAAGGAGAGATTTGGGAAGCCAGTTCAGAGAGAGATTAGTCCCTTCCTCCCTCCCTCCCTCCTTTCCTTCCTTCCTTCCTTCTGCAAACATCTCTTGAAGGCCTTCCCTGTGCCCCACAGTTACGACATGGAGAAGAATGAGATTTTGTTCCCATCCTAGAGTGCAGTCTGGAAGGGGAGATAGATATTTGGCGGTAATCCACACAGTGTGAGAGGCACCTGAGAGGTTCTTTAGTTCCACAGAGGAGAGAGAGTCTAAATCTTGAACAAAGTTCTTCTACTTCCCAGCACCATGACAGACTTTTGTGAAGCACTGAATCAGATTCATGAATAGATGATGTGCTTCCGTTGTGAGCAGATGCACGGTAACTACAGCCTGCTGCATTCAGTTGCATTTCGGAGCCAGAGGACGGACACAGCCAGTGTTCAGCTCCACAGGCTCCCGCCTGGGTCTTCCCCAGGAAGAGCGGAGCGTGGGGACCAGTAACTAACCCGCCATCTCTGGTGCTCAAAACTGTGCTTGGCCCAAAGAAGATATAAAAAAGTTTCTAAGAAGGATGCAGATGACACGTGGCTTGTAATTTAGGTAACCAGAATCGAAAGTCACATTGTTCTCATTTACATTGTTTGCTTTCTATTAAAAACAAGGCAATTTCATCATTCCGATATGATTAACAGAAAATTTAAGGAAGGAAGGAAGGAAAGAAGGAAGGAAGGAAGGGAGGGAAAATAAATGTAAATAGACTCCAGGGCTCATCCACAGGGGGTACAAAGTACATGATAAAAATATAGGCAGAAGGAATGACTGATCATACTCAGGGAATCCTTTTGAAACATAAATAGTTTGGTCCTTTCCCTCCTTTTTTTTTTTTTTTAAGAGCCAAGTGGCTTAGTCCACTCTAATTGCCCACATAATAAATCTTGTTTGGCTAGGACAGGTACAAAACTATGTCTGAAACCAATCACTTGTTTGTTTTCTAATTCCCACATTTTGGCTTAAGACGAGGTTTTCAATTTGTGTGCCAAAGGATAGCCTGAAGCAAACTTTTATGGTGAAGTTATGAAACCACAAAGAGGTTTCATAATGGAAGTGCTGACAGACCCTTAACTTATGGCCATGGTGAACTTGGAAGCCACTTCAGCATCTAAAAGCAGCTTTTCCATAAATGTAACATTCGGTTTCCCCCAGGATCCGTCTGAGCGCTTTAACTACCCAGGTCAATCAGCAAAGGAAATGAAAACTACATATCTGCGTTTCCGAAAAGGCAGACTAATACTGCATTTATTATTTATTTGTGCCTCACAAATATTTATTAAGTGCCTACTATGTGACAGGCGACAGGCCAGTCCAGGTAGTGAGGACCACGGTGTCTTTAGAGATGATTCGGGCCGGAAGTTTTCCACCTGTGTCACTTGGAACTGCCGCGCTCTGGGCTTGGGGCTCTGGGGCGAGGACGTCAGCAAGGAGCCGGCCTGTGGGGACTCCCCTCGACCTCCGCCGCCCACCCCCATCAAAAAAAAAATCTGGGAAGAGCTCAGCTTTTACTGTGTTTTATATGTTGGGTTTCAAGTAAGGTTTTGTTTGAATAAGAGTTGTGTGGTGAAAACAAATTGGGACCCCTTGGTTTAGTTCAGTCCCCTGTTTTATAGACACCAGAATTGAGGCCCAGAGAGGGAACGCAGGTGACGGAGCCACACAGCCAGGATTAGAGCTGGGACTCTGCGTCCTGGTGTGGCGCAGTGCTGGTTTTACAGTAATAACTACAGAGTTAGTAATTTGTGTTCTGTATGTTCTAACACAATTCCTGGTCTTATTTGGACTTCAAACTTGCATCTAACCAATTAAAGATTCCATAGTGTTTTGCAGAATATTTTAAAAACAGACTTCTCCACAGTGTTTTAGATCAATGAAAGTATTGAATTAAGCCTCCATGATGCAGGCTTACTCCCTTAAGTTCTTACTCCCTGTTCTTCTCCCACCAAGAACTCGGCAGTGTGGTCCAGTTGGGGAACCTCAGTCTTCAGGGGTGCCCTGCCCAGCTGGCTGTCAGCTGAGCACAGCCTTGGGCAAGCTACTCATTCTCTCTTAAGCCTCAATTATTTCAACCTTAAAATGGGAATGAAGATGGCCATGTCAGATCCCATGGAGTTGCTATGAGGATTTACGTGAGAACAGTTCTGTAAAGTTAGCATGGTAACTAGACTGAAGTGCTTAATAAATAATAGCTATTATTACTACTAAGTAAAAGCTCAGACTTTACATAAAAGACACTATGTCAAATATAAATGAATTTGTGTGTGCTAAGACAATTTTACTAACTTAATTTTATTTGTGGTTATCAGTGATTTTATTAAATGTGTTATAGCTTAATCAAGTGTGTAGTGCTTTAATAGGCACTGAGCTGTCCAATTAAACTACCAGGGGTCTGAAACCCTCTGGACAGGCTGAGCTCTCTGCCGCTGAGACGTCCCAGCGAGTTCCAGGTGCCAGGCTCCACATCTCACTGCAGAGCAGCCCAGCACCTGCGAATCATTTCTCTCCTTACCTGCAGGGGCGTGTGCTCTGTGCCACAGCATTTCACTATTAGAGCTGCTCTGTTTTTATGTGTTGCTGAAATAAATTGCAATCAGCCTTTTCTTTACTTATAGAGCCATCAAGACCATTTATTACCCCGCCACCCCACATGTTCCCTGTTCCTGCCAACACTGGGTACACCTGTGGACAGGGACCCTAGGCTGCCATCCCCTTGTCTAGCATATTGATGCTCAATAGACATTTGTTGGCTGAATGAATGAACCAGGGGTGTCTAGCCCACAGTCCTCAGGCCGCAGGCAGCTCAGGATGGCTGTGAATGCAGCCCTACACAAAATCATGTTTACTTAAAACCGGTTTTTTTGCTCACCAGTTTTTGTTAGTGTTTGTGTATTTAATGTGTGGCCCAAGACAACTCTTCTTCCAGTGTGGCCCAGAGACACCAAAAGGTTGGACACCCCTGTGGGGACTTAGGCAGCTAATCTGTATTATAATTTAATTTATTTAATGAAGGGCTTGGAAAAACATTTGTTAGTTATATTTTACATCTTCGTGTTTTATTATCTTTCCCTCCCAACTAGAATGTAAGCTTCATGAGGGCAGGGATTTTCATCCATTTCACTAATTAGAGTCTCTCTAGGACTTACTTAGAATGGTACCTTGCACATAGTAGGTGTTTAATATTTGTTAATTGGACCCATCCCTCTTGTCAGCATAAGAAACATCCAAACCTTTAGGAATTTTTATGGGTTAATTTGAGCCAAACTGATGGCAATCGCTGGGAAGCAAAATCTCAACAGATTGAGAAAATGCTCTAGAAAATGGCAGTTTTGCATCTTATTTTATACACTATAATCAAAGGAGGAGGATTAAGGGAGTTACATGAAATCCACTGGTGGTATATTAGGGAGGCAGGGAAAAGCAAAGTAGGAAATCTCTGAGATTGGATAAAAAGTAATGAATAGACATACACTTGCTTAACATTCATAGGATAGTTAACAGCCAGCAATGACCATGGTAACAATAGCAATGCAGGGGTTTGTGGTTGTGCTTTGAGGGATCCAAGAAAAGGAAATTACTTCGACATTCCAAAGATATTTTATCATACATGCAAGAAGACAACAGACAGTCTCGGTTACGGTGAAGATTGACCTCTGTTAGGGAAAACTACCACCCTAGGACATGACTACCCACTATAAAAGGCTTTTATAGAAAATTTTAATTTCAGACCATCCTGTGTGGTTACTTTGTGTCTCTGAGTTTGTCAGGCCGCCCTGCAGGCCTCCCCTGAGCTTCTCAGGGTTGATATGTGGCCCCTTTTCGTCCACACTCTGTAGCATTTGATCATTCTTCTCACGCAGAAGAATATCTGCTTTTTACCCTTGGAGGACTTTTCTCTCCTGGTTCTCTCCTACGTCCCTGGCCTGTCCTTCATCTTTTTTGATGTTTCCTCTTTTTCTTCTAAGATCTCACTGTGGAAACTCCTCATGGTCCATCTTAGTTATGTAGTTCTACAAAGATGGCATCTAGTCTCCTGCTTTACATCTTGTCTCCCTGTGGCTCAGCCGTCCAGTAGTTGAACCTCTCTCTTGCATACAAGTCCTCATTTCCGGTTGCCTGCTGGGCACCCCCAGCCGGCATCTGCTTGAGCTTCATACCTATCAGACCCATCACTGAGCCAGTCCTTCTTTTCATCAAAGTCAGTTCTCTTGGTCGTGGTGGACGCTGGCTGGAAGTTAATCTGGGTTTGGGTCCTGCATCTGCCTCCTCTTGCTACATCGACAGCTTTGATTGGGCAAATTCCTCGCCTCTTTGCATGTCACTTTTGTCACCTAGAAGAGCAAGATTTTGATAGTAATTCCCTCAGAAGCTTGCTGAGATGGGTGACACACAGGCATAATGTCCACAGTGCAGTGACCACATTTTATATTTTTCTTCTGCTTCTACTACTTTCCCAGTTACCGAAGCCCAACATACTGTACTCACCGTGAAACATGAATTGTTTTCTCCTAGGCTCACTCACATGTACCGTGCTGCCTTTTTTCTTCATGGCTTGCTTCATGCGCATCTATTCCCACTGCCACCAGCCTGCTGGAGATGAGTGTCATCTGTCCAGTCTAGTCAGCGCCATCTCTGCCTTCTCCTCTTTCGTCAGACTCTGTGTTACACAAATTCCGGGAGAGCAAGGCTGTCTTAGCAGAGCGAGGAGAGAAGGGTAGGAAGGTACTCGCTGGGATTTATAGGCTTTTAAAGTCTTATTTTTAAAATAAAAGACTGAAGAACTTGATTGGAAAGATTTGATGTATGTTAATTAAAGAGATGGAGAGCAATTTCAGGTCTGCTAATCTTAGTTCAAAAAGAAACTGGAAAAACAAAAAACAAGCAAACAAACAAAAAAGAGGCGTCTTTCTCCCGCCCCAAGTAAAACCTGGTTTCTAGCAAACTCATAAATTAGGTCTTAATAGGTACAACTTAATGAAAAATATTCCCTGTGGTCATAAGTGCTGAGCACATAGTAAGCACTTTAAAATGCCTACATTTTCAGATTTCTGTTATAGAGACCAGAACACAAAGTAGCTTTTGTGAAATCTTTAGTTGCTGATTCTGCTATCATTTCCCCCAGGGGAACTGCCTCTTTATGGATTTGTAAAAGGTGAACAATAACCTTAATGTGTTAAAGAAAATGGTTGAATTTCAATTATGTAATTGAAAAATTATTTGTGTTCTTGAAATCTTGTTGTTTCCTAGTGATCAACTAAATAAAATACCTCACCTCTTTTTGGTTGGGGTAAAAGAGCCTGTTTTTGAAACCCAGAAGGTCCACCTTTATAAATATTTCTGCACTTTATGGGCTTTTAAGATATTGTCACTGGAGACCATTTCTGTTATGTGGAATTTTCACAGTAGTTGGCAGGAATTGCCATCTGGCTTCTGCCCCTGGCACTCCAGTAAACTGCCTGCTGAGGTCCCTGAGGATCCCCGAGTTGCCAGATCCTGTGGCTTCCTCTGTGTGGCAGGTGACACTGTGACCACTTGTAGACATCCCGTGTCCTCTGGATTCCTTTGCCTTCTGTGTGTGGAGTACAGGTTCTGTGCCTGGCCTGACTGAGTGAGCTTCTGGCATCATGAAGATGCTTGAGATATGGTTTTCACCCGTTAAGAAAGTATGCCCGGCAGAGGAGACAAACACGTAGACTAGTGGGTGTGAGGAGGTGTAACAGGGTGGAGAGCACAGAAGGGACATACTGAATCAATTGAGGAGAGACATGTGAAGCTTAATGCCCTCCCCCCGCCAAAGCTTCTGATAGATCCCATTAAGAAGCTGTCTCCTTACTGATCTTTAGTTGAAAATCACTGCCAAGTAGTGGGAGGTGTTAGTGATTGGAAAGTTTAGCAAAAGTGAACCTTTGGGAAGCAGGAAATTGGACAGCGCTGCTCAAGGAAACTATGAACATATAAAGAAAGGAAGGATCTTTTCTGTCACTGGTGTGGGGAGCTGGGGAGATTATCATACAGGAGGTGGTTTGGTTTGAGTCTTGAAATACAGGCAGGAATTCATCAGATTGGTTTGATTAGGGAAGCATTCAAGGTGGAGGGGTCAGCTGGAGAATGGCAGGGGGGTATGCCGCAGTGCAGTAAATGGCGAGAATTGAGTGTTGGTTTGCAAGGCCAGCCAGGAGATAAAACAGGAGACGGTAGAGGACCTTCAGACCATACAGAGGAGTTGGGCTTCACCCAGGGAGTAATGGGGAGACTTTGAAGAGTTTTAAAAGCAGTAATATGCTGATTGTCTTTTTAGGAAGAGTCCTTGACAGCTGATTCAGGGAGGTGGAAGACTTTGCCAACACTGGAGTCAGGGAGACCATTTAGGACACTATTCCAATATTCAAAGATAAATTATGAGAGCCTGAACTGAAGCAGTGGCTGAAGGAATAGAGAAGACAGATAACAAAACAGTATTTCAGTAGGTAGATTTGGGAAAGAGGGTTGAATCTGATATCTCATATACACAATTGGTCATTGCATCAGTCGGGTTAAGAAATATAGCTGCTGTAACAAACAGTCCAGAGGTCTTGGGGCCTGAACACAGTGAAGATTTCCCACCATAGTCTAAGGCAGGTTGGTGTGAGTCTTGCTCCACGCAGTCATTCTGGAACCCAGGATTCTCCCATAGTGACTCTGCCTGGGTTTCGGAGTCCCTCTTGGGTCCTCCACTGTATTCTCTTCATGAAAGGAAAGAACATAGAGATTTATGTAGAAGGTTTTTACAGGTTAACCATGGAAGTAATATTCAGTTGACCATTGAATAATGCAAGAATTAGGGACACCAATCCCCATGCAGTGAAAAATCTGAGGATAAAAAGTGGGCCCTCAGAAAACGTGGATTTCCATCTGCAGACTAAAAATACTATTGTCCCTAAAAGAACACAAGATTGAACTATGCAGGCCCCCACGTACGTGTGGATTTAAAAACCCGTGTAATTCTCACATGCCCTGCTCAGTTCAAACCCATGTTCTTCAAGGGTGAACTGTAAATGATTTCTCCTCATTTAGTCACATGGCCCACCAAATTGCAAGGGAGGCTGGGAAATGTAGTTGTGTATATGTCCAGGAGGAAAAAATATGGGATATGTCTCCATCTTAGTCACTAAATCCTATTAATTCCGCTTCCCAAATATCTCCCTAACTTTTCCTTGCTGCTTCACCTGCAGTGCTGCTGTCAGAGTTCATTCTCCTGATCGCCTCCTGAATGGCAAAAATCTCCTAACTAACCTTCCGCCTCCGGACTGACCCCTAGGCTGTTACCCTCAGCAGTACCAAAGAATTTTGCTAGAATGCAGATATGAGCATATCATGCCCCCAAACCCCTTAGAAGCCTTTAGTGGCTCCCTGTCCCCTTCTGAGCTCCTTAGCAGAGCACACCTGCACCTGGAAGCCCTCCTCCACCGCACCTCATCTCCAACAACTTCCCGTCATGAAGTGTTCGCTCCAGTTGAACCAAGTGTATCTCCTTTCCACACCTGCAGCCTTTGTGTTCACCCTTCTTTGCCTTTGTACACCCTGTCCCTTCTGCCCGGACATCCCATCTCCTCCTTGCCCACATGAGGAATGGCTAAGAACCCTTCAAGAATCATCTTCCTGTGGGAATTTCCAGATGCCCTCCTAGCGATGCTAACTTGCTCTGCCCTCAGTTTGCTCATAATATGTTAATTGTCAAATTTCTCAGGGTCCTGGCTGGAGGGGAATATTGAGGAGACTTAAATGGAGGGACTATTTGTAAACATTTGAGCTGCTTTATGGAAAATATACAAGGGACAGTGGCAGAGTCTGGAGTTAGCCACAGTAGAAGCTGTTTCCAGCCTGGACCTGAAGAGGCAGGGGTGAAAGCTGGCGAAAGAGACAGAGGCTGCCCCAAGGCCTTTGCTGAGGAGTGTAGTAACTGCAAGCTGCCTCCTGGCCAGGAGGGAACAAATGTCCCCACCTCTCTGTCCTTCTGTTCTCATCTTCGGCTACCATGTCCCAATTGATCAAAGCCAACTGGAAGCTGAAAGGTGAGGGCGTCCATTGGTTCTGACCTTCAGGTCAGCTTCCAGGGCTCAGAATGAGGTGGAGAGGGGGGAGAGTGGATCCGAATGGGCAAATGGAGAATATGCAGCACAGCTATTCACGTCTCTATTACAGCGGTGCCCAACATCGTATTAAAATTATTTATGCACCTATCTTTCCTACCACATTATGAGTTCCTTCAGTGCATGTTTCATGTTTTCCTGAATCATTGATGCCTTGCACGTGCTCAACCTTTAAAAGTTGCTACAAATAATGGCCCCTTATGTAACATTTAAATAAAATATTCAACTGCATTATTACAGCCTATTTTCCAGTGTTGGAAAACCATTTCCTAGAGTTGTCTCACCCAAGAGCATGGAGAGTTTCATTTTATCTTCCTGACCAGCCTTTTTTCATTTCTCAGCGAAGCAAATCAGACCCGTGAAATTGCGATGCCTTCCAGGAGCTACGCCCCATACGCACGCGTGCTGGAGTTGACCATGAAGAAAAGTCTGACTTAGGCACTCAGAGACGGGCAGCGCACGTTTTACAGGTGGACAGAGGCCCTGGAACCCTGCCGCTGGAAGTCTGGAAAGGGTGACTGTTGCTTCTTCATGCACACAGTTTAAGCCAGAATGGAAATTCCTGAGGTTCTGATCCATTTCTTAAAACATGAAGGAAAGGGGAGGGGGAGGGGAGGATAGAGGTTTACAAGGTCATGTTTCAAACCCCGAACCAGCCTACCCTGCTGTACTGGGCCATCATTAGTTTTCCAAGTTACACTGAAATCCCACTAGAAGAATTCTCTTACAATTTATTTGGTTTTACTAGACGACTTCAGTTGGGAGGAAATAGGGCATTCGTTTGAACTTTCATGTTATTCATGCCAGGACCATTTGTTACTGCATGGAGGTTTTGTTTACCCATAAAAGTATTAGAGGCAGTATTTCTCTGGTACAGAGAAGCCTGTCCAGGAGAGCATGGGCACCCGGGGAAACCCGACCCTGGGAGGGAAGGGTTCCCAGCGCAGGCCTTGTCTCCTCTCTGGGCGAGATTGAGTGCCGGGTTGCGGGGACCCCTGGAGACGGTCCTCGTGTGGGCAGACATGCCTCATCCTGACGTGCCGATCCCTTGGTTTAATTTGTGCCTTATGCCTTTATGGAGCCAGCGGAAATCACTGTATTTATTCGACCCATGATTCTTTTTTCTTTCTCACTTTAACTGAAAGAAAATTTTGTATGTTGTGGGAATTTGATCATTTCATGTTTTCAGTATTGATTGGTGTTTTTGTTAAATGAATGAGTAACTTGTTCGTGCCTTCTCTACTTTGATATTATAATAACCTGTGTCACATCTGTTTAATAAATGCCATATATTTTGTTCTACTGATGTCGTCTCTGTGTTTCACCCATGACTGGGTACAAGGGCTGGAATGCAGAGTCGGACCAAAGAGTGAGTGTCGAAGTCAGGGCATGGTGAGCTTTCAATCAGTGTCGTCTATAGAAACATTTGTAAACCATAAGGTAGGGAGATTTTTAAACTCTGAAATTTAACTAGTTAACTCACCTTCTGAAAAGAATAAGATATTGTACATACACGGTTTTAAAGTTAAAAAAAATAGTTTTCACTTAAAAATAATCACCCTCCCTCTCGCCCAGTCTTCCTATGCGCTACTTCCCCACTTCAAAAAAAAAGTGCCAGAGAGAGAGAACAAAGCATTTCAGGTGGGTAAATCCCTGTGAGTTGGGATAGTGTAAAGAGGAAAATGTGTATTGTATTTTGAAACCAAATTTGTATTTAAGTTATGCCTATAGGGTGGCCTTGGGCAAGTCATCAAAGCTCTCTGAATGTCACCTTCATCTTCTAAAATCCTGGGACAATCACACCTGCCTGATAGGCTGCTGTGAGGCTCCTCACACCGAGGCACTGCCTGCGGCCGAGTGCAGAGGAGCTATCCCTTCCTTCTGCAGGTGTGTTTCAAAGCTCTGCCGCCCACGGCTCCCCTCCCTCATGGAGGTCCAGCGGTGACAAATCCCTGGGAAAATCCTAAAAAGGAGCATCTTAGAAAAAGTCAGTGCTTGGGAACAGGGGATGGAAGCTGGACTCCAAGTGACAGAGTCGGGAGCCCCTAGGCCTCTAGAGACGCTGGTTGGGAGGTCGTTTCTTCTTTTTTTTTAAAAATATATTTTCTTGATTGTGCTATTACAGTTGTCCCATTTTCCCCCTTCATTCCCCTCTGCCCCACCCCCCCATCCACATTCCCCCCCTTTAGTTCATGTCCATGGCCATACATATAAGTTCTTTGGCCTCTACATTTCCTATACTATTCTTAATCTCCCCCTATCTACAGAGAATAAGTAGCACACATGGGAAGTCATTTCTTAATGAAATGCAATGGCATAAAGAATGTCAGTTTTAATGGGACCAAGACAGGGACGGAAACTGCTCCGCAAACACCACCACATTCCCTTCTTTCTCTTCTTCTTAAAACAAGAAAGAAAAAACAAAGGAAAACAATGTAGTGAGTAATTTTACATTCAAAGAGTACCAGGGATCATTCTATAGTAACAGTGGTCTCTACTTGGGCCCTTTGTATTTTTAAATATGTTTTCAACGTGTGGAGAATTCTAAACATTGCTTGAACTATTCAGAAAGGCTAAGTGAGTTCAGAAGCAGTACAGACTGAAACTGAACGGAATAGAGGTGATCCTTCTTGATCCTTTGTCAAAATTAACTCTGGCGACCCCAGCCCATCATCTGAAAGAATTCGAGTCTTCAACCCCAGCGTGGGTCGTGCGTGGAATGGTTCTAACATGACATGGTGAACTTATTCTATTGAAACAAAGAACAACAGTGTAAATAATTCCCCAATTCATGTTTTTATTCTACTCCTTGCAGACTTGCACACACACCCCCCCTCCTCCATTTATTTGTTTTGTTCTCACAGCAAACATGACCGCACTCTGAGTTGCAGAATCACGGTATTTAGAGACACGGAATCTAGAGCCTCGAACCCAGTCACTTAGGGCGTGCCTCGGGCAAGTCACAGAATCTCTTCAAGCCGTGTAACATGGGGACAGTGGCAGCCCTTTCCTAACCACGGGTGGTGTGAAGATTAAACAAGTTAGTATCTGGGAAGTCCTTAGAATAGTGCTTGGCATACAGCAAACACTCAATAAATGCCACCTATTAACATTACATAGTTTTGTAACAACTCTTCACTTACTATGATAATTCTTTATATATAACTACATCATTGCTTCTTACAATTAATTGGATTCCATTTTATTGATATACTATGATTTACTCGACCTATTCCTTATTGTTGGAATTTTAAAGGTTCTCTTTACTCCTCTCTGAACAGTCTTCTGATGAACTGTCTTGTACAATATGACCTTCTACACTTGCCCGATTATTTTCTCGGGGT
>PVJI01000591.1:0-244645 GCA_004026765.1 Micronycteris hirsuta
GGCCCATGGAAGAATGTAAAGCCAAATATGAGAAAAGTAAAATGGTCTTTAAAATTCGTGCCACGCTCTTGCGCCTTCTGGTTGCTGCGGCTGAGAGCAAGAGTTTGGTGTTCGAACCCGGAGGCTCTCCCTGAGCTCCCACGACTTGCTGACAAATACCCTCATCACCTTCCTTACGAGGTGGCGCAGGCAGCCGGCAGGAGACGGACAGGGAGCAGTGGGCTCGCACGGGGCTGACTCCTTCCTTAGAACAGGTGCTTAATTTCGATTTCATTTTTCTCTTCAAAGTGGAAATGGGAAAGTGACGCGGCAGAAGAGAAAAATTCCCTCTATAAAGAAATGCCTCTGACAGCACTCATTCTGGCTACTGAGATGTTTTACCGTTTCTCCTTGAACTCCATGGATTTTGTTGCAAGTTCAAGGAGACGGTTATACTTGAGGGAGTGGGGCAAGGGACCAAGAGAGTGTGAAGATAAAAATGCTTCTTTGAGGAAGCAGAGCTGAGTCTGAGGCGAGGACCGGCGACGGCCGGCTGCGGAGCGGACAGCCAGGTGGCGAAAGGGGCTGCCGTCCCGCCCACGATGACATGGCTACTTTCTCTGCCCCGCTTTCGGGCTCCCCCCATAAATAACCCAGGCAAACACCCTGTACACCGGGTTTTGCTCTCCTTCCCCCCCTTTCTAAGTCTCATTAAAAGCCGATATTGTTCGGCCTCAAGATGGAGAGCTCAGCATGGATTTTACTGAACGTTAAATCAACCAGCAAGCGTAGCCAGCAAACTCTGTGGCACTTTAACTTTAAATAATGCAATAATTATTGAATTTCCTTTTTATAACTGAAGTGCTGGAATGTAAACAATGGGGCTGTAATTGCAGGAAGGGGGGATCAATAGAGGCAATCGTTTTCAGCCATGTTAATTGTAAATACAATTGCTCCAAGATGTCAGCCTTGTTCTTCTTGCTCCCAGAATCATCCTAACGGATGACAGAGTCCAACTTTCCCATTACAGCTGTTCGTTCCTTTAAGAGGTTCTCAATCAGATCTGATCAATCTGTCAAGGTAATGCATGGAGTAAGTAAGACTCTTCCAAACACAGGCTCCCAATCAATAGCCTGGACCAGCTTAATGAGGTGGGGCTAAGGCCCAGAGGGAGGTAACAGCCCCCAGCTTGCGCCTGGGTTTGGCAGCCTGGCTTCCTCGCATGGCCCTGATAAACAGACCGGCCCTTAATGAGGACATTAGTTATGCACGCTTCAGCAAGCAGCAAGGCAACCGTCCCTTGGGACAGATGGACAGAAAATAAAATAGATTAACAGAAAACAATATGGTGCCAAATTAGGTCTAACTGAAGACTTTTCCCTCCTTCTCCTGCTTTCCTTAATTGTCCAGCAGAGTGGAAGACATCAATTAATCATTCCAATGGGCAGGAGCTCAAAGACCAGAGCATCATGGGCCAGAGGGTCTCTGGGTGTCTGCTGGCTTCCTGAGGACTGTCACTTAATAGGAGCACCCTGGTCTCCTCATCACCATTTCCAGATCACAACCGGGGGCGGGGTCTCTCAAAGATGGTTCCCAGTACCAACCAGGACAAGAGAATGAAGCCAAGGCTGAATCTTGACATCCAAGAGCCACACTGAGGGGCTGGGGACCAGAGACGGATGAGTACAAAACTGCCGCTCCTCATGGCGGACGTCCGTTTCTGGGAATGGCTACTCCCGCCCAGACAAAGGGGTGGAAAGTCAAGAGTCTAGAATCCCATTTCTCACAGCCCAGCAGGTCTGCAAGTCGCACGGGCACTGCAGGAGTGTGGACTCTCACAAGCATAACCTGGCGGGCCCCGTGGGCTTCTGGAAGGCCCACTTCCCTCCCTCCAAGGCTGTTGTGCATCTTCACATCCGTTCTTACTGCGAAAGGTTGGCGAGAGCAGCCACTGTGGGAGTCCGTGAGAAAGAGCTACACTAAAGGCGGTTCCTCAAGAATAACGGCTCCTTTTCCTGGGGGCCACAGGGCTTAGAGCGGGGCCCTTCAAGTGTGGCCCCCGAACCGATAGCCTTGGCACTCCCGGGAACCCCTGCAGACCCTGTGCAGAGCTACAGGACCTGGAGGGCAGAGACCAGCAACCTGGGTTTCAACAAGCTCTCCAAGCAATTCCGATATGTACCCATTCGATGACCACTGTGTTAGAAGGTGAGTTGGCAAGCTGGTCCTTTTTGGATCAGACACAGTTCAGAAATGTCTAGAAACCTTGGTATTTCCCTGAGGTTTAGATCAAAGCCCACCATCCACCTGCTCTAAAACGCAGGGCCTCAAGAACAAGGAAACCAAAGGAGTGCGGCCTGAGCAAAACCTCCATGTCACTAGTTGGCAAAGCTCAGGGAGTGGGTCACACCACTGAATTTTAAAAGTTAACAGTCTCATATTGAGAAACTAGCTGGGTCTTTTCAGAGGTATCGAGATGAACAGAGTAAAGGAAAATAAATATACATCACATTTCTCCTTAGTGCAAAGGTCCTGGTCTCAAGAAGCTCCTTCTCCACAAGTCCCACGCTCCTCCTCTCCCTCCTCCGGGCCCAAGCCCACGGGGAGCGGCTTCCACACTGTGCTTACCTTCCTGTGTCACAAGTCACACCACGCGTGCCTGCCAGCCGTGAACAGCATCTCACAGGCTCGGAGACCAAACCGCCTCCTCCTACCTCAGTGCTCGGCACAGCCCCTGGTCCATAACAGGTACTTAAGAATTGTTGATCAGCTGGTGCAGTTCAGTTGGTTGGGCGTCTTCCCACAAAGCGAAAAGTTGCTGGTTCGATTCCTGGTCAGGGCACATGCCTGATCAGGACATGTGCAAGAAGGCAACTGATTCATGTTTCTCTCTCACATCGATGTTTCTCTCCTTCTCCTTCTCTCTCCCTTCCTCTCTCTCTAAACGTAAGTTAAAAATCTTTTTAAAAATTGCTGGCTGGAAGACTGAATAAACGGTGAAAATCCTGTGATGCTCCGTTGTTGCTCTGGGTCTTTAACTTGCTGTTCAACACCTATCTAATCTAGTCTACACTCCCTTCCTCCAGCTGGGAGTCCAACTGTCCACTCCATTCTACACTCCACATAAGATCAGACTCCTGGCAGCTCCCGCCTAATCCATAACCCTGACCTTTGTGATCCCGGTGTCTTCTGCAAGGAAACCCGGCTGAATACCTGCTGAAAAGCCTGCTGCCCAACTCTCAGGGCAGATTCACAGCACCTCCACCTGCATGTCTTCCCCCTTGCACCTGCGCCAAAACTCTGTCCCCTCGCCACTGGGGCCCCATAGCACGGGCGATCCCCCCCCTCCCCAAGCCCGCCCAAGACTTCATATGCTTTCGAGCATATGCTTCATGTGACTTCCACATGGGGCTCTGCATTCCTTGATGACTGAGATAGGAATTTGGAATTGAGAGAATAAACATGTTTGCTAATATTTATTGCTTGTTTATAAATAAAATTTCATGGCAGGATGTAATTAGCACACATGTCTGTACTCAGTGACTTAATTTTTTAAGTGTATGGCTCCCAACAGTGCTTCTCCTTCCTCCTCTGAACTCACCAAATACCCTCCCAGCCAGAGGAGAACCTGGCCCGTCACTGTCGTTCTATCCTTCCATTTGATCTACATTCGAGATGTGTTTACATAGGTTTAATACAGCGATGCTGTTCTACAAGGGCTCTTTTACATTAAACTGACAGACTTAAACGGCCACACTTGGGCATACTGAGAAACATTCAGAACATCCAGAAGATCACAGAAGACAGGGACAGAGAACAAATGCCACAGATGCCTCTCGGGGGGAACTCACTGGGGCTGTCAGAACTATGAGGACGAGTTCCCAGCATCCACCACTCCTTTATAGATAGAAATGATTTAGTACATGTTTGCGTTCTAAACGTACAGTGTTACGGGAGCCAATGGGGCGGTGAGACAGCACCCAGACAGGCGACGGGTGGTGGCCGAACGGGCACTCACAGCACACAGGCTGGGCAGCTGGACGGCCTCAGACTTGAACAGTGAAGGGAGGACTTTTTCACACGCGCACCCCTTTATTTTCTTCCAAAACTTTCTATCCTCCTGTAAGACTGAAGCTGCTGGAGAACCACTGTTGTCCAGAGCTGGTTACCTCGCTCACTTTTGTCGGTTTTCAAATTCTGGGATCTGTGAGCAAGGGACCGTTCCCCACATGGGTTCTGAAGTTGAATGCTTAGCTGTGTCTCTTTCCCTTTCCAGTTTATGCCCAAACCCCAGGCCCCCAGCCCCTCTGCCTGGCTGGCTAGCCCCTCCCCAGGGACTTCCAACCAACTTGGTTTGAAGATGCCACCTCCCCATTTGGCTCTCAAGCTTCCAGTGGAATGTGGCTGCATGGCCAGCCAGTGAGGGATTTTTTGGAAATGATTTTATTTTTTATTTATTTATACAGAGAGGAATAGACAGGAAGAAAGCGAGGGAAACACTGACGTGAGAGAGAAACGTCGGGTCAGCTGCCTCTCACACGTGCCCTGAACCAGGAACCAAACTGACCAGGAATCCAACTGGTGACCTTTTGCTTTATGAGATGACACTCAACCAACTGAGCCACACCAGTCAGGGCTCAAACCCATGTTTAAACAACAAAATACAGGGGTGGGGGGTTCATTGGCCAGTCCACACTGACCAAGACACTCCTTCTCCCCAACAAGTCCCTCCTGTTCTACCAGGGCCCGAGAACCAGCGATGAGACAGAGGATCTATTGGGGTTTACAGAACCTGCTGAAGAACCAAGAAGTACTTTCTTCAGTGAAATCCAAGTTCCACAAAACTGCATCTAAAAAATGGGCAACTGGGAAAATTTGACCAAAATGGTGGGGTTTAGAGGCATCTTGGGAAAGGCAGCTATCAGCTAGAGGGAGGGATCTTTCCTGCCAGCTCAAGGGCACCAGGATGCTGGCCACAGGCACCACGCATGTTAGTAGTTAAAATGCTACTGGTGCGCGGTGACCTCTGGACACAAACCTGCCTGGGGCCACAGTATCAGGTGCAGACAGTCGCACATCACCACACCAAGTGGCAGGTGACGGCTCTTTAGAATCTTTTTTGGAGTCTCAAGTCCAGAAGCCTGCTCTGTACTAATACAGACTGTACATACATTTTTAATAGGTATTTTAAAGGCTTACATCTTAAAATACAGAATTTTCAATGACCTTTCCAGATTATTCTATAATAAGGTCAAAGGGATCAACAGCAAGTCCCCTCTTGTGGAAACAGGTATTTTTATAGTGGTCCTTCTTCCAGCTTTGGAGTCATTCATTCCCATCTGTCCGCGTTCCCACTTCTTGCTTCCTCACACAACAAAAGAAGGGATGTCTAAATCTTCTAACTCAACATTACTTCCATAATTCTCTGTACATGAGGAAGGCCGTCCACTACAGCAGCTTATCACCATGCTCCCTTGCACCAGCCTTATCTCCAGCCAGCCCTGGGCACCTCAATGGTCTCGTGGAGGGTGGGGACGGGGAGAAGGGGGAGAGTGGCTCCTCCCATGGGGACTTCCAGTCCAGGTCAGCCACGTTCCACGCCCCCTTCCCATCATCCCATCTCCACTCTAGAGCTGTCTACAGTGACTGCTTCTCCTCTGAACTCAGAGTCTCAACCTCTCAGCACATCTTTCCCACCGATGCCCTGAGCGCTGGCTGTCAGCTTTATGGACGTGGCATATTCCCTGGTGAGACTGGGAGGTTCCTGAAGGCAGGAGCCCTGGGCTCCCCTCCTGCACACACAGTCGCCGGGTCAGTCCACAGCGAGAGCACAGGCCTGGGAGCCAGAAGCCACAGAGGAGGGGAGCCCGACACAGGCTCCGCCCCGACTGTAAGACGGAGTAACGGGCACACAACGAGGGCCACGAGCCTCCGGCAGGCCGATCAGCGTGAACCTACTTTGTAAATGGTCAGGCAAAATTTTTTAAAAATACGGTGTCATGTGATGAGAATGGGTTGGAAGGGGCACTCGAAGACTCAGAAAGTCTTCGCCACCTGATTTCATCAGGGCCCTCAGTGTACACAAAGACGAATTCATTACTAGGTGGCCCGTTCACTTACCTCACTAATGAAATCATCGAGTTCTTTCTGAGGGGAAGAACCTGTTAGGAGGACGGGCTTGCCTCTGGGTGCGAGTCCGGCTCGTGCCATCTGCGTCCCCCAGTGCCAGCAAGACTCAAGAGATGACAAAGCTGCCAGTGGGCTTTGCTATTGTGTGACCTTCAGCAGGTCACCCTGGTTTCCCACGTCAGCGGCAAAGCCTGCATGGCAATACTAAGGACCGACTTTGTGGCATATCGTGAGGAATGATGAGGGCGCACAGCTAATAATGATGGGAAGCACTTTGTCTTTGTAGAGAGCTATATTACTTAACATTTAGAATAATACCCACTGTTTCAGGTTGAGAAAGCATTCAGACTTTAGCTAAGCTGAAGGCTGCACATACCCACTAATGAGCAGCGTCCTTCCCGTGGAAATGTTGAAAGCTACTCAGTCTACTGAATCAAATGACGAGCAGTGCATTAGCGAGAGCTGATGCAGGTTTAGTTACCATGAAACCAGGGTCACTGCATTCAACATCTAATTTCTTAAGATCACAGAAACACGCCAGAGCCAACGGAGCCGACAACAACTGCAGTGTTAAGGACAGTTGGGGTAAAATGATCTCCCTCCATAGTTTCCCCAGAATTCATAAAAACACAGCCGTTTATTAGAAATGTTTCCTTCAACTGGCCAGGGGCGTCAAATTCATTTTCACGGGGGGGGCCACATCAGCCTCGCAGTTGCCTTCGAAGGGCCGAATGTAATTTTAGGACTGTGTAAACGTAACTACTCCTTAACAGGTAAGCGAGAGCTCAGCACTGCTGCTGGGTAGAAACAAGGTGCCGGGCCAGATAAAACAAGGGGGAGGGCCGGATTCGGCCCACGGGCCTTGTGTTGGCCACCTGTGGTCTAGACCAATGGTCAGCCCACTTTTTCTGTCAATATCCAATAGTAAATATTTGGGGTTTTGAGGGCCAGTTTGCTGCAACTGCTCTCTATACCGCCATTGTAGCACAAATGCGGTGATGGACACTATGTGAAAGAACAGGTATGGCTGTGTTCTAATAAAACTTTATTTATAAAAACAAGTGACTGGATGGATTCTTCCCTTTGGCAGTGATATGCTAACACCCTGTTTAAAAAAATAAAAACAAGCCCTGGCTGGTGAAGCTCAGTGGATTGAGCGCAGGCTGGGAACCAGAGGGTCCCGGTTCGATTCCCAGTCGGGGCACATGCCTGGGTTGCGGGCCAGGTCCCCATGAGGGCCATGTGAAAGGCAACCATATATTGCTGTCTCTCTCCCTCTCTTTCTCCCTCCCTTCTCCTCTCTCTAAAAATAAATAAAAATAAAATATTTAAAAAATAAATAAAACAAAAAACTTTGCGAAAAATAATTTGCCCAATCATTCAGAATATTGATGAAGAAGGAAGAAAGCACACATACACACTTTAAGTTTCTTCCAACTTGTCAAATTAAGTAAGAGCCAGGCTTGCAAACTTGGTATACAAAGAAGGCTGTTTCAAACTGAAGGTCAACAGTAATTCAAGCCCCATTTAACTTGGAGTTATGAAATGACCCTAAAACAATTAGGCTTCATCCTTTGTATTCTTGCTTTTGAACATAAGAACTTGCATTGTGTTTTCTCCAGTCCACAGTGAATAACACATCAGTAAGAATGAAGGTGATACATTTATTCAGAAGTAAACAATACCTGTAGCTGAGTCAACTTTTAACTAACCCAGTGACGGAATTACCAACAACAAAAACTTAGGCTTCTTCAGTAAAACAAAAAGGGGACAGGTTAGGTGGCTCCCATCCCTGTCCGTCTTCCTGCGCACCACGCTCTTACTTCCTCAGCAGCTCTTCAAAGGGGAATGCTAGCAACGACACCCTGCGATGAACGGTCAGGATTTAGAAAAACAGAATATTTACACCTTCTCTCAACAACACCATTGGTGAGTAGCCCTACAGACACCAGTGGACAGGGTGGACAGATTCTAGTGGACTGGATGCTCATGGACAGAGAGTTAGCCAGAGATAGCAAACTGGCCCCAACTGAGCAGCCTGCAGTTCCGAGCTGTGTAACTCTCGGAGTTTTAAAAAGTTCTTAATTAGTAATTAACACTAAAATATGAGAACTTCTCATGCAACTGAGATTTTCTAACTACTTTTTTTTTTTAAAAGGGGGATATCTTGCTGTCCTGGCTCCACATTCCCTCATGTCCACAGGCATCTAGGTGAGACAGGGCAAGTGCTCCCCAGCCCCACACCAGCCCCTGCGGGCCCCGGGGTCTGTCCCTGCTGGGTGATGCCGTGTGTAAGAGAATGTGGCATGAGGCTGGGAGCCCTGAAAGCCGACTCTGGCTCTTCTAGTTCTGGTTCAGTGTTAGTCACGCCACGCTGTGCCACACTGTGAATAACCCAGCACAAAGCTCCCCCTGAAAAATGCCACCTCTGTTTGAGGCACACAGCACAAAACGGGATTAAAAACAACGGGCTCCGTCAGGCTCAGGCGATAAAGGGAGTTCAGGATGAACCTGGCTTCACAAGGGAAGCCAACTCAATTCTGCCACAGGAGTTAATACTTGTTAATTGGTAGAAAAAGGTAAAATTAATGAGGACATTAACATAGCTATTTAAAAACAGCTTCATGTTTCTCCCTTTGTAACACACGGAACTATCAGGAAGTAATTGAGGGAAAAGGACACTGTCAATTCTCAATTATCTGCATGAATGAAGCGCTCAGTGACACGGATAATCCAAGTCATTTACATTTGGATTTAGAAAGTAACATCTTTTTCCTTCGGAAACCTTACCTTCCTAATTACAGCTTGCCGAACGCGAAGGTGCAATCAGTTTACCTTCCCTGCCAGAGAGGAGAGAGGCCGGGGAGGGCGGGGGAACCACAGGAGGTTCCGGACCTGCCACAGGTAACCCACAGAAGACAGAGGGTGACTGACGGCAGCCCTCCAAGGTGACACCCATGTGCCACACGGGACTATTTAAATTTAAATTCGTTTAAATAATATTAAAAGTTCAGTTTCTCGGTCCCACTAGTAACATCTCAAGTGATCAGGAGCTGTCGGTGGCTGGTAGCCACCGCGTTGGACAGGGCGGACGCAGAACGTTTTCTTCATCATGGAAAGCACTGAATTCAGATCAATGACATCTCCCGTTTCCTGGATTGAGTAGAAAGCTGGGGGCTGGTGCGGGGGCACGAAAATGCAGGAGACGCTATGCTGCCACTTTCATAGAAACAAAAGGGAATCGCAGCACCTGACTCTCTCAGCTAGTTTAATTCCAAGCCTGGTAATGGAGACTCTGTCTAGGGAATAACATGAAAAAATAAGCATTCCATTCTGAGTAAAATGAGCCTTTTTAATTAACAAGGCAGAAAATGAGTGGATAAAAGGTGAGGCAGGAGAGCTTGATTTTAAGCAAACATTTGCCATGGGTACCTGCACCTAGTGGGGCCACGCCGCGTGGGCGCCGGCCAGAGGGGAGACTCGAGCCTGCGGGGCCACCCGGTGAGGCGCCTGCTCAGGTGCCACAGGGAGCAGTGTCAGGGCCCGCGTCACTTCACATCCTCATTAATTATCTTGAAAGGAGAGGCTTAGTAAACAGCAAGTTAATTAAATTCTCAGATGATGCTAATTTGGGAGGCTTTAGAAAGACTGGCAAGGGCAGAGGCAATATAAATGGGAGCTGGATGGGTTAGAGGTATGAGTGGAAAATAAAATTAAGCGCTGGCTAAACAAACACCACTTTACATAAGTCTCACGAAAGAGCCAAATTGTGACCAAAAAGGAATTTATTTGGAAAACAGTTGTGTTAAAGTGGAAAGGTTTGCAACGTCTGAGGCATATAATCAGAATGGGAGTTCTTTTTTTTTTAAAGCCTTTTAAAGGTTGTTAATAAAAAATGTTTATGAGCACTCAGAAAAAGGGCTGGAAGGAACACCAAATATTAACATTCACTGCCCTTGAGAGGCACCACCACGGAGAGCAGGAGGCAGGGGTGGAGTTCCCACTTACTCCTATTCTTCTGAAGTGATGAAACAGGTCTTTGAACAAGCATGTATGGGGGGTTGTCTGCTTGGTGTGGAATAATTTCACACATACAGAAGAGCAGCAAAGACTGCACTAAGTCTTCATATGCCCTTCACTCGGCTTCCCCTAGCATTGACATCTCACATCTTAACATCTGGCATACTTGTCAAAACCAAGAAAGTGACGCTGGTACGACACTGTTCCTGATGAACAGACTTTATTCCGATTTCGTCTGTTTTTCCACTCACGCCCTTTTCTGTTCCACGATCCAAACAGGATCCCATGCTGCACTGAGCTGTTACATCTCCTAATCTGTGACAGTTCCTTCAAGTTTTCTCAGCTTTCGTGACCTTGACACTTAGGAAGACTGCTGGTGGGGTGTTCATAGGGCATCCCTCAGCTTGAGTTTACCGGATGTTTTCTTACAACTAGACTGAGATCATGGATTTTTTTTTTAAGTACCCCCCCCCATCATATCGTATCAGGGGTACAGGAAGTAGACAGGACGAAGGTGGTGCCTGCCAGGCTCCTGATGGCAGGTCTATTCTTTGTCCCTTTTCCATAATTTATTCATTAGAAATGAGTCATGAAGTTCAGCCCAAAGTCAAGGGGTGGAGAATAAAGCTCCACCTTCTGGTTATTCTGTTGTTAAATAAAAATACCTTGTAAAAGAGATAAACTTCTTTCATGCAAATGGAAGCATCTAATGAAAATGTCTATCTGGAAAGTTGGAGGGTTGCTGGCTTTGCTTTGAACACTCGGATTCTCCACAACACAGAGGAGTGAGTGACACAGTTGCAGAGCCCTCGCTACATGCCAGGCGGGGCCTGCACACTTACCTGTATTAACTCACTTAGTCCTCACAACAGCCTGATGAAGGCCATGTCGCAACATTACAACGGTCGACTTCAAAAGTGCAGATGGGGACACACAGCACGAAGAGGGTAAGTCACCTACTCCAGGAAACACAGTAAGAGTCAGGGGCGGGATTCGAACTCAGGCCGCCTGGCACCGCAGACCATACTGTCTGGAGGGCTGTCATCCTGAGCCCTGACATGCAACTCCAGCACTTCAAGACAGTCAAGTGGAGCAGCAAAACATAATTCAGAACGTACAGTGACTTGGGGAAGAAGTCAAGAGGCGCATGGGACAGAGGCTTCTTTGAAGAGAGGCACACCCACTGTGGCAGTTGTTCACGGTCAATGCTGCAGGTCTAAGGACTCCCAACCCCACAGAGGACAGGCCTTGACTATCACACTGTGTGGCAAGGAATACGGACACCTGAGCTGGTCAAAGGCAATCTCTATCAACAGGTAGGGATGATGCTCAAAATCCCGGGGACGTGATGCCCACTGATATCCCAGCCCCTGTCTGTCCCAGAGAGCAGCCTGGAATTGCCTCCCCACACCCCTTCCCTGTAACATTGACCTTTCCTACTATTCTGAGAGTTCCCGGTGGCAGAGACGGCAAGAAAGCACAGAGGCCAGGGCTGGAGCAAGTCTCTGGCTGTGGGGAGAGAGGATGCCAAGGCAGAAACAGCCCAGCGGCCCAGACAGAGCAAGGGAGCTCTGGCCCCTGTCCTACCTGCGGACATCCAAATGTGTGCCCGCCGAATAATCCTAATCGCTGTTACATAGTTGGTATTTTGACATCAAAAAGAAACAAGGAAACGAGCTCCTTCTAGAAAAAACAAGAAAGAAACCAGGGAAGTTTGGACAAGAACTGCCACTTCCCTGAAGTCACCTGCATTATTTAATCCCTGCCCTGATCTTTTACCAACATCCTTTGCCACAGAAAAAAAAGTGACGGGAGTGAGCCAGAAGCACCGAATGCCCCCTTCCTGGGCACACACACCACACTGTCTCCTCCAAACATTTGGCATTCAATTCTACCCATTTAACCCTGACTTGTATTGTTCTCCAATTGTTTCAACTACGAAGATATGCCTTGAAAATGGCACTAATGAAGAACCACGTCACACAACGTCTAACACCGCACTGATCCTGTCTCACAAGTGAGCACAGAGCAGATCTCCCTCCCGGGAACCCGGAGATACACAGCACGCACGGGCAGGAGGGAGGGCCCCTGGTGTTCACCTCAGTGTGAGTCCCCCAGAGCAGCATGGTGGGCCTGTTCACACACATCCATCCAGCTCGGTCGTGAGAGGAAAACAGAAAGGCCTCCTCTCAAGACAGAGTCTCGGCGTGAGTCTTAATAACATACACAGTATATACTCGTTTATTAGATGCAGAGGGGAGCCGCAGCTGTTACCGGAGTGCTCACTATGCGGCAGGGGCAGTGCTGTTTAGGGCTGTTTGTAAAACAAAACAGATACAGTACCAAACGAAGCCATTTCAATGCATTCCTTCCCATGCATGTCAAGGTTTCACCTCATCCAGAAAAAAATAAAATAGCATTCGAGGGGGGTGCATTTTCTGATTTTTAATGGCGCCAGAACCTGAAAATTATGGACTGAAACATTGTATGTGGGGAAAAAATCTAAAATCCTATAAGCATGTGTTTTTAAGAACTTAGAAAAGCAATGAGTCACTAGAAGTAAACATAAATTCACCTAGTACAGAGCAAGAGACTTTTTTCTTTCCTTAATTCTCCCGTTTCTCCCCCTGCCCCCCAAATAATGGCGCTATTGCTGTTAATACTAATAATACTGAACTGGTAGATCAGGGGACTATTAGAGAGGACTTACTGACATTTGATTTTGTCTCCATAATATCCTCAAGAACAACGTACAAAGAAGAGGATCTGATTCTGGTAAAGTGTCTTTGTACTTAAAAGTCTGGGCCCAAAGAACACTGATCATGACTCAGAGTCACCTGAGGGAAGGTGTCTAGAGTAGATTATAATAACCTAAGCGCTCTCTCTCGCCCAGCATTTCTAGTAAGAGTAGAGACAGGAGTCATCCCCACCAACACCAAAGAAAAAAAAGTCGAAAAGCCACAGAGAGAAATAAATGGGTAAAATTAAAATCATTTTTAAGAGATGACTGATGACAAGTGTTATACTTAAAACCAGAACAGTACAAAACTAAAATAACGTAGCACTTCTGTCTGGGGTCAAGGCAAATGAATGGGACAAGAGAAAGGCTAGGACCGGACCCAAATAGTGTGCGCGTGGCACCGCTCAGCGGTGCGGGAAGGACAGGGGGACTGCTTGGAAAGTGGGGCTTGGACAGACAACTGACGGAGAAAAAAACAAACAGAGGGAGACCCCTGCCTCCCAACTTACACCAAAATAAGCCCCAGATGGACTCCATAGTGTCAGAACAGGAAGCCGTAAAGAACTAAGAGGGGTTATAAAGGAACATGACTTTGGCAGAGGAAAGGGACTTTCAAGCCTAACCAAGGAGAAGGAAGTAAAAATGAAAAGATCTCACTATGCAAAAATTTCGAACTTTGGAATCTCAAAACATCTTAAACTGTAAAAGATAACGATAAATTGGAGAGGGGGAGAAACTAACAGCAAGCAAATACAGTTTTGACATTTTTCATATCGTAAGAGCTCGGTTTAATTTGTTTAACTATAGTACGTATGTATTCAAATTTTGTTTGTAATAGTGAAAAACTGGAAACAATCTGAATGTCAAATGGAGAGGCAGCTAAATGAACTGCGGCACCTTCATACAGTGGTACACTGTGCAACTATTAAAATTTGGGTGGTAGGAGAGTATCAAAAAAATGAAACATTTTTAAGTTTTAAAAAGCCAGTTACAAAATACACCCGGTATCTTTTAAATTCTACAGAATAAGGGTTTCTTCTTCTCCACAACCTCTCCAACTTGTGCCATTACTTGACCAACGTCACCCCAATAAAAAAAAAAATAAAATAAATCCCACAGCATAATAGTATCCCATTTTTACAGAAAAGGCTAAAGTCACATATGCCAAAATGTTTAAAATTCAAACCATATGTGGGTGGTGATATTGGGGACAATTTTCTTTTTTGTGTTTCTCTGCATTTCTAGAAGGTTTTTTTTATACAATAGATAAATAGTTTTGAATTAAAAATATATGTAAATGAAAAATATGTCAACATATATAAAGATTTTACTGTCATTTTTCCAGATATACATTTTTGAAAGATTTTATTTATTTATTTTCAGAGGGGGGAGGAAGAGAGAGGGAGAAACACCAATATGTGAGAGAAACATCTATCAGTTGCCTCTCACACGCCCCCAGGGACCTGGCCTGTATCTCAGGCATGTGCCCTGGCCAGGAACTGAACCAGGAACCTTTCAGGTTGAGGGACAACACTCAACCCACTGAGCGGCACCAGCCAGGGCCAGATGTTATTTATACATTTGATAGGGCAGCCAGCTAACACACTGAACAACGGAATAAACAGGATGAAGGAAAACATCAGTGAAGGTCAAGTCCGGGCTTCAGGTTTAGAGGCGATGAGGTTGAATCGTCTGTTGCATGAAAACAAAGGTAACAACAAAACCCTGATCAGTTCCGGGAACCATGGGTTTCACAGGGGCCCAGGGTTCAATTTGGCTGCTTAATAGAAAAACAGAAAATTAATGATTTGGTGCCCATCTCAAGGAAGCAGAAACACTCCCTGTAACCATCTAGTGAGGTCTCACCAAGACCACCACATCCTATAAAGAGAATCGTCACCCAGGAGAAACATCAACAAGCAAACGTGCCGGAGGCAGGTGATGGGGATGGTAAGGAGCACAGAAACCCCTTCATGTGAAGAATGAGTTTAAAACGCCGAGATGTGTACGTAGCTGAGTGCAGGAAGTACATGCACAGGAACAAACAACAAAAAGGGGAGGGACCAGTTAGCTCAATGAGCTCTGACACCTTCATTCCAGGGCGCACTGGGCAGCTGTTAAAAATCATGTGTGGGAAAAATATTTAGTGACATTTAAAAAAAAAGTGCACATGGCAAAGTTTTAAAAAGCCAGTTATAAAACATGCACAGTATCATTTAAATTATGCAAAATAATAATAACACCACAAGGAAAACTGTGTTACGGAAGAGGAACAGGAAAGAACTGTTTCTCTGCCGGGGGTCTCCCCTTGCAGGTAACAAAACAGAGTGACTCAGCCGAGAGGGCTCTGACATCAGAGGTGGCCCTGGACCCACCCATGCACGGGAAGGGGAAATGGTTGGAGAAACATGCTGTTACTGTTTCCAGATGGAATACCCGTCGGCAATTCTTTCCCCAGGGTCAGTATTTCCTCAATGGTGCTCAAAGGCGCATCAGGGGCTTGTGGAAACACAGATCCCTTCCATGTCCCCAGCGTCAATCAAACTCAAGGGCGGACCCTGTGAATTTGTTTTTACAAGGGTTCACCAGACGATTCTGATGCACAATCAGGCTTGGGGACCCTTGGGAAGGAGATGTCTTTAACAAAATTTAAGAAATTATATCTGTTTTCTTTTAAGGTAAAACAGAAAGGGACAAAATATACATCATCACATTCTATCACCAAAATGAACATTTTTGGCCAATATCCATTTTGACATCTCTATACATACAATATCACAACTTTACATAAATAAAGCATTCTATGCATGTAATACATTTATCCAATGTGGAGGCCATCTTTCTACCTAAAAAAAAACACATGCACCACCATCGTTAACAGATGCACAGTAATTCACAGCAAAGGTATGATATAACGACTTTAAGTCCAAGTGATCAGTTTACCAACTTAAAAGCAACCGAAATAAGCAATGCTGCGGTGAGGACCCTTTCAGACGTAATGCCCAGAAGGCAGGCTGCCTCATAAAGGAATAAGCCCACTTTAACGTTTGGATAGACATCGGCAGAAAACGTACACTCAGCCACGTGCTCACCACCAACAGCACCCGCCGGCCCTAGGATTCCCTCCTGATCAGCAATATAACCAACTGAAAACAAGCATTTAGGGGACAACCAACCGCCAGTCTGCGTGTGACCTGCAGGGCGGTTTCCCTGAGTGGAAGAAGACAACTTTCTTAGGTCTTAAGGCAAATCCAACAAAAATCAGAGGGAACATTCTTACAGATGAGCAGGCATTCTTCACTGTGGAAAACAGTGTGGAGGAGCCTCAAATAATTAAAAATAAAACTGCCTAACAACCCAGAGATTCCATTTCTGGGTACACATTCAAAAAACCCAAAACACTAATTCGAAAGAATATATGCGCCCCTATGTTCATTACAGTGTTATTTACAATAGCCAAGCTATGGAAAAAAAATTTGTTTTATCCATTCATCAATAGACAAGTGGATAAAAAAAGCTGTGGTACATTTACACAATAGAATACTACTTGCTATAAAAAAGAATGAAATCTTATCATTTGCAACCGCACGGATGGACGTAGAAGGTATTATGCTAAGTGAAATAAGCCAGTCAGAGAAAAACACATACCATACGATTTCACCTACCTGTGGGATCTAAAGAACAAACTAAATGAACAGACGAAATTGAAACAGACTCCGGACACAGAGAATAAACTGATAGTTGCCAGAGGGGAGGACGGTTGGGGGCTGGGTATAAAAGATGCGGGGATTAGGAAGTACCAATTGCTAGTTACAGACTAGTCTGTATTATTGACAGGGAATACAGTCAATAATACTGTATTAACTACACATGGTGCCAGGTGGGTACTGGGAACATCGGGGGGACACTTCATGACGTGCACGGCTGTCTAACCATGATGTGGTGCACCTGAAACTAATGCAAAATAATGTTGAAATTGAAATGAAATAAAATTTTGGCAGACACTGCCAAGACATTCCCCCACCCCACCCTACGCCCCCGCCAAAAAGAATGAGCTGGCATTCTTTTGCTTCTTAACCCTCCAGAGCCCAGTTCTGATTTTTAGATCCCACTGTCCCCTTCTCCCACCATTGTGCGCAGAAAGCAGGCAGGTAACAAGGCAACAGATCAACAAAGCTTTTAGGACATGCAGCTTCTAGGAACCTGTACAACTTCTTCATAGAAATGACACTTGGTCACTTCCTCCTATGACTCCATGGCCAAAAATGCATCCTGCTTTCCCCCTCCTTGGAAAGGCATGTGGCACTGCGGGGGAGCAGGCAATAAGCATATCAGAAGACCATGTGGGTAGCAGAGAGGGGCAGGGATCTTCGAGGGCATCTGGTCTGCTCAGGTATGATGGCCCAAGAAAGGACCTACAAAATTAGAGGGAAGCCCGTGGTCATTTGGATTTGGGGCTCCCCTAACTGCCTGATAAAGGCATCTGAACACCAACACGACAGCTGACGAGGCGTGGCTTCTATGCGGCAAATGACCACTGAACGTGCAGAAAGAAGTCAAGGTGTCTTGAGGGAAAGGTTCAGGGCGGAGAGCAAAGGTGAGTAGTGTATTTGGCTCAGCTCCTGTGTTCCTGTGATGCTTGCTGGTTCCAGGCCTCAGGCCTTGTCCTGAGCGAGAAGACAGGCCATTGCCGGTTTCCTAGAAACACACGCAAGCAGCAGGCAGAATCCCAGGCAAGGCCATCCAGGGAAAAATCAAAACGGCCACATGCACAGGTACGGAGTTAGAGCAGGTCCAACTCCCAGCCGGGCACACAGGTATGCAGAGGCCTCTGCCAGACGGCCCCCAGGGTAAGCTCCAGTGGAAGGCCTTTTAGGTACAGTATGGGGAGGCTGGCTCACCTATTTCCCTCGTCGCGCAGAATTTTAGGGATATAGTCACCAACTGTAGGCTGTGAACTTACACCAAATGACAGGGACAGCAGGCTCCTTTCCACGCTCCAGGGGTGCAAAAGCCAGAAAGCACACGCCCAGTTGTCCTCCCGAGAACTTCAGTCTCAGACAATGACAGCCAAGGCACGACCTCCTGAGTGTCCCCTTGCACCCAAACTCCGCCCTCTGCAGCTGCCTCACCAAGCCCACTCCGGTTTGCTGTCTCTCCCTGCTGAACGGGCTTTAGCTCCTCGTCACCTCCCAACCACTCTGGTAGGACTGGGAGGCCCAGCCATGTCACCAGTCCAGGCCCACATGTTTCAGACAGATGACCTTCCCCTGGGCCACTGTCACCTGTTCCTTCTCTGGCAGCCTAAGTTCATCACATTCTATTCACTCATGCCAACGAACACCCAGTGGGAGGCAGGACAACGGAGATGAGGACTTCTGCTCACCCTGCAGCACCGACAGGGAAGGGCCAACGTCTAGGCCAGCCTCAGAGTCACGGCAAGGCGCTCCACCCGGCTGCCACCTTCCTCACAGGGGCTGGCGGAACGTGCGCGCCAGGGAGCAAGGGTGTGGCCGAGCACACCGCAGTCGCCTGTACTGCCCTGTCCCTCCAAGTGCTCCCACTGTGTGGCTTCTGTCTCTGAAACAGTCTTGCGTGACTGGGTATTAATCATTAGCTATTTGCTTTAGACTGCTGCATGCTGCACAGTGTTAGAACTCCTTCACATCTATCGCGATTCCAACCCTAAGGACTCCGGGAGGCGAACGGCTCCACGTTACACAAAGGGACAGAAGACGGTCCCAACCCCCCCTCCCCAGCTTCCTGCTCTGTCCACGCAAGGTTCCTCAGACAGAGCGTCAAGGCTGCCCGTGGTAAAGTCACGAGAGGGGCTGATGAAATCAGCAGTGGCTAAGACACTAGGCCACATATAAAAATTTGAGCAAATGTACATGGTGCCTACATGTACACAAGCTGGCATCCATTGTTCCCTCCAACCATCCCTCCAAGCAGAGATCAAGGACACCGACACATACATCCGTATGTACACATCCACACATAACTTATGTCCTTGGTCCATTCAACCCCCTTGCTCCATCTATGAAACCGAAGTGTGCGTTGAGGACTCTCCAGGGTCCCAGGTTCTACAGTCCAAGTCAGTCGAGGCAGCCAGTCCTCGGGGCTGTGTCAAACACGCATGGAGAAGAAGCACCAGCAGGCCCAGGAGCCAAGACTGTTCCGGCAAGGCTGCTTCCCAGACCTCCGTCCCGACCTCATCCGTCTCAGGTCTCCTGTCCTTGGTAGCCAATGAAGTGGGAGCGGATGAGAAAGCTAAGGCACCAGCACCACCAAAAAAACGCTGACACTCATTCAAAATCAACATAAACAATTGCCTGTTTTTTGATCCCACTTTGAATTGCCTCGTCCTTCCTGTAGCGCCTCCCTCCCAGGCCGGACCATGGCTGTACACACTGCGTAATGCCCGCTTCACAACACCCTTGCTCCTTAAGTGTCAAAATAATAATTATCCCAGATGGCGCGTTCACAAGTGGGTTAGTCATCCAGGCTAGCTCACGCTTGCCCCAGGCGCTAGAGTTCAGCCATCAGAACGTTCTAAAACAGACTGTTCTTTCTTTTGGCTATTTATTTTTCAACATCAAGAAGAGGCTCACATTTTCTTTTTTTGGAGTTGGTTTCAATAGGTTAAACCTCCTGGAAGCCACATAAAACAATTTCCACTTTGTAGTTCTTAACTAAAACTGGAATGACTTTAGATTTGACTGTGTTACAAACAGTAGTTCCCCCTTCTCCTCAGGGGCTACATTCCAAGACCCCCAGCAGGTGCCTGAAGCTACAGATAGTACAGCTGGCTGACCTTCGAACGACACAGATTTGAACAGCTCGGGTCTACAGATACGCAGATTTTTTTCCTAATGAATACCTTAAATGTATTTTCTCTTCCTCATGCTTTTCGTCCACTTCCTTTTCTCTAGCTTACTCTACAAAGACAGTATATAATATATGTATCATGTAAAATAGGTGTTAATCAACTATGTTATTCTTTTCGGCGAGGTTTCTGGTCAACGGTAGGCTATTAGTAGTTAATTTGGGGGGAGTCAGAGGCCACACACAGATTGTCAACTACACAGGGGACTGGTGCCCCTAACCGCTGAGTTCTTCAAGGGGCAGCTCTACATACTATGTGTTTTTCCTATACATACATTCCTATGATAAAAAGTTTAATTCCTAAATTAGGCACATGAAGAGGTTAACAACAATGACTAATTAAAGCAGAATAATTATAACGATATACCATAATAAAAGTTATATGACTGTGGTCTCTCACAAAATATCTGGAATTTTCCCTTTAATATTTTTGGACTACGGATGTCTGTGGATAACTGTCACTACGGAAAGCAAAACCCCGGATGGGGCAGGGGGGCACTGTGCCCTTAACACACCTTTTCCCTCCAACCCAGTGTGTGTCCCAACGACGGCACCTGGGGAGCAACACTACAGGAGCCTCCTAGGAATGTTTTAAGAGAAAAAAACACAAACCTGCTTCCCTACGAGGATAGTTACTGACGGCAAAACGAAGGTGTGAGTAAGTACTTGGAGCCAAAAGGGTTCCTGACCGACATCTGCCTTATTCCTGATTCTGCTTCCACAAAGAGAACAGAACAGCTAACAACACTCATGGATTTCGGCGGAAACTGTGTCAGGCTGGCCGAGGGGATGCCGCCTCAGTTCCGAATCTGCGAGGGGCATTCTCAGGCAGAGTGAGGGTGAGACACCGCAGCCTCCGGGCTGAGGCTGGGGGTGCAATGCCAGCGCGAGCCTGAAAAAGCCAACAGGCTGTTGAATGCCAAGCCTGCACTATTAATTTGCATATGACATTAATTTTGCTGTCAGTGTGTTAATGTGTGATTAATTCTGTCATGGGTTAGAGCAAGGAGAATTAGTTAATTGTCAGAAACCCTTCTCATTCACTCTCTCATTGCCCCCTCCCCTGCCTCCTCCTAACTTCCCCTTTTTTTTCTTCTTATTAAACTAACCTGCAGGGTTTTCTTACTCAGGGCACTTCTTTCCTATGGATTTTTAATCCCATCTCTTCCTATCCTTCATACAAATGCATTTTCAGATCCTGGAAATGAGAATGCAGATGGGTCAGACACCCCTGCCCCCCGCCTCAACCCCCCACGCCCCCCCCAAGTCTGAACTCTGGCCAGGCAGTAGCAGAGCTGGTTTGGGAAGGTCTCACAACTGGGACACACAGGTCCCATTCATACGCATGGTCCACTGCCAGTACCGGTGATACCTGCACGCATTGTACAATCCGCTGTCTGTGTGCTATGCAAATAACCTGTGGGGCTGCAGCAAGCCTGGAATGTGGAGTCAACACAAAGCCATTGCTGTGCCGCGGAAACAGTCAGTCGGCTGCCCATCTGCCCTGCTGCCCGGAGGCTGGCCGGCTTCTTCCTTCTGAACAAGCCTTGGCCACCATCGACGTAGCTCCAAGTTCAGCCAGGTCATTGTGAGGAAAATTTTTAATCTGTCGATTATTCCACCAGCTAGCTAGCTGTATCTTTTTATGGTATATAAAAATAAAGTTCAATAAAAAGAAACTCAAGGCCCCTACCTCTGTAACGGACCACAGAATTCTAGAGTTCCCCTGAGCGTCAGAAAATTTCAGCGGGTCGAAGCTTGTTGCAGGTCAGACTGAACAGCTCCCAGACACAGCAGCAGCACTGAGTTCACTCGCCGCTGGTCGAGAAAGGGGACCCTGACACTGACATTCCCAGCTGAGCTAAAATGCAGCCCAAACCTGTGTCCACTCTCCACATTCCTGTGTCCCTGACCTCCCATTCCAGGGGTGTCAAACTCAACTTCACCGGGGGGCCACATCAGCTTCGCGGTTGCTTTCAAAGGGCCACATTTTAGGACTGTATAAATAAATGCACATACTCCTTAACGCGGGGCAAGGAGCTCAGCGCTGCCGCCGGGTAGAAACAAGGTGCTGGGTAGGTACAACAAGGTGGAGGGCCGGATGCGGCCCACGGGCCTTGATCTGCCACCTGTGCACTACACCCAAGGCTGCCCCCACCCTGGTTTTTGAAGAAATAAGATGGAGAAAAAGGAAGAAAGGAGCGAAAGGGAATTCACTGATCCTTTCACCTCCAACTCTCCAACCATCTAGAATCTTTCTCATTCATGGGGCTGAGAAACCAAGCGTCAGCCTGCGGCTCCTCCTTCACCGGCCGGTTGTCCCGGGGCTGGGCTGCGCACCAGCCGAGGGCAGTCAGTGACCTTCTGGGAGACATTAACGAAATGAAAAGACCCACAGGCTGCTACCCCACTCTCCTTAGCAACTTAACAGAACACGTATCAATTTACTGAAAAGGTCCTAAATTGTCTCTGAAAGCATGTGCCCAATGGTTAACTTACATTCCCCACAACATAAGAGGAAGTAGGTGACCGAGACCAAGGAACATGCTGCAAACAACTTTTTATGATCTTTTTACAAAGCACAGGGCTCATTTTATGCCTTGGAAGTCACTGTTTGTTTTAATTTGGAAAAACATCAAGTGGAATTTCTTTAATTAGCGAAGAGTAATATTCTTTGGGGCCATGATTATTACTATATCCTGCCATTTTGTTTCACATGTACTCTCACAGTTAAATTTAACTAGAGATGCTGGAGAGGAACCAAATATAATTTCTCATGGCAACCAACTACATACATGGTGCTCCTGAAGTATGTATTTCCTTCCTTCCTTCCTTCCTCTATCTTTTTATTAAAACTTTTAAAAAATGAATTAAGATTGAAAATCCATCCAAAACTTTTTTTGAGCACTCGTGGAAGTTACCAGAGAGATTGCGAGCTAGAAGTGTCTCTGATCAACAGGAGTCTGGGTCCCTCTTCCTCTTCAGATCATGTGTAGCCCTAATTGCTTTAATATGGGCATTATTCACACATGAAACTGGAATTACTCAGCACGTGGGAAATAGGTCCCGACCACCCATGGCCATTAAAGATCCCATGACATTTTTGTATGGCGGCCAAATTCCAACACAGACAGCAGGCCCAGCAGTTGCTGTGTTCTGAGGAGGGAAGATCGCATGCCCCTTCTGTGCGAAGCAGCGACCGGCTTTCCTACTGCTGGTCCACTCTCGGGGTCTATCGATGACGGCACTCTGGCCAGCCTCCCGTGGGAGTGCCCCATTGAGTCTCACAATGGCCGCGTCTAACTCTGTTCAGCACTGACATGCTACATGTGTGTGCAGGGGCACCAGGGAGCCAGCTCCTGCAGGGACAGTTATTTTCAGGGACAGTCTCAACGAAGGAGATCCAGAGCTAGAAAATGGGGGGGGGGGTGCAGGACAGTAAGTGTGGGGCAGAGACTGGCACATGGGTTTCTCAACTGTCCTCACTGGCAAACTGCCTCTCTGAGTCTATTTCAAAATTTCCTCCCTTCAATTTTAGAATCTGAACATTCAGAATCTTCCGAGGTCTGCTTTTTCTTTGTCTCCAGACAAATAAGGAGTCTTCCCTTGTCCTCCGTCTTAACAATCCCAACTGTTTTACCTTGCTCCTTCCTTCCTCAACTTCTGGATCTGTATCCACCATTTCCTTCAAAGTCCTTCCCAAATCATTTTCCCACTGGGACGGCCACGCCCTTTTCAGCGAAACACCTGCTCCAGGTAAGGCCCCCTTGACCCACTGGTTTGCTGTGGGATCCAGAGTGACGGGGCTGGGGGGTGGGGTAGAGTGGGTCAAGCACACCATGCTTGACGGAGGAGAAACAGAGCTGCACAGTGACTGGGGAAATGCTCGGCCACCAGTGCATCCAATAAAAACATCCTGTGACCTGGTCCCAAAGGCGGTGGCCTTCCTGGTGCCCCGGGAGGGGCTGGGGGGCGAAGAGCACGGTGCCGGGGCTGGCAGCAGGCCCCCTCCGGAGCCGCCCAGGGTAACTGTGAAAGGCCTGCCACGCCAGGCACACTCCCAGCACTGTGCGCTCCCCAGCGCTCCCTCCCCACCAAAAACCCCGAGGCCTCCGCAGTGTACACTAACCACAAGCCTTTGAGTGGCTCATGTATTTACAAACGGAGGCATGTCGAAATCAAAGGGGATACCACATGACATAATTCGCATTAAAATGTCAACAGGCTGACAATTTATAGAGTCAATCCACGGAAGGTGGGGAGGACTAAGACTTAGTAATTGTTTAATTCCTGCTGAAACCCACGGCCGCTGTGCCTTCGGGAAGCTGGATGAGCTGGGGGCCTCCAGCCTGCGCAGCGCCCCACGGGGCTGGCACGGCGCCAAGGCCAGGCAACAGGTTTAACCATTTCGGGTACAGCGTGTTGACAGAGAGAAGCAGAAAAGGAAAGGGCGTAAGTGGAACTTGGAAGGAGAGGGGTGGAAGGTACAAGAGTATGTCCCTCCACAAGTGTGTCTGTGGTTGACAAAATGGTTCGGGTTGGTTCCAAAAAAGGACAGGTCTCCTTTGTAGTTCTCCTGGCACACCCTTTATTTCCATGTGCCCAGAAGCTGGAGATTTGAATACATGCAAAAGGCCCACCCCACCTTGGTTTCCTAGCCACCCTGAGGCAGCAGCCTGCTCCCCAAAAAGCTCAAAGAAGGGGGCAGCAGTATTTGCACCTGAGTTACGACATCCTGCATCCTCGAGGGCCCCACTTCTCCATAAAAGCAAGAGCAAAGTAATGACCCAAACCAGACCCCGTTCATATTAAATGTCCCCTGGAAGTTTCTTCTACCCCTTCCGCCATCCCTGCCAGTAGCACTGTTCTCCCCCCACGGCACCTCAAATACAAAGTCTCCGTGCCTGTGTGCCCCACACAGAGGTACAGTTCCTCTGGAGCTTCTCAAATTGGTTTCACTGGAGTTTCGCGGGGAGGGGCTAGCGGTGCAGGGCTGGGGAATGAATCTCAGGGTTTGAAAAAGCTGAGTGGAGGGTTCACCAAGGCCCTCGGCTGCACCCCAAGCTGAGCCAAGTAATAATCTTTTTATTATGACATATGAAAGACACGTCGCAAAAGGAGTAATAGTATTAATAAGACTATTTGGGAAAGCTGATGGATAATGATCATTACCTGCATTAGCCATGAAAATCCATGTTCCGAAAAGGTGGCTTCGCCCTGTGGGACGTGCCCCCCAAGGACACCCGGGGCCACGTGGGCTGGGGCAGGGCTCGCTGCACAAGCTCACTGTCTGTATATAAACAGTAACACCTCGTTTTCTCTTCTACCTCATTAACTGAAACACATTAAAACAAGTGTGCACTGGGAGCAGAAAATGAGACTGTTAAACCAAGCTGATATAATCCTCATCAGCTGTGGGAAATGAGACCACATCAATTACACTGAACCAACTGCAGTGGTGGGGATGCGCCGGGCGCCCAGACCCCCACCGTGAGAAGGGAGAACGCAGGAAGAGGAACCTTTACTTACAAAAATGCACACATGTAACACGCTTCGTGCACACTCGCCTTACACACAGCGCTTCCTGCCCATTTCTTAATGCGTGTGTATCACCCAAGGAATGGAGGAGGAGTGGAATGTGATGAAAAATACTCTCGGAAGATGATGCTTCTGCACATAAAATCTTCGCCCAACTATTTAGAATGGGAGGGATAAAAGAAAAATGAAAGTAAATGAATTATGAGTGATCTCCTCTGACAAGTAGATTTTCTAAGTTCACAGTATCTTGAGGCCAACAGAAGTCCTAAGTCCTGACGTCTAAAACGACCAGGAAACAGGCTGCACAGGACATAACAAGAGCATCTCAAAAACTAAATGTCTAGGGAAACAGTAGCAATTCGAGCTGCACAGTAACAACACAAACTAGCATTTGCCTTTACCTGCCACTGCCAAACATGAACAGCACTTCAGAATCGACACATTTAGAAATACCCATAACACCTACAGGGAAAGAAAACAAAGGCAACATCTGTAGGTTTCTAAAGGAAGGGAGATTATGATTTTGCTGACAAATGAGAGAATCAGTACCAACATCAGAGTGTGTAAAAAATGCAAAAGACGTGCATACGATAGTTGTAAAATGTAAAATCTCCCCCAAGGAGTAATAATTGTGGGACATAATAGTGTCCCACATCCTGGACATGAGAATACATCATATTTGAAAGTAATAATTACCACATGTGAGGTGAGTGTTGCCTTGCAAAACTCTCTTTTGCATTTCCTCATTTGTGTTCAAATTTGCAACCTTAACATGTGATTGCCAGTGATTTGCATTTCATGTCATAGGTGTTTCCAGACATAAACTGCGGACAGGTCCTTACACACCTCTTGACACTGGCATGAAACCTAAGTTGTCACAACTCAGCGCTCGCAGCGCCCACGGAATACCCCACTCAAACGGCAAAGAGCTGCCCACTTTCTCAGGCCCACCTTCCAGACCTGCTCGCATTGACAGAACCGCCAGGCAGACAATGAACCTGGTGAGATTCTTCTGTTGTGCATACTTTTGCACATCGTTTCAGATGTTAAAGATTATTTAGCAGTGTTCTTTCAAATCAAGGAGGGAGGCATCCCCTCCCACTTATTGACTCGGCGCTCATCAGAAATGCCAGGTTTAGGATTTCATTAAACAACATCAACAACGAATCATCTTTCGAAAGAGGTGGGGGTAAGGAGAAAGCATCCGTCACAGTGACGTGTCAGGGAGAGTCACGCCAATGTATGAGTAAGGGAAGAGGAGGGATGCCTATATGCCTTTCGAAAAAAGAAGTTTCAGCGGAGGAAAAATTTGGAAATAGTTTAAATGGATGGATAACAAAGACTTGCCATGGAAATGGTTTTCCATGCCGGACTGCAGGCGTTCCCTCCGGTGAGTGGAGGCGGGGATGGGGCAGCTACCAGCAAGGACACAAACGCAAGCACCTAAGGAAGACCCCCGAGGCGATGTGAGGTCATCCTTGCCAGCAACACCGTGGTTGTCAGGGTAAACGGACTCGCTCACGCTAGGTGGACATGGCGGCTTTGCAGCGCCAGCTAATACTTCACTTGTGTTCAGAGGCTGTTCCCCCTTTACGATGTTCTGTGGTATCGCCACGGTTACACGACGTAAACAGACACAAATACAAAACACTTAGACACACAAAGCCGAATGCATTCTAGTTTAACTGGACTGTAACTTCCATTTTTCAATCTCTACCCTTCATGCATTTCTGGATTATAACTTTGTTTTTGTTTAGAGTAAATATGCATTAGCTTTAGTCAGAAAAATACATATAAGGGAATGAAAAAAAAAAAAAAAAAAAAGAGTATGTAGTTCTGAGTGTGCCGTGTCCTCTGAATCAGTTTCCAGGACTAAATTCTGACTTACGCCTCATTCGGTCACACAAGGGAAATACAGCTGTGCTGGTGCCGGGGGAGGTCCATTTTTTTCCCCTTAAAAAAAAATTAAATACTGAAATCCCCAGGTCATACAGAACAATATGATAAAATGATGTTAATAAAATGTAACATCATATTCCTGATAATAAACTTAATAAAGAGAAAAAATAAAATATAAAAGCAGCTAGAAAATTATGTTAATAGAAGTAACTTCACTGATTATTCCTCTCACAACAGAAGACCTCTCAGGCCCTTCTCAGACAAGGGAATGAACAAGTCGTAGCAAAAATAAGGCTGGACTTGGAGCCCTTTTTAAATTTTCATTGGTAATTCACTAGATCACTTCTTGCTCCATTACTTAGGGGAAGAGACAGAAGTATTCCTTTTTAAAGAAGTCCTGTGGCTACACGCTCAGGGCTTGAAGGGAATCTAGGGGTCCCTCCCAGCCCCTCGCTTTTCACACGGGACCATGACGCACCGGCCCAGGTTACGTGATGTGCCTGAAGCCATTTCACTGCACACTGGTCACACTTCTCTCAGGGAAAATTCTTTCTCCCTCCTCCAACCCTAAAACACCCACCAGCCTTTTTGTCCTCAAAATCAAAAGTGCGGTGTGGCAAGTTCAAAGCTGATGAAAACCAAATTATAAAATAACTTCAATTGTGGTCTTCATAAGACAACAGAAAATCTAACACGAAAACGTGGTATTCTTAAAAAGTCGCACTGTCTGTGCCCTCGTGCAGAGCGTACGGTGGGCACATCCCAGGCACTATCTCATCTGACGCGCTCAGCAGTCCCATCAGGCAGGCTGTTTATGGAGCCCGTTTTCCTGCTGCAGAAGACAGAGGAGTTAAGGTCCATGTCCAAAGCCACACAGCCGTGAAGGACAGGAGCTGGGGTTCAAACCCAGGCAGCTGGCCACCAGGGAGCCACTCCTTCTTTGAAGCCCTAAGAGCTACCTGAGTATCCCTCAAGACACTCAGGCATCCTAGCTTGAAGTTATCTAGTCCCCGGCACCTAGGGGGTGTCCAAAACTTCTGGAATGACCAAGAGCCCGTGGGACTCCCGCTGCCTCTCCTGCAGTGTTGGAGAACTGGGCAATGCTTCTGCTGCCGGTGAAAGGTGCACCCTGTCTGTAAAGAACTGAAGTAACTCATCTGAGCCCTGTCTCCCCAGACACAGCAGAGCATCACTATCAGTCTTTCCAGGGCTCAGGAAGGCAGAGGGGGACAGCGGGGTGGCGAAGAGCCCCCACATCAAACATGCAGCTTCTACGTGGGCTGAGTTCAGAGTGGAAAGAATACCTAACCATTAGGTCTCAGTATTTTACCCCCACATTGTGGTACGAAAGTCTTCAGTCACAGAGAAGGGGGGAGGGTCATTTAGGAGACACCCACATACCCACCACCCAGCTGCCACAGCTAACACTCTGCTGTACACCTACCCACCCCTTTACACATCCATCAGCGCAGTTCACACTGCTGATGCATTTCAAAGTGTATTTTAGACATCAGTACACTGTACTCCCCAAATATTTCAGCATGTACAGTATTAACTATGTTTATGGGGTTTTTTTTAGTATTTTTAGTATTTTAACAGATCATTTGAGCAGACCTCCTTACTAGCAAAACACTAAAAAGGTCCCAGTTCCAGTGTGCTGTTAGTATGAAATATTTAGTTCAGAAATGATTTTCTTTGAAAAGTTACAGTAACCCACAAGTGCACGAAAGAAAGCTCTACTAAAACCCACTTAGAATTACGGCCTCGGGTTCAGCAAGCAGAATGAACGAATCTGCCTTTGTCCTCGGTCCAGTGTGCTGCTCACCTCTGGGGCGGCTCCCCCCTCAAAGCTTGCCCAAACTCCAGCTTCCCTCTCTGCCAGGGGGCTTTTCTGGGCTAACCAACTGGATGTGATTCCTCCCTCCCTCTGCACTGGATAGCTATGGTGTACAGATTTGACAGCTCTCACTGAGTAATCAACTCCTCTTTAAATCGGGCACGGCAATGTTTTCCAAAGTGCAGGCCGTGATCCATTAAAGCCGTGCTTCTCAACCTGGGGCTGCACATTAGAATCCACAGCAAACCAAATCAGAACTGAGGGCTGGGCGGGGAATGCAGATTTTTCTCTTACAGCTCCCTGCGCTGGGAGTCATTGCATTAGTGGAATAAGAAATCAATGTCTTGAGTACTACACCAGCATTTGTGTAAAACAGCAGAAAGGATAAGCTAGAAAGTACCAAGATACAGCAATGCAGTAAGAATAAAATTATTTAAAAGAACTTTTGTTTCAATTATATACACAAGATATTTACAGGTGCTGGGTCACCGATGTTAAAATGTATCTCTTTTTGGATCATAGTCAACAAAGTCTGTGAGGTTGAGGCCCACAGCCCTCGGGAAGTGAGTACAGTGTCCTGTCACAGCAGGTGCTCAAGGACGCAGGGCTGGTACACGGGGCGGAGGACAGCGGGACGCTGGAGGTCCACTCTCGCGGAGAGTGTGCTCTGCCATCAGGAGCATGGCTCTCCTGGGGACAAGCAGATTTGGGGCTCTGAGCATCATTTAGACGCAGACAGGGAGCTGGAGAGTGAACAGAGCAGACTACAGAAACAGAAGGAGTAGGCTTTTCAGGGCTGAACCCAACGTTTAAAATTTCTCCATTGAAGGCTCCATGTTTCGATATCAAATCCTACTTGCACTCTACCTAGTATCTCTGAGGTCCTGGGAAAGACACACAGACGGGAAGAAAACAGATCCTGCTGCTGAGGTCTTAGGAATGAACAGAGGGGAAAGAACACTACGAAAATGGACTATCGTACAAAGTAAAAGGGGAAAAGCGCCATTAATTTCTCTACAACATCAGTCTCTATGACCGTGGAGAACAAGGAGTTGTGACTTGGGTCAGCAGAGTTTTGGGATACGGAGCCAGGGCCAGCTGCACGTGGAGACTGTCACAACACGTGGACACGAGCCGCACAGTCACACTGTGACGGTTTCCCAGTGCGACAACACAGGAGAAAGCTCTGTGCGAAACCGATGCCGGACGCCACAGCTACAAGCGGGGCAGTCTGGAATGCTCGGGCCCACACAGGGCATCCACTTTACCCGAACTTGGGAATTTGGATGTTCAATTACGAAGAGCCAAGCGTTCAGACAGAGCTACTATGCCGGCTTCCAGGGCAGGGGAAAAAATCACGGGCACACTCTGCTAGAACTTCTGCCGTCCACAAGTATTTACTGGGCTGCTGTCGGACACTGTTCTAAAGGCCAGGGAAACAGCCATTAAGAAGACAACCATGGTCCCTGATCTTTCGTGAGGCCAATAAATAAATGAACAAACAAGAAAAATGGATAACTGTCGACACAGAGAAGCAAGCCTGGGTGAAGTGATGCTGCAGCTAGGTCAGAGCGGATGGCCAGGGAAAGCCTCTTTGAGGACGAGACATCTAATGAGAGATCGCTGGGTTAGGAAAGTGCATTCCGGGCAGCGGAACAGCAAGCGCAAAAGTGCTGAGGCAGGCACATGCTTGTCATGTTGAAGGAAGAGAAAGAAGGGCAGCGGGGTGAAGCCCAGAGGGCCAAGGGGAGGGCGTCCCAGGATAAGGTGAGAGGGCGGGTGGAGTCCAGGTCACCTGTAAGCCACAGGGAGAGGTCTGGCTTTATTTCACAGGGGATGGCCACTGCTGGGTCCTCGCAGGACAGAGATATGACCTGACTTCCCTCTTCACAAAGTCACCGCATGGAGAGCGCGCTGTAAGGGGCAAGAGGAGGAGCGTGGAGAGCATTCACATGGGGAGAGACAGCAGGGAGGACGGTGAAAACACGGTCTGAGGGTGGAGCCAGCAGGATGCACTGATGGTGTGGCTGCAGCTGGAAGAGCGGCTCACAAACAATTACTGGCGCTTGGGCTTGGGAGAGCGAATGGTAGGCGGGCGGCGGCCCCAACCAGGAGGCAGGAGCCCAGTGGAAAAAGGGGTTTGGGGGTTACAGTCATCAAGGCTCCTCTCTAGACCATGCTAAGCCTGAGCAAGCAATTACCAAGCATTCAAACAGAAATGTCCAGTAAGGAGATGGACAGACGGAGAGCTCAGGGCTAGAGATACAGATTTGGGTGTCAGCAGAAGGCAGATGTTTAAAACCACTGGACTGAATTAGGCACTTAAGGAAAGCTACAAACAGAAAGAAGGGGCCCAGGACAAGCGCTGGGGACTCCAACTTTACTATAAAGTAACAGAAGAGAAGCCAGCAAAGAGAACGAGAAGGAGGGCCAGAGAGGGCCCGGAGAGACTGGAAGATGGAGTCTCAAGAGCCAGAGGGAGGAAGAGGAGGAGAAAGGTGGTGAAGGCTACTGAGAGCACGTGGGGCTAGCGCATGGCCGGTGGATTCAGTGACAAGGAGGCAACTGGGGACCCATCATGTCAGGGGTGAAATGTGTCGTTTCTGGATCCAGCGATTAGGAGAGGACCTCTTGCGTTCACTCCCACAGTCAGTGTGACTGAGGGAAGGGCTGCTGGCAAAGAGAACTCGGTCGTTGTGGCCTCGGGCAGGTACCACCCCTCACCCCCAGGGACCAGTCAACATCTGTGAGCCCAGCTGCCAGCCTGAGGTCCAGGCCGCGAGCAGCACCCCATAGCTGCCCCCAAGCCACCTGCAGAAAACAGTGCCTTTCATGCAGTCTGTTCCGTCCCCACCTCTGCCCCGGGCCCCTCCTGCTTCCTAACACCCTCCGCCACCCCTAAGGACCCTTTTCTGCCCCACAGGGGAGTTGTTCAAAGTCACTAACCAAACCACGCAGGTTCTATACTTTTTAACCATCTTGTATCACAATGGCACCTTCCAAACACTCTTCAGCTACTTCCATCACAAACTTGCTCTCAGAAAAGACAACAAAGTGAAAGGCAAAAACTGGTGACCGTCTACTGGTGTCTGCTTGTCATGTGCTGAATTCTGGAGCGACACCTTCAGTGGTCAAAGTGGCCCTGATTTGGAAGAGGCTGACAAACCAGTTGAAGAAACACACTGACACGTGACACAGACACCAGCTTGGTGCCAAATGGTGTGACATGCACTGGGGACGACGGTCCATCTATGACGGAAGCGGTGGGAGAGAGCTTTCTGGAAAACCAGCAATGTCTCACTACCACATAAAAACGCTGAACAGAAAACACGCTAGTTCTTAAAAGTCTGATTGGGGAAAAAAAAAAAAAGACATTTTGCAACAAGCCCAAAGCCTATCTTCAGCAATGTGGGCTGCGTGCATCTAGATTACGCAGGAATGAGCACTCACAATGACATCTGTTGGATTAATTAGCTGTGTAATTGGTCTCCCTCCACCCTGGTGGAGATGGGCTTTGTCGCTGCTGTCTCAGACTTCCCCAGGTGAGACTTCAGTCCAGACACTACGCTCCAAGAGGAGTAAAGAACAGGCCGGGCAAAGGAGAAATGCACGCGACAGTGTTTGTGGGAGGCAGTGAGGGTGCAGAAGGGGCATCAAGGCTTTGGGGTCCTTTGGGACCTAGAGCATCAGACAGGAAAAGTCATCCATAGAAGAATGACTCAAGAACTCGTCACCTCAAAACAAACCCAGAGAAGCCCAAGTCTAAACTTCTGATAAATTCAAAGCACCAAAGGCCTACAGACATGAATAATCGCAGCAAGAGAAAGGAGATGGAGAGAGCAGGGTGTGGATTCGATGCTGGACACAAAAGGACTGGACAAAGTACAGAATTCTGTCCCTGGAGAAACCGTTTGGTCCTCCTACACGGCAGCTGTGGCCACCATTAATGGGAACCCAGTCCAAGCAAAAATGGAGTCAGATCCTAATCCGAGAACCAGAAAGCGAACAAACACACACACAGGCAGACGCCTCTAGCCAAATCGCTCCCCACGGCGCTTCCTACACAGCTGGCTGCAGAGTCACACTCGCTGACTAATGTCTAGGACACGGAGGAAATCACAGTCCTGGGACCTACGCCTCTCCGCCGGCCTGCCTGGAAGAGCCTGGGATTGCGCTCCCCAAGCTCCCTTTATCTTTAAATGATTTTCGAAAAGGAAGGAGGCGGTGGCAGAAGGGAAATGCAGAGAAACATAAACACAGCAGACATGGGGGGATGATGCTGAAACCACCGCGGCTCGGGGGCTCCTGAGCTGGAGGTGAGCCTTGGGGTGGGTCCCCCACCCCACACACGCACAAGAATGCCTTACGTGGGGCAAACACACATGCTGTTGCTCAGGGAACCTTCCTGGCTCATGACAGTCTATGGTTCCTGAAGAGTCTGGGACATGATGCGGCCAGCTCAGCGAGATGTGCTCGTATCCGAAGCCCGACGGACTTGTTACCCTGGGATGGTCTCCGCTGCCCACAAAGACAGCCTGTCCCAGGTCCTCCACAGCATCAACGTCTCATCCTGCAGGACGCCCACAGTGACATGTGCTCCCTTCCATGGCCCTCAGAAGGGCCACAGGAAATGGGGGAGCAAACACCAAACCCCGACACTATCATCCCAATGTCCTAAAGGCCCATAAGATACACCTGCGTAAAAGAAATGGACCGAGTGCAATCTACCTGTGTGCACCAGGAAGACCACACAAGCCACCTCCGGCCTGGTCGTGCTGGTGCTCCTCTGACAAGGAAGGGGGAGTGAATCCTACTGGGGAAGCGTTGAGGTCATTCAGGGTTCCGCCCTGCTCCGTGTCAGAAGTGCACTGGTAGCTCTGCGCTGTGGCGGGTTGCATGATCTGTCCAGCTTCTCCGCAGGAAGAAGGTGTGAAAGAAAGAACGGTACACCAAAGAACAATTCCAGCCCTGTTATGTATCACTTGTTCATCCCAAGTTTTAGGAAAAATAATCTTCTAACTGGGAACCAGACCTGATTCTGCTCACTTCCCCTGGAGAAGCCAAAGGACCCTCTTCAGATGGAACAAAGGTTCTGAAGAAAAAGTCACGTGGAAAGCAAACGGAAGCATGGAGGGACTGAGGGACCCCATCACAAAGCGTGGAGCACGGAGGCAAAACACCCTCCCAGCACTCCCGGGACCCACGCCAGGCTGCCCGGAAGAGCCTGGGAATGCGCTCCCCCAGCTCCCTCTCTCTCTTTAATGATTTTTGAAAAGGAGAGAGGTGGTGGCAGAAGGGAAATACAGAAACATGAACACAGCAGACGAAGAGGAGGCTGGAACCACCTCGGCTCGGGACTCCGGAGCTGGAGGTGAGCCAAGAGCTCGCCAAGCGCTCCCTCTACAAAACAGATTTTTAAATAACACATCAGTAAGACTCATCAGCCCAAGTCCACACAAAATCAGCACGTGCTAAACGGCGCTGACAGAGTGGGAGAATCCCTTCCCTCCCCAGTACTCTGGGCCCCAGAGGCCGGCCCAGGGAATGTTCCCTAACTGCTGGGCTCCACACTGGCAAGAGAACAAGTCAAGGGGACACACGCAGGGACACTTCCCGTCCTGGAGCTGCTTGCTTGTCCCTGCGGCCAGTCTCCTGCCTTGTTCTGAGAAACAGGAGCATAAGGGCTACCTGGTGGGACCGGCCACCCAGGAAGTCCGGAGGTCAGCTCAGAAGTGGTTACAAAGGCCCAACAATCCTCAAGAACCAACCTGCCACCAGAAAAAGCAGAGAGGGAGGCTCAACAGGGACAACAAGTGGATGGGAAATTCCTCCCGCAAAGCCTGTCCCCGCAGACGAAATGGTCATTAGGACTATTGACCTAAGAGAGCAGATAGGCTTTGGAGGCCTCGTCCTGGGCCGGGGAAGCGGCTCTGCTAATTAACAGGTTACAGATCAAACACTATCAGTAGACAAACATTCCTAACCTTCCAACTAGTTTGCCATTCACGGAATGAGGATGTAGCCCCTGGAGGAAGTTCCCTGCTCATGCTTGATGATTAGTCCCAATTCAAATCTTCCTTCGGTGTTTCCCAACAGCGTCCGTGTAAGGCAGACACGTGGGGTCGCCCAGGCGCCACTGCTAACACACACGTGCGGCGAATCCCCATCACCTACACACACGCAGCAACGGCAGAAGGCGCCCAGGAGCCGAGTGGGAACGAGGACACTTGGACTCGCCGGGCGAGGCTGCTGTGGACGCAGCCGGCCACCCCGACGCGTACCACGCTCTGTGCGCCTCGAAAGCACTTCAGTCAACGGAAATAATGAAAAAATTATTGAAAAGCGAATTTTACTAAATAGCTCTGGAGAAGATTTCAGATTTCATTACAGAAAAAGCATTTTATTTAATGCAGAAAATGTGAAAATCTGATATGACAGTTTTCTATAAATAACAAAAATTGGAAATCATCATTTGAGGCATTTGTAATTTTCCTCTTTTGTTGGGAACCTCTGAAAAAAAAATAAAAAGGTTTTACCCACAACGAAGCCACTTATCTCTCTTTATGCGCTCGTCAAGCCCATTGGCAGGACACTGCGACAGAGCTTCTCTACCACGGAGGGAGGGCCGTGCCCAATACAGCACAGAATGTCCGTTAAAAATGAATTTCAGGTACGCAGACATAGTAATTATACTTTATGGTACATATTTATAATAAAAAATAATTTGTCTGAAATTTACACTTAACTGGGTATTCCATGTTTTTACTTGCTGAATTTAGCGATGCTACCCAGAAGCCTCCACTGCGGTGTTTTCGGAGCACCCAGGATCACTGCCCTACAGCTGCTGGTTTTAATAACCTCCGACATTTCTGCGAGCAACGGATTTGTTGTCATTAAACATGTTTAACTTTCATCCTACATCCTGGTCGTTTTTAAAAAGAGTGCTGGAAACCTAACATTATTAAATATCAAAGCATAAAATGACTCAGTACTACCAAAATGCGTTTTCACAGTAACTGCCGTTCCCGCCTTTCCCTTCAATAGTATTTATAGTTTCAAGTTGTTGAAAACAGAATAAAGAACATGGTTCAAGTGCATTGTGTAATTATTTAAAACTCCTGCCTTTTCCTGACAATGTTTCTGACAATGCTTAATTACTCCATTATAATTTCCCTTTCAAAACAAAAAACCAGAAGCACCTGTTGGGACTCAATCTATTCAAATCTGCCCTTTTAGATCAAGTCGTTTCAGCCCAAGTGCGCAGCAAACTGGAAGGACTGGAAAGGGGGTCCCCGCCTCTGCCCCGCTGTGTGCTGCCATTTTCCTGCCAGACTGGGCTCACCTAGAACAACTGTAACACAGGGAGTTATTCTGGAATGTGAAGGCAGCGGAATCATGGCGGTAAAATTCTCCTAAGGGTTACAGACCACCCCTAAGACGGCAGATGGCATCCATGCAAAGATTCCACAAGTGAGACTTACTCCTCTGTGTGGGGGTGGGCTGGAGGTGACGGACAGTTTGAGATTTTTCTGTCACCAGAAGATCTAGGGCTTTTAGCTTGAGGACTTGGGGGTGGGGAGGCTTACGACAAAACACTAGGTCTTAGATTGTCTGAAATTAGACCTCCTTGCTCCTTGGCCTGAGTCAGGGGCTGGGAAACAGTCTCTCTGGAATACGAAAGGAGACGGAGCCGTCACCAGTAGCCGCGAACTGTTTGTACTGAAAATACGCAGACACAGTCCTGTTTTCTCCACGCTATCTGAATAAGAACTTCAGAAAAGGGAACATTTAGGACTTTCAGTATTTGTTCCCTATCCTTTTTTTTTTTTTTTTAAGATAAATGGTGAGACCCCCAGTCTCCATTAAGGAACAATAAGACACTCGGCCCCTCTTCCAAGTCCCTGTCTCTCCTGGAGACTCCTTCATCCCAGTGAATTTGATGAAGGTAATTAACCCAAGAAAGTTCACCCTGGGGAACACGCTGGAGAGAAACAGCGGAAGGTGAGAGGAAGAAATTTCATCCACAAGACTTTACATGCCTTGAACAGAGAACTGCGTTGCTCTCTTCCCTCGTGTGCTTTCGACAAGCAACGGTGTGTGTCGGGACTGACCTAACTCCGTGGAGCATCTGAGGGACACTTTACTAGGTTCAGAGAACTGGGACACTCAACTTGGCTTTTCCCATCAGGGAGAACGGGTGAGCGGTTAGTGAAGAAACGGTTGGACAACCAACCGTCCCATCTGAAAGAGAATGCAGTTCTAACTCACACAATACTCAGAAACTGAGCCCGGCAACCCCCCGCCACACTACACCACACACATTCCTCGTAAGTTAAAGACATAAATGGGGCTGGGGGAGACTCGGAAGATGGTGATGAAGTAAGGCCGATCAGCCTGGGTCTGAGCTCCGACTCAAACACTTACCAGCTTATGAGTTATAACCACTCTCTGCCTCAGTTTCCCCATATGAATATGGGCAAATTAACAGATGTTTAAATCAATTAATATATGTGAGACCAGGATAACAGTTCCTGACTTGTAATAAACACTGTCTAGGTGTTGGCTGTAATTTTTATTATTTTTATGATGTTAGAAAAAGTAAGCTTCCCTGGGGAAAGAGAAAAGTTAGAAGCACAACAAAAATATGTACAGACTGGACAGCATACAAATGAAGTTTCTATACGTTAAAACACAGCATGAGCGGAGTTAAAGGTGATTGGAAGATGGGGGGAAACCACTGTAACACCCACAGCACAGTGGGAACTGCGGGTCCTGACAACTCAAGAGGTAAACCAGCCAGAAAAAGGAGCAAACCAAGAAAAACACAGGGCGAAGGTCCTGAGCAGGAAAGCTGCTACAGACATACAAACGGCCAAGAAATACATAAAAAAAGCTCACCCTACCTAATAATTATAGACCAGGGGTGTCAAATTCATTTTCACCGGGGGCCATATCAGTCTCGCAGTTGCCTTCAAAGGGCCGAATGTAATTTTGGGACTCTGTAAATGTAACTACTCCTTAACAGAGAGCTCGGCGCTGCCGCCGGGCAGAAACAAGGCGCCGGGTCGGATAAAACGAGGCGGAGGGCCGGATCCGGCCTGCAGGCCTTGTGTTTGCCTCCTGAGTTATAGACCCACATTAGAATAATTTTTCCAATCTGAAGCGTGGGGGCTTGAGCTTCACTTAGTGGGGGTGAGGTGAGGGGATGGTCCCCTTCTTTCTGAAGAGCCAGAAAAAAGCACAATACCTGTGGGCATTACACCTGGGAACCCAGCGACCCCACTTCCTGGGACAGCACAAAGTGCAGAGATGGACGGATGTGCACGTTTGCTCCCAGTATCGAAACACTGCAGACAACCTCAGCGCACATCGGTAAGGCTGGTCTGCCTCTTACTGTGTGTTTCGTATTATTTCTTTTAATGAGATCAACTATTTCTCTTTCTTCTAAAATACTATATATTAAAAGACACTTATAAGCTGAAAAGACTTGACAATATTTGGTAAATCAGGAGCAAACAAATGAGGATTTCTGCTGTTTTCATGACAGTTAATAAGTGGGACATTATGTAGCCACAGAAGGAGCAAACTAGAAGTATAGGTACTAACTAGAGATGATTTTCAGGATAAAAAGTTATATGAATAAAGCAAGCCAAAAGCATGTGTACGTGAAGACTTTTTAAGTGAATATTAGTATAAACACGGAGGGGGAAAACTCAAAAGGATATAGTTTAACAGTGATTTACTTCTGGAGAACAGAGTAAAAAAGAAATTCCCATTTTAAAAATTACTGAAAAATACTTAAAGCCATGAGAAAGGGCTCAGGTCCAGTTTTGTAAAATGCCTGTGCTATACGCAAAAAAAAATAAATAAATAATAAAATATAAAAAAATAAAAATGTTGTATGGTAGGATTAGGATAGTATTTATTTTCTCTTCTACTTCCCTGGGGTTTTCAAATTTTCTACAGTGAACATATATTACTCATACTAATTATTTTTACCCTAAAATAAGTCTACATTTATTATTAGCTTACATTGAGGTAACATGTAATTCTAGTCTCAGAAGAAATAATGAAGAACACAATATTAAAACAAGGACTGATCAATTCTTTACCATTTACAAAAGGGATTCAGGAAAAAAAAGAGTCAACAAAAATACTAAAAGCTTTTGGAGAAATGAGAAAAGTGTTACGGTCAATGGCTGTAAAACTGATTTTTCAACGGGTGGCATACTTAGTACTGGATTTTTAAAAGATCGGCACATCTAATAAGGCTACAGTTCCATCGTGTGGCGTCTAAAGCATAGAGCCCAAGGACGACACTGACCCTGCCTTTCCGACAGGAGGGCGCGTGCAATGCCCGCAGCCAGAGGGGTCGGCGCAAAGCTTGTGCTTAAAGCCGACAGGCTCAATGAACGCGCTGGATAAAATACTGCCCACGGGGGGACTCAGACGAAGGTGGGTGGGATGGCTCTGGACGGACGTGAGGGCAAGAAGCCTCTGCAGCGTGGGGCCAGCTCTCGCACGGCGCACACGGAAAGTCGACGGCCCCACGGCCCTGCATCACGCGTGGGCCACGGTTCCTACGGCAGTGAAGGGGTAACTTTCTCGTGGCAGGAGCATGCCCTCTATTAAAAAACATACATGTATTTCCAGCTTCCTATTGTCCCCCTGCAGGTAGGTGTGGCCAGAAATACGGCCTTGGCTGCCCAGGGCTCTGTGCAATGACCAGGGGAGCCACGTGCAGTCTCCCAGCCCAGCTGCAGGAACCCCGCGTCCCCTAAGCTCAGCCATTAAGTCGGGGAAATGAACTTCAGACCCCCAGCTGCTCCAAGAGACAGAGGGCATGAAGGCTAACTGTGCTAAAATTTACCAAAACATCTGGCCCTTCACACCTTCTAAATCAACCACACGAAAACATCCCCCTCCTTTCATTTTTGGTTGAAGGCACCAAAGAATGGGGAGAAGAAGGCAGAAGTATGCAGTTAAAAAAAAAAAAAAAGTCATCCTAATGAGAAAACAAGGTCTGAGGAAACCGGTTCCAGGACGACGATGTGAACCAGATGACACTTGCACCAGCACTTCGAACGCGTAGCCACACCAGGGCAGAGGGAACCAGGAGGGAGGGAGGCTCACCAGAGGCTTCATGCTTTGTGCTTTCCAAACCAAACAAAGGCCGCCACTCACCACCTCTGGGCATGAAACCTGCAGCTGTCTCCCTGAGCCCCCCATCCCGCCCCAGTGCACCCATAAAGGAGCATGAAGAAACGCAGATGGCAAACCAAACATTTGACTTTTATATCTTCCAATTTGTCCATGCACCCGGTAACGAATTTATGGCCCTGCTTGGAGCATGAGCGCCAATGAGTTTCTTATCCATCATGGAAAGAACTGAGAAGACGGATTCTAAAGTAATGCAGAGTCTGGCAAAGGGTTCCTTTCTGCCTTCCTTCGTCTTGCATAATCCTAACAGAATTGCAAAAGTGAAAGTCCGCTCTGCGGAGAGTCTGGGTGTGTTTTTCAGTCAGTCAGTGCCGTATTTCTGCTGAAAGCCAAGCAGAGTTCGCATCTCCCCGTCTGTTTGCCTTGCTGGCCCCAGGCAGCTCACATGGGGCCCAGACCCAACTCTGTGGTAGACAACCTTCTTTGTGTCTAATTTAAGATTAATATGAAACCTTTGGGCTTGGCCCAATCAAAGGAACTTCAGCTGGGAACTGTTTGAGTAATAGATTCTGGTGGGGTCTTAATCTACCTGCTCAAGTTGATGGATTTCCATTCCAATGACTCTCAGGTGAAGAAAAACATCAAAGTGAAAACCAGATTCTAATAGTTGGCAGGTGTGTACTGATCGCCAACTGCCCTTTCTGCACCCTCCTCCCTGAAGCAGAAAACACTACAAATTTCAGAGAGCTCGCCAGGGGCGCCACATGGCAGGAAAGGCCAGATAAGCACCGCAGAGCTCACACCAGCTCTGGACCCACACTCTGCGGACGCGGGACGGCACGGGGGAGGGCAGGGGGCAGGGGGCAGCTCAGCTCCCTGCCCTGTCCGCGGTTTCGCTTTCCGTGGCTTGTTCTCCACAGTCCACCACAGTCCAAGAATATTAAATGAAAAACTCTAAAAATAATTCATAATTTTTAAATTGCACGCTGTTCTGAATGGCAGGATGAAATCTCGCGCCATCTCGCTCCATCCTGTGTGGGCTGTGAATCGTTTCCTTTGTCCAGCGGATCCACGCTGTGTCCGCTCCCACCCGTTTGTCGCTTAGTCTTGCTCATCAGATTGACTGCTGTGGCATCACGGTGCTGGTGCTCAAGTCACCCTCATTTTACTTAATGCCACATCCGTAATTTTAATTATGGTATATCGTTACAATCGTTCTCTTTTATTAGTGGTTGTTGTTAATCTCTTACTGTGCCTAATTTACAAATTAAACTTTATCCTAAGTATGCATGTATAGGAAAAATCTTAGTATGTCCAGGCATCCACCGAGAATGTATCCCCAGTGGATCCTGGGGGGTGGGGCTGCTGCTATCTGCTGCTCCCCTATTGCAGACAAGCAAGAGCAGCCACATCTCCGTGGCTGGGAGGGGAGGAAGGGTGGGGCCTCGGTGCAGGTCCTCTGAGACAGGAGCAACACACGCGGGGAAAGCAGAAAGGTGCAGGATTCGGGTTCTGGAACACAAGCTCTAAGGAGAGACAAGTACCTTTCCTACAACACACGTCCATTCTGGCTCAGGTGAATCTCTATGGAGGGAAACCAAGAGTCCATCCCCTATGCTGGACAGGGGCTGCTGGCCACCTTGCTGTTTTGATCAATCACAATGTCTCATGATGGCAGGTGTGAGGATCGGGCACATAACCACTAAGGGCTGGAGTGGAGTCACAAAAGAAAAAAAAAAATCACTCAAGCTATTCAACTGTGAACTCTTCACAAGAATAGCCCGGCAGCCCAGAGAAGAGCAAACATCTTCCACCCAATGTCTGGGGCTCTCCGGCAGGCCTCCAGTCCCACTCCCTTATGCTCCCAGGAGGCAGGAGGAAGAATTCACTGAACATTAGTTCTGATTTTAAAACTGCTCCCACACAATCATCAAAACTAGACAGTTTCAGGCAACAGAGATAATACTATCAGGTTTTGGGGTTGGCTTGTTTGGGTTTTTTGTAGATTAGTCCAACCCTCTCTCATGTCCAGATTAGAAATCATCTCACATTTTTTCAGACAATTCAGTCCACACACAGCAACATGTCCCAGTACTTATGACGCCAAGAGAAGTGACTCTGGGCCGGTGTGAGGTCAAATGACAAAGCAGAAAGCTCTGCCTCTCCTTGCATCTCCTGAGACTGTTGCTCTCTCCCCCACCATGAAAAAGAGGAGGGAATAAAAGCCTCAGCTGAAAGAGCAGGTGCGAGACCCATCAGGAAGTCCAGTGCCTCATGGCGGCTTGAGTAGGTGCAGCAGAGAGCAAGTTAGGGAGTCTCCCCAACCGATCGTGAACACTTTGCCAGAGGGGTGGGGTGGGCTGGGTGGGGACCGGGAAGGGGTGAGTCAGGAGGACTGTGCGAGAAGCCTGGTGCCCTTCCCGGGTCAGCAGCATCTGGAGCTGTTTCTCTAGCAGACAGTAAAGAACTCGATTACATCCAGTTAACTGTGCACTAAACTGATTATGCATGTGCTGGGCTAATGGATTACATTAGCAAGAGGAAAAATAACATGCAATCAATCTCCATTTACTACAGGCCACACCAGGGCCTAGAGAAAAACTCGCTCTCAAACCACCTCCAGTCCCCACCCCAAATCCGTGGAGTCACGAGACCTGGGCGGGGGGCGGGAGGGGGGGTGCCCTCCCTGGCGGAAGTTCGTCTTCGTCACATTGTGTGACAAAAAGGCTCGATGAGGGCACTGGGGTGACAGGCCTGTGTCCGTGTCCCCAGGACTGGGTGGAAAAGCTCCCCGCCCCGCTGCAGAGCCACAGCAAGCTGAGGGACATTCCTTACCCAAGGACTAATGAGACCAGACTGATGACACAGGGAACTCTGCCCTGAACGTGGGGGCTGGTCACGCCCCAGGGTGTGTCAGCCAGACGCAGTGTTGGGCACCTCTCCAATGTTCTAGCCAGCACCCCAACACCTATGGCCCTTCTACCAACACCGACCTTTTGGAGCGGGAGTTTCCTCCATCTTAAAAACTAAAAAAATGAGAAAATTAAGGCCAGGGAGAATGAGTGTCCAGAGCTAGTTCGACAAAACCCGAATGGAAACACATGCTGCTTCCCTCCCCCCAGCCCGAAACAGCCCAACCTGTGACCCACAGACCCGGTTCAGGTGCCAACGAGGGACGTTCGCAGTGATTCCTCCTGGTGCCGGGCCTTTCGGCAGCAACGCCAGGGGCCTCCTAGACTCTCACTGGAGGGCGGAGCATGGAGTTAATCACCATTGTGCACATTTTATAATTTGAAGAGCAATTTTTTCCTTCGATGGAAGAGGCTGGCTTCACGCCACCTCTAAACGACCTTCATCAAAGTTGCAACAACCTTCTGTGGCCACATCGCATCCTTTGTACTAATTTTGCTCAGTTGGGCCCTTTGGAAACTTTTTTCCCCACTGGATTTTCCATCGGGTTTTCTTGACCACATTGGCACCACCCTGCGGCCAGTTAAGACCTCCAGTTTAAACTGACCGCAAGGAGCCTTTTATTTCAAAGGTGGCCCAAAACTACACCACCCACTGAGGCTCTTGGTCACTTAGGACAGGGGGGCTGGCTACGTGGTGTCCAGACCTTCCCCACAGCACCAGCGGAGCCTGTCCATGCCACGGTCAGCAGTCAATTCCAGAACATTCTATTCCCACTGCCTCATTCCTGTTTTCTCCTCCTCTCCCTGAAACAGGTTCTCATCCAAAGTTACACAGGCCTCTCCTCAGCCTTGGAACAAGCAACCATATAAAATGCATCAAGTTATCAATGTCGCAGAGGCCACGTGGGGCACGCGTCCGAAGGCTTCCTCATCTGGAGTCTCTGTTGAAATCACGATGAATAGCAAGGGGATGAGAGTAGCTCGGGGTCAGCACACACTCAACGCTCACTGGCCCAGAGATGTGGGAACTGGCGTGAAAGGGAAGAGGAGAGACCGACAATAAAGGGAGGAAAATGGAGAGAGTGAGGGTGTGGAAAGTATGTAGAAGGAGGCTGGGCAGATTTATGGCGATTTGTACCTGATTGTTCATACTAAAGCCATTATGGGATGATTAGAGAAAAAGGTGAGGCTTTAAGTCCAGTGAAAATCAATAGAAACGTCTGGAGCAATTCTGCCGTGCAAGTGAAAGGACTATTTACAGAATCTGAGCACCTCCTTCTCGGTACCGCCCGTGGACTGAGAAACAGACCGGAGGGGTCGGGGAGAGGCTAAAAGAAGTAGGAAGGAGGAATGAGGGAAGGGGAGAGAGGCCAGAACCAGGGGAGGGAGACGGGAGAGGCCTGGAAAAGGGAATAAAAATAGGAGAGAGAGAAAGGAGGCACCAGACAGGAGAACACAAAAGGAAGAGAACAAAGGAGCCCCTTACCTGACCCTAGCTTTCCCCACAGCATTTACTGCCTTCTAGCCTACTATATAATTTATTCATGGCGTTTAATCGCCCATTCCCAAGCCACCCAAAAAATCCCTGAGGGCAGCGGTGTTTGTCTATGCTGTGCACGGAGGCAGGCATGTGCCCAGAACAGTGTCCAGTATATAACAATCGCTTAATGAGTATCTGTTGAATGAACAAACAAGCACATGAATGGATAAATGAGCACAGCACCCAGAGGACAGCCAGGAGATAAGAGGTTTTCTGAAAAGGAAATGATGAGATGGGATGAACGAGAAGAGCAGGAGAGGGGAAACACAGGGGCACCAAGGTGCACGAAAGCCAGAACTAGGGAAACAGCAACTGTAAGGAAAATAAGTCCACTGGAAAGAGGGTGGAGGGGTAAGGGGAACCATGTGATAGTACTGGGCTGCTGTAAATGAAGCCTGCCCCTCCAAAATGGGGCAGCCACAAAGAGAACCTTCAGGCACCAGCTGAACGCTGCCACCACACTGCAGGTGCATGAGGAAGTAAATGCCAACTCCCCGTCCAACATCAGGTTACCGTCCAGCCAGCAACCCGCCACGACGCAGGCTGCACACCCACCCCCGCCCTCGCCATCATTCAGGGAGCTGCCCGCTGCTTCTGGAGACAGCCTGGGTCTTACCTTGTACAACTTCAGGCTGGCCTCGTGCCTGGAGTTGACCGTGTGCAGCCGCAGCTTCTCCAAGCTGTTGGTGTAGTAGTCACAGGCATTGCACTTGAGGTGCACAGGGTTGCCGATGGCCACACACTTGAGCCGCCACTCGTTGGCTTTGCCGCCCTCCTTGATGTGGGCCACCAGCTGGTACTTCTGCACATGCTTGTCCGTCTTGCAGTGCAGCTGGAAGTTGGCCTTGAGCTGGGTGTTGTAGCGGCAGAGCTTGCACTGGTACGAGTCCCCCATCACGGCCTTCCACTCATCCTCCGGCAGGCTGCGCTCCACGTTCATGTGCAGCCCCAGCATGTCCAGGTTGTCTGTGGTGAACTTGTTGCAGACGGCACACTGGAAGAGCTTCAGTGACGGGTCGTTGGTCTGGATGAAGCTCTCGCCCAGGTTCATCAGCTCCTCGGACACCAGTTGCCCGCCCCCGAGCCGCATGTCTAGGGGGATCTCACCGCCCACTGTGGAGAAGGAGAGGAAAAGAGAATCAGGGGCCAGGCTCATAGCTGCAGCCACAATGGAGGCACCTCCCTGCCTCCTCCTCCCCTCAATGTGGGTTCAAGGAGAAAAAAGGTCTCATTTCCAGTGTTGCAAGGTGCTACTAGCTAGAAAAAAAAAACACAAAAAATCAACTCCATGCATTTGGATCTTTCTAAATTTGTGGGAGGCTTTATGGGTTTTTCCCCCCTTTTGGAGAAGAATACCTAGAAAAGATAGAAATCATAATCTTTTGAACATTTCAATTTAGCCCCTCACTCAGATCCAAGAAAAGATAGAAATAAGCATCATTCACTGGACACAACAGAATCTGAAACTCCAGACCCTGAATAGTTGGAAATGAGTTAGAGCTGCAATCCAAGATACCAAGCCTTTATGGCAAATCAGAATTTATCTAAAGCAGCACCGTCCAAGAGAGCTTCCCACGGTAACGGAAACATTCTGCGCTGTGCAACAGAGCAGTCACTAGCCACTTGGAGCCACTGAACAGTTGAACATCACTAAAGGCACAACTGAGAAACTGAATGTTTTATTTACTTTCAATTCATTTAAATTTAGATGGCCACACATGGCTAGTGGCTACTGTACTGGACAATGCAGGTCTGAATCTGAGATTTTGGGAATGAGCTTCTCATCATGCCCCACCGCCAATCAAAATCCTACCTGCCTGTCAACGGTGCCAGCTCCTCCCACAACCTTGTGAGAGTTCGGTGGGTTCCTTTCCCTGAGCTCCGCCCTACGTGAAATGCAGGTCTGTTGTGGCACGTGGCACACTGTCCTCTGTCATAAGTCCGCTGTCTATCGAACCACATGCTAGCCTGTGTCCTCATCAGCAGGCACCCTCTTTAGGACAGCGGGCCAGTTTCCTCCTCACTGAACCTCCAGAAAGTCCCAGCTTCCTGCACAGATGCTCAAATGTCTGCTGTGCCAGACAAGGGTAAAAAGGTTTGGGAAGTGGCCCTGGCTGGTGTAGCTCAGTGGATTGAGCGCGGGCTGGAAACCAGAGGGTCCCCGTTTGATTCCCAGTCAGGGCACATGCCTGGGTTGCGGGCCGGGTCCCCATGAGGGCCATGTGAGAGGCAACCATACATTGCTGCTTTTCTCCTTCTCTTTCTCCCCCCTTCCCCTCTCTCTAAAAATAAATTAAAAAAAAAAAAAAAGGTTTGGGAAGTGAACTGGAAAGTGGATCTGGGATGGGCAGAGAAATGCAAAGGTCGGCTCACGGTCCCTGTCCCCACCCAAAAAAAAAAAAAAAAAAAAGAGTCCAAGAAAGCTGTGCTCTTCTCTTTCCACCCCTGTTTCTGGTCCATCACTGCCCTGCATAAAGCAGGGATGGGCTCTCATTTACCAGCATAAAATTAATAGTGCAAGCTCTTATTTACATCACAAGAAAGGCTTGGAAAGAGCAGCCTTCCCTCCATCACAAGAAATGTACAGTCAAGCAAAATGCTGAGCATCGGCCTCTATTTTCTGCTCTCCCCTAAATGCATGCGACCTTGAGGTGTGTCTGCCCCTGCCTCCCCAACTGATATTTAAACTTGACCTTTTACATGTGGTTGGGCTGAGGTTATTTTTCTTTTAATGACTGATTAGAATCCAAGTCAGTGGTTAATCAAAGAGGAGCATTATATATTTTTTTTAATGATTTTCTTATTTATGCTACACGAGGCACATCAAGTAAGGAGGTCAGCGCAGGCTCTACTGAGCACACAGCCCAGCAAGCCACAGAAATCTTCTGCATGTGCACTCCATAAGAGTCAGGAAGCTTTCTGCTTGTCTTCTATCTTGAGATCTCCCTTGATGAAAAGAGCCATTTTTTTAGGTCAAGGGAGAGAAAGGGGGAAAAAAGCCTAAAAGCTCTGTCCCTGAATGGGGACCAAGACCAGGCAGCACCCATGAAACATACATGGTACGCAGTGAACACAGAGACGGCCCAGAGTGTGAGACAAGGAGCAAACACTATTTGTTTCTCAGGCCAACCATGTGCAGCATCAAACCTTCTCTACTTTTTAAATTTAACCTCAGCATGTCGATATCCCACTAAAGAAAAATTCAACTGCCTCTTGTTGGATGCTTCGGTGAAAATGGGAAGTCCTCAAACATGCAGAGGAGAAAGTCCCTATTCCCATTCCAAGCCATGAAACTGAAATGCAAATCAGGACCAGAAGCAGTGAAATGAGGGCAACAGGCAGTCCGAAGTTCCTCCTGAGAACCAAACCTTGGACAAACAAGCCCAGGGCTCAGAATCCTCTGAACCCATGGAGCTGGAAGGAACTCATTCAGGCCCTAAGAAGTAGCACTCACCCTGATTCACAGGGATGAGGACGGCCCCAGTAAATGAGAACTTAGCGGGTGCTTCCTCTGAGCCAGGCTGGATGGATAGATGGTCTTGGAAAGAAGTGAGTCACCTGTAGGGACCTGACTTTGACACCGGAAATTTACACTCTGGCACATAAGCCTGCCCATTAGCACATCATCAGGGAACTACACATTTGAGAACAACACCTCCTAGACTTAAAGGCAGCAGCAGGTACCCTACAGCCCGCTGGCTACTTGGAAAACATGAGGATGCCCCCCGCTGCAAGCTATCAGTGCTCAACTTGAGAGTGTAAAGGGATGTTTGGAAAGATACTGAGATCATCTCGAGTCTGCATCTTGTCCACAAATGGTGGCAAATCCAATCAGACCAGACCAACGGTGCTGATCCTGTCCTTAAAGGCCTCTAGAAAGAATCCCAGAATCAGCATGTTTTAAATCACAAAAGAGAAGGCTCTGTCAAAGAAAGTATGAGAATAACTTTGTGAGCAGGAGTGTATTTCACTAAAACAGTATTTCCCCTACGGAGCCCAGTATATCTAATAACCGGCAGCGTCTCTCAATGGCCGAAAGACACATCAGCAGAGCAGCAGAGAGAATGGAAAGGTCTGGCTCTTCTCATTCGTATACATCGGCTTCCACTGAGGTCACACGACTTAAATTACAAGTCCTCTGGACATGCCCGGTGGTACCCACACCCAGCCAGGCACCAGCACAAAGCATTTTTGGCTCTGGTTCCATCCTGACAGCTCTTGTGGCCTGAGGCAGACGTGGGAGGCCTGCAGAGGCGCGCCTCAGCTGACAGGCGGTGCCACGGGAAAGTCGAGTGCCCATCTTGGCTGATCTCAATTAGGTCCTCAGAAGCAAGAGCTCTATTCTCTTTAAGAAACAGAGTGCAGATCTTCTGTGCATGTCTTTTGCATGTGCCAGTTTCCCATAATGCATGAGACTCAGACACTTGGTATAAAAGCAAAACATTTCTCTACCTCTCCATTCAAGCCTAAGTCAGAATTACTGGTTTTCAAGGTAATTAAAAAGATCTCACTTCAACCCTGTATAAGCCCATCCATTTTCTGTGTCTTCATTCCACCTACATTGTATTTGATTTACTCCAACACCTGCCTCCTCCAGATTTTAAATCTCCAGACTAGAAAACCCCAACTCCCATAGGCTTTTATATAAAATAAAATAAAAAGTCCTAGAGTATGTTGCCATTCCTTGATGTTTGTGCCTCCCCTGTGGTTTACTCTGGGGACAAATAAGACAACTTATCCCTCTGCACCCACCATCAACCAGCCAGTAAGACATCTTCAAATCACTTGGTAATAAAGGATCAACAGGTCAATGTTCCGAAACAGAAAACAAGATTAAAGTAGCAAGGATTCGAATTTAAATGCATAGCAGGAAAAACAAATTAAATGTTATGAAATGTTAACTCATCAGCAGCAATTAGCAATAAAACACCATGCAAATAAAGCTGTTCCAACTGACGAGGGTTGGCCCCCCAGCATGGACCTAAACCATGGCAAAATAAAGGTACTCATTTATACTCTGTTGCTGAGAACAGTTTATTCCCATGCCAGGGAGGGGATGCTGCTTAATTCAGGCTATCACTGCTCGTCTCAGGTGGTTAGCAGGGTCAGGGAGTGGAGACCAGGACAGGCCTGCTGGAGGCAGAGGTGGGGGGCAGGAGGGGCCCAACCATCACACTGGTCCTCGTGAAGCAGATCTGTACATTTCCTTGCTGTAGAAGCTCTATCCCAGAGTGGTCATGATTCTTTGTATGTAAAGACTCATGGTTTTTAGCATCCAAATACTATCCTCTGGTCCCAATCTAGATCTATGAAGCCAATCAGTAAGATGTGGTGTTTGGACACAGCCAATTCACCTTCTCTAACATGGATCATTTTTCAAGCAACAAAGCTCCATTAACCAGGGTCTTACTGATATTAAAACTTAGCTTTCTTTGATGTACAATTTTAGAACTTATTCATTTTCATCTATCACACCAGTCCTTACGGTACCCCAGGGCAATTTAATTCCCAGCTATACTAATCACCAACGACCCATGCAAAATAAGAAAAAGAACACATCTCTTTCACTGAGATCCTCGTGAATACATGGGAGAATCTAGAGAAAGTTCTGGTGGCTCCCCGTGCAGCACAGAACCAGCCTTTGGTTATCTGAATAAAGTATGCCCCAGTTTCGAGTTCTTCTTATAGAGATGATTGTTCCTATTTAAAACTCCAGCTCCAGTTTCCTGTAAGTTTCAATAAATATTTAATGAAATCCAAAAGTTTTGGATAATTGTGGTGATTTTTCAAATTGAGAAAGAGACAGAGAACGAAAGAATGGGAACAGAAAGGAGGGTTGACCAGAAGCCAAAAACCAGAGGAAACACTTAAATTTTAATCCTGGCCTGCGGAACTGGAGTGTAAGCACGTCTCTGTTGAAGGCATACAATCTTCCATATGCACACAGAGTTCAAGGGATTCTTGAGAAAAATTATGGGTTGTTAGACACTCAAGCTTATACAAAACAGAAGGAAAAAAAAAATCAACCGAATCCACACGACCTCAGCTTATCTTCCATTTTCCCCCAGTTCACGCCACATCACACCACACACACACACACACACACCACACACACACACACACACACACACACACACACGGAGTCAGCCTCACCTAGAGCAGGCGTCATGGCGGCCACGGGCCCGGAGGGGTCCAGCTGGAACCCGCTCATCATGAACTGGGCGTCCGAGGCGGCGCTGTCCATCTTCAGGTTGGGCAGGCTCATGTTCTGGGCCAGGTAGTACTGGTAGAGCTCGGCCTCGGCAGGCGAGGGCAGGCTGCCGAGGCCCAGGTGGCGGCTGTGCTGCATCTGGGTCATGTTCTGCTGCAAGAGCATCATGTTGTGCATGTGCTTCTCGCTGGTCATGTGGATGCGGAGGTTCCTCGCCACGTTGGTCTCGTAATCACACACCTCACATCTCCAGGTGGGTTTGGTTTTTGGTTTTGTGGGCGAGGGGGCCCCGCAGGAGCTGCTGATGTTGGCCGCCGCGGCCGCCGCCGCAGCTGCTGCGGCTGCCGCCCCGGCTGTGTGGCTGAAGACCTGCTCCCCCGCTCCGTTCTGCAGATTCTGCATGTTGTTGAGATGCTTGTCAGACTGCATATGAATACTGAGGTTGCCTTTGGTAGTCGTGGAGTAGTTACACACCTCACAGCGGAAAGGCTTGTAACCACATGTGTAGCTCTCCCCTCGTGCCAACCGAGGGTGGGGCTGCCCGCTTTTGCAATAGACACAGGAGCCCCCCGGCTCCGGGTGCTTCTCCTTCATGTGTGCCTCCAGTGTCTGCTGGTACTTATAGTGCCAGTTGCACTTGGGGCACTTGAGTGTCTTACACGAGTTACGAGAATGCATCATGGTCATGTGGCCGCCCAGCGAGCGGGAGGAGCCCAGGACCGTGTCGCATTTCGGGCACTCCACACCGCTCCCCGAGGGGCACTCCCCAACCCCAAGCTCGCAGAGGGAGCCAGCGTGCTGGTGATGGGGGACAAAGCCCCCATCGTCACCCTCTGTGCTTTCATTTGGTTCTGGTGCTGTGGCATTGTCTTTATTGGCACTTTCGTCAGCAAAGTCCAGCCTCCTGCCGCCCTCTGCCACATTGGCCCTGACGCCCTCACTGTTAAAGCTTAAACGATTCCTCCTGTTCGCACCATCAAAGACAACAAAGGAAGAAGCGGAATTAGAACTAGTAGAAGCTGTGCCCCTTGACAGTGTCTGGAGCACATTAGGCATTAAGGGGGAGTTAGAAATGCTTTGGTTTGAGAGAGCAAGGTCCTTTTTGCTGCTACTACCTGCCGCGGCCCCAGACTCCTCGTGGGGCCTGTCCTCCAGTTCGTCGTCCAACTCACTTGGAAAGAGTCCTTTGCAACCCTCGTCTTCCTCCTCCTCTTCTTCCTCCTCTTCCTCTTCTTCCTCCTCCTCTGCCTCCTCCTCCTCTTCCTCCTCCTCCTCCACCTCCTCCTCGGCTGGCTCTGCTTTCTCAGAGAAGCAATCGGGATCGCCCACTTCTTGCTTCTCTCCTTCTGCTGCCCCAGAGTCCTTGCCCTCTGAGGATTTGGTAGGGCTGGAGGCCAGAGGCCCCAGGGGGACTGAGGTAATGGGGGTCTTCAGGACCGAGCTCGTGAGCCCGCCAAGGTTCAAGAGGGTGCTGGGGGTCAAGAGACCAGCCTGAGGCTGCTCGGGGCCAGCTGCAGAGCCAGCTGGGAGAGCCTCCTCCCCTTCCATGCGAATGCCACTAAATTTACCATAAAAACTGTGTCCGGGACCTATGAGGTTAGCTGTGGAAACTAAAGGGTGCTGAAAGTTTTTGTTTTTTGGTTCCAGAAAACTTACAAGGGGTTCCTTGTCTTTGCCAATCCCTTGGATGATAGCGGAGATGCTCTTATTGCTAAGAATCTTCCGCTCGTCTTCACTCAGGGTCATTCGATGGTCGTGCACCGCGTGGGTCACGAAGGAACGGACGTACCCGAAGGAGAGCTTGCACAAGAAACACATCAGGATGGGCTTCCTCTTGCCGTAGAGCACAAAGCCATCGAATCTGGACAGGTCCACATTGTTGGGAACATCTTTGGATACGCAGGAGCTTTTGGCCGAGCCGTCGCTGTTCAGGTAATCCTTGTTGCTTTTGTGTCTCACGTCAAAAACGCGGAAGCTGTGCAGGACAGGGCTGAGCCCCGTCAGGGCTGAGGTATTCGGGAAAGCCTGGTCTGGGCCCTCAAACCATTTCCCGAAGGATGAGGCTATGTGGAAAGTGTTGATGATCTGTGGGTAGACGGGTGCAGCACAAGAAGGGTCCCCTTGTTTGCCCCCCGCACCGGGGAGAGAGTTCAGAAAGAGCGAAGGGAGAGGCCCACTGCCACTGCCACAGGCGCCCCCGCTTTGGGTCAGCTGGCTCAGGCTCTCGACAATGTACGCCGAGCCGTCCGGCTGGTAGACTATCTCCCCAGCCAGGTTCTCCACATCACTCTCCTCGTCCCCCTCCTCACTGGTGTCGCTCCCGCTCTCCTCCCTCAGGGGCAGTGGGGGGCGCGCGCTGGGGCAGTGGTGCTCCATATAGGTCTGTAAGCTGGCGAAGGAGGCCGAGCATTCGTTGCAGCTGACCTCCTTGCCAGCGGGCTCGGCGGTGGGGCCGGCCGGGGCGGTGCTCTCCGCGAGGCGCTCATTGAAGGGGGCCCTCAGGCTGTCCAGGGGCCCATGGTTCTCGCTTGTGGACTGCTCCATGCTACTGGGCTTGTCGGGGAGGTGGGTGCTGTTGAGTTCAGTCCATTGCTGGTGCTGAGGGATACCGCACCCATTGTCCTTCCCCGAGACGACAGGCGAGTCACAGCCTTCCATGGTAAGGCCCGCGTGGAGCTTTCATTGCACCCAGCACGGATCGGACCTGAAGAGCAGAGGCAAGGGGGAGAGGAGGGAGAGAGGGGGAAGAGAGAGAGAAAGGAAAGAGGTTAGGAGGGCCGAGGCTAAGGTCCCGCACGGAGCACTCTAACAGGCTTCTGTCCGCACCCACAACAGAGACTGCCGGGGTGGCAGGGCGCCCGCGATCGCCCCACGCTGTCCAACGCGCAGAGGGCAGGCGGTACCCCAGGCGCGACGGCCAGGGCCCGAGGCAGGAGAGGGGAGCACAGGGCAGGGACATCAGGAGAGTCCCTCTTTGTCTTCAGATTGTCGGCTGCTCTGCCCCAGGAGACCAGCTGGAGTTTCCGTCTTTGCGAGCACAGTGTTAGCATCGGGCTGGGTGACAGCCCCAGTGGAGGAGGGGACGGCAGCACCTCACCAGGCCCCGCCAAGGACACCGAGGGCGGCTCTGGCTCATAAATACAGACAACACCACGTCGCCCTCACCTGGCCCAGCTGTCTGTCTGTGGATCAGGGGAACACCAGGGCGGGGGACAGACACGAGGAGGAAGGTTTTGCACCCCCAGAATGGCAAGCCTGAAGTAGCTGATGCACAGGGGAAGTTGCTGCTCTTGCCTTTACTGACCGTGTTTCTGGTCCGAGAAGTTCAAGGAAACGCGACCGAGGGCTGCACGGCTCAGAGGGCATGTGTGCAGGCCCGACACGTTCCACAAAGCCTCCCTGAGGGGATTCATCCTCTCAGGGTCTGGGAAGCACCGTCCCACTTTACAAGCAGTAAAACCGAGGGGCGAAATCTTAAAATAGGCCCCACGCCACCCCAAACACTGTGAAACAGAGAAGCAGATCTCGGAACTCCCGTCTCCTCCCCCCAACCAGGAGGATACCCCTGCTTGTGACTCAGCTGGCTTCAGACTGAAAACATGTAGGTGCAGAACATAAGCCTGATGTTCCTAGGAAAAACCTCCCAGACGCTCCGTGGGTTGACTCCCTCTCCTGCAGCATCGCTGTCGCCCTGTCTGCATGGAGCCCCGGCACCCCTGGCTGGGTACTGCTGGCTGTCAAGGATCTTCGCCACAAACAGAGACGGCAGCTGGGCTCGGCCAACCCATTCCACACCTGCCTCCTAGTTATTAGTTGCTACCCAAGCAGCTGTCCTTCAGCCCTGGGGCGTTTCCGTTTCCGACTCCAACGTGCCACTGAGCTGGATTTGCCCTCTGAGACCTTGTGTCCCTGGAGAGGGGGGCATCAGATCACCCACCGCTGCTCTGTTCCTGTGGCAACAACATCACGGGGGTATAGCTTCCATCCCTGCGCTGCTCCTACTGGCCACTGAGAGCCTCACACGCCTCGCACGGCCCGATCCCAGCCTGCAAATCCCAGGCAACCCTCCTCCCCAGCGCCTCCTTCCTGGAGAACACTTGGCTGCTTCTCCACCCACCATCTCATTCATACACAGCGGATGGAGGTTTTGGCTGGGTTTGGTCTCCCTCCCCCTTCAACCCCCATCTTCCCATTCTCTTCTCATTTCTTGATTCTTGACTGCACAGTGAGCCAACAGCTCCCCCTCGGGAAAAGATGGGGAAGGCAGGTTTACCAGAAATCTTAGGAGGAATAACTTTTTGGAAGAATGTGTCAGGTTTTGTTTAAGACACACACACACTCACTCCACCTCTCAGTTTATAACCTCAAACTCCATTACGACAAAGTTCTGTGTGTCTGAGAAAAGACACATTGATTTTAAACAAAGACGGCTACGCTAAACCAAACCAAACAACAAATGCAGTGGGACTTCCTCACGAGGCTTAGCTGGCACACAGGTGAGAAGCCAGGGTGGCTCTTCTTAAGGATGCACGTGATTGACAGCTCAGGCCAAAAAGGTTGGCAGGCCTGAAGGGGCGGGAGGGTTAACAGCCCGATTGTAAAATCAATGTCATAAATGCTTGGTAAGTTACAGGAACATGCGGGAAGGGGAGGCCACGATTGATAAAGGAGAACAGCTTTGATGCTTCACCAGGGACTTGTGTATCGACAGCAAAGCCAATCTCCTCTCTAGCCGGGGCTGGGCCAGAGAAACCTGCAAGCGTTCACCAATTAATTGGTGGGCTTTTCTTGCTGTTTTCTTCTTCCTCCTCCTCCTCCACAAATCACTCGCTTAAGCGGCTGGGACTTTTGAAAACTCACCTAACTTTGTTTACTATTTCCAAGCAAATGGCATCAAGAAAGAATGACATTATGGCCACCCCTGAAAGACACATGACCCCACGGGTGGTAACACTAGCCCCATGAGAGGGGACACGTGGGAGACTACTTAGTCACAGGGGCTGACAGCTCACTAAGGCATCGGTGGGAAAGAAGGATCCTACCTCAGGGACTAAGCTGCCTGCTCTGGGCTTCCTTTCCATGCATGCTGGCCAGGACGGGCAGGACCTGTTACAACCTTGCTAAGCAAAGCGTGGATCAGGGACCAGTGGTATTAGCTTCACTAGGGAGCCTATGAGAAACGCAGACTCTCAGCCCTACCCCAGATCAGAATCTGCATTTGCATGTGACCCTCAGAGGAGGCACGTCATTCAAGTTTGAGACACTCTCTGCTACACGACGTCCTCACCGGATTGCCAACTCGCCCACGCTCTGCGCCTGTGCTGCCAGGTGACCAGGCAGCGTCGGTCCTGGACTCTCTCACCAGTCCCCAGGAGGTGCAGGGATGGGGATGGGCCAGAAGGGGTCAGAACACAGAGATGAAAAATCTCTTAAATGGCTCAGCCCTTCAGCTCAAGGACCTCAGGCCGTCCACCACTCTCCCACCCGGCTGGCCGTCCCTCTCGCGCTGTTTATCAGCCAGTCAATAAGAAAAAGGTAGTTCTTACTTAAGGAGGCAGAAGTCAACTCGGCAGGTCGATCAGCACTCTGTCTGTAAACACGGTTTCCCGTAAAATCAATGATCTTCAGTTACAGAGGGCAGCCTGGGAACCTGGCGGGCCCCCACGCTCTCACAGCCCTGCCAGCAACTCTGTTCAGGCCCCGCCACCCTCCACCCCCCGCACGGGGCCCCCCCCTCATCCTTCGCTCGCCAGGGTCAGCTCACACATCACAAACCCTCAACCCTTCCCGCAGCCTGCTCCTCTTCAGCCACTTACACCCCAAAATTCCCTTCAATATAGATGCATTCTACACATGACCACCAATATTGTACTCAACACTGGGGGGGCGGTTAAGAATTCATTTACTTTTTTCACAGAGCGCATCTCTCCTGAAGAGTTAGACAGAAAAGACAGGAGTGATCCAGGATGCGGTACTCTCCCTGTTTAGTGCTGAATCTGCCATTTGAGAAGGAATCTTGTAAGCCAAGTTTCAGCATCATCGAGAACTCCCAACCCCTGCTCCTCTTCCTTGGAACCTATCTGTAAAGCTCCCTGTAGCTTCACAAATATCACTCTTTATTTTCCAAACATTGCTTAAAATGATGAAACTCCGCCAGGCTACCCCGAGGTCCCCCATTAACAAAGTCATCCATGTCCGTCTGTCAACTGAGACGATGTGACGTGACAGTTTTATCATGTCCATGTAAGGAAGCAGGACTAAGTTCAGTGCAACAGTTACAGGGAAGCTGCGGGGGAGGGGGGCGCAGTGCAGTCATTGGGAAGGGGAGGGGGCTCCTGCTGTTGCTCCAGCTCCTGGAGAATTAAACATGAACAGTCGCACTGTGCAATCTTAAATTGTTAATTAGCACAGGGTTAATTAGGCGGTCCTTTCACAAGAGGCTGTTTGGCAGAAAACCAAGAAAGGAAACAAAAGGGACGAAAAGAAAAACAAAGAGAGAACCGAGACAGCGAGAAACTGTTGCCCATGAAGAGCGCACACGTCGCCGGAGAGAAGCGAACTTGCGGGCGGGCGATGCCGACGCCCTCTGCTCCCTGTCCTGCCGGAGGGCCGTCAGCTGCTACCACCTTCCTGTGGGCGACTCAGCGAAGGTACTGAAAGCCTCGAAAATGCACATGGCCTTCAATTCAGGAAGCCCCCATTCTAGGAAACAACCCAAGATATCCATAGAGATAAAGGATTATTCAACAGAAAAAAAAAAAATCTGGCAAAACAAGGGATTCTCTAAGTAAATTACCGTGCACAGAGTGTCAAAGGATGTTATAAAATATCTTTTTTTTTAAGGAAACTATTTCAGGGAGTAAGAAAATGATCACCCCGGATGCAAAGTGAACAAAGTAGACATAGGTCTGTGTATGGAAATACATGAGATTTATATGCACATTTTTATAATTGGAACTGCTGGAGGGTGAGGCTACAGTGCCTCTGTTTCCCAAAGCTTTTTGAAACTAAAACCATCATAAGAGAAGACATCCCTTTGTGACTAAGGCATCACGCCGAGGCCTGTGGGGACAGCACCACCCTGAGGCTCACAAGCACTCAGTGAGATCAATGCTATTTTTATCCCCCTTTCAAAGATGGGAAAACTGAGGTTGCCCAAGTTATGCAGTCTGGATAGCAAAACCATAGTCTGGCTGTGTAGAGTCTGTGTTCTTAGCCACTCTACCATGTTTTCCTTTAATGTCTATTTCTCAAAGAGAACTCCAGAATGCCCTTACATCTGGCATTCGCATTCAATCTTTACGTACCCAGGGGCTGTTTTAAGAGATACCAGAATTGCTATGAAAAAGAACATTGCCAATTCATACAAAACCCTTTTTGCTTGATAGTGGTAAGGAGAGGAGAGTTCAAAATGGACTTCCTTACTTGGATATCTTCACACTGGAGAGAGGGGGCCAACGGGGTGGGAGAAGCTGTTGCAACAAACTGTATGGTAGGCCCTTTTCTGAAGGAAAAAAGGGCAGATTCCAGACACCACAGATCAGAGGTCTCCCACCCCCGCGCCGTGGACTGGTACCGCCCGTGGCCTGTCAGGAGCTGGGCTGCACAGCAGGAGGTGAATGGCAGGCCAGTGAGTGAAGCTTTGCTCTCATTACCACCTGCACCCTGCCTCCTGGCGACCCCCTCTGTGGAAAAATTGTCTTCCACGAAACCGGTCATTGGTACCAAAAAGGCTGGGGACTTCTGCTGTAGATCAAAAAACGTATTAATTCATTCATGCATTCATTTGTTCAATATTTATTGTGCACCTATTATGTGTCATAGTGATTCCCTACTATGCTAGGGAATCAACACTAAACAGGTCACAACCTCTATTCTTATAGGGGAGAGAACGCCAAACTATAACACTAAGTGGTGAAAAGTACTCAGAAATAATATAAAGCATGAGAAGGGGAAAGAGTGGTGGGTGTACGTATCATTTTGGAGAAAGTAATGAAATTAGATTAAAAAGGATATGTTGTAGATTATATATTGCAAGCTCCTCATAGTTTGAGAATAGATTAAAGAATTGCTGAATAGAATCTAGAAAGAAAAAAAGACAATCCCGAGGAATTAGTTGTAGGTTCACTAAGAAAGTCCACATAAAAGATACTGAAACATAGCTTCACTTAGATTCAATGAGCTGAGAAATGCAGTAGAGAGTACTGTTTGATTTTTATTATGTATCCCAAAGTTTATCATTTCTTTGTATCCAGGAGAGCAAAATGCCTTTCAGATTAAAAAAAAAAAAAAAAAAAAAAAAAAAAAAAGCTGGTGGAATGTTATAGCTGGTGAATGCCATTACCAGAAGTATCCACTCAAGAATCAGTGTGCCGGTGACATGCCTCGAAATTCTGTCTTGTCCCTGGTTCCCTTCATTTAAATCAATAAGTTGAGGGAAAAGACCAAACACACACACCAATTTGTAAAGTACATAAAGCTAAGAGGACTAACTAATATGCTAAATGGTGGAATTAAGACTTTGAAAAAAAGATCTCGACAAGTTGGAACAACAGGCTCAAATGAACAAGATGAAATTTTGAAAGGATAAATAGGAAGTCCTGTATTTACATTCAGGCAATCAGTAAAATCAACAGAGGATGGAAGAGACTTGGATTAACAGGAATTCATGCAAAAAATACCTGGCAGTGTTACTTTACTTCAAATTCAGCGGAAGCCCAGAGCTGGTACAGCAGCTGAAGACGTAAATGTGACCTGTGGCTGCAGGTCCTGCAGAAACGCACGAGGTCCGCAGCCCCGTCATTTCCTCGGTCTGCACGAAGAATGCTATGCTCTGCTTGGGGGACTCTCGTAAGAAGGATACCGAAAGAAAACCTGAGCGTGTTCAGGACGGTCGCCCATGAACGGCGCCGGAGTGCAGAACAGAGAGGTCCCACTGCCCGCCACCTACCATGAGGTTTCGTTACCTGTCACTACCTAGCTGCAGGGTTCAACTAGGAGTAATAAGGGCAATGTATTAGGAATTAGAGTTCTGCTCAATATAAGAGAAAATTTTTCTCAAGATCATGCACGTTCCCAAACGGAATGTCGACGCTGGTGAAACACTGCAATCCCTGCTCTCCTGGACGGAACGGGGGACCTGGCTGTGGCCGGGGAGCCCCGTCAGGCAGCCTCTCCGCCCTCTGAGAGAGGAAGATGCTTTTCATTCCTGGGTTATCAGCCCGGTTACTCAATCAGCTTTAAACCTCCTCCTCTGTGACCCCACAGTCATTTGGCACATGGCGACACACTGCAATTTGGGGGTTATCACACCGCCGTAATTATCTGGTGACTGGTCTGTCTCTGCCACGAGGCCGTGAGTGGCGTGAGAGCAGGTTCGCGGTCTCATTCATCTCTGTATCCCCCACACCCGAGATGTAATAGGTGCTTCGTCCAACCACGAAGGAGATTCAGGTATTGGGAGAAATATTAACACTTCAAGAAGAAAAATGATGAGCCCTGAACATGTTCTGTTTCTTTTCCTCTGAGTTGAAGAAATGCCTGGTGTAGCCCTCTGGAACTAAATGGCACCAGGGCTCCTTGGAGAAATGGACAACTCTTGGGCTGGGGCAGGCAGACTGCAAGATGAGCCTGGAGCATCTTCCTGAGCCAGAGCACAAGGAAGTGCTCTGAGAACGATCAGAAGGCGTCGAAAGAACATGGAAACAAGTTAAATAGGGCTCCCGCTGCCTGAATCTGGTACAGTTTGAGCAAGAACATAAAATGAAAGTAAAAGGGTTACAACCCAATGCGTGAAATAAAAATCCGTAATTCCACACTTTTATAAATTATTTTTAAAGTGGGAGAAGAAAAAGCTCTTTTTAGGGTAAAAAATCCAAATAACAAATGCAGAGGGAATCATGGAGTTAGAAAATCACCGTTTGGTAGTCACCATGATAAAACCCATTCAGGAAAGGACCAGTGGACACCAAAACCGATCGATGAAAGTCTGAGTAGTGGTAACAGGATATTTACAAAGTCTTAGAGAGTCTTCCCACAAAATACTTACTCATTACAGAAGCGACAACGATAACTTTACAGCAGAGAAACCTGGCAGACACCACCTTAACCACGTGACCAAAGTTAAGATCCCGGAGAATGAGACAGACATCATGTGCCTCCTGAGAGGATACACTGAGAAGAACACACCATCCCTTCCCCGATATTCCTGCCAACAATGCAAGACCCGAATCTAATCACGAGGGAACATCACACAAATCCAAACGGAGGGCAGGCTACAGAACGCCCTGTGCTGTTCAGAAATGTGAGCGTCGGTTCAGGAAGACAGGCTGCAGAACTGTTCCAGGTTCAAGGAGACTGAAGAGACGCAACAAAGGAACATAACACAACCCGAGATTCTCTTTTCCTGTAACGGGCATCACTAGGACAATAGGCAAAATCTGAATACAGTCTGTACCCAGCACAATCGGAATATTATGAATGTTAACTTCATAATTTTGCTACCTGTAGTGGGGTTATATAGAAGAATGTCTTTGTTTTCAAGAATTCCACACTGATATATTTATTTAGAGGTGAAGGGGCATGATGTCTCAAATTTTCAAACGGTTTGGGAAAACACTGTGTGTGTGTGCGTGCGTGCGTGCATGTGTGTGCGCGCGTGTGTGTGTGTGTGTGTGTGTGTATACAGAAAGTTAGAAACAAGAAAAATATTAACACGTGGGAGGGGTCTGGACAAAGGGTATGAGGATTCTTTGTTCTCTTACTAGTTTCCTGTACATCTGAAATTATGTCAAAAGAAAAAGATAATGCCCAGTGTAAGAACTCTACATCCTGGCACATGAACAGCCAACCCACCCTGATTCCTGCGCCCTTACCTTCACGTGAAATTCATGCTGGCACAGCTTAGGGAAAGGAGGGAGGTAAAGACAGGCAAGGGCAGAAAACTCATCTTCGTTCCTCAGCCAAGAGGTTCTAGATAGAGCGCTCTAGCTGGAGAAGGCAAGGGGCCATTCGAACTTGAGTAGAATTTCAAGTAACGCAATGCTGAGAGACTTTGACCCAAGACATCCGCATGCTGACTCAGATTTCCCTAACTTTGTGAAAGCAGTTCTAAATTAAGGACATGGGCAGCCACCATAGAAAAGAAGAACCCGACAACCTCCAGAGGGTGAGCAGGGCTCAATCAACACTAAAACCTATTAGACAGAAAAATCCACAACAATGAAGAAACCATCCCTACCTCCTTTAAATTAAAAAAAAAAAAAAAAGGCAACCCAGATTCTCAGATAAGTAGAATCCTCATTCAAAAGGCAGAGAAATAATGCCCTCATCTGTTTAGCCTGGAATCCACTGAAGAACCACGTCCAATGCCATCTTGTGCTTTGTACAATAACTGTATTTGTGTACTGCTGTGGCATACAAGTCAGTAAGTGTTAAGCCATAAATAGGTGAGATTCCATCTGCTTGGTAGCAATTTCCCAGTAGCCCTAAGAATTATTCTGTAACTATGGCAAGGTCAGAGAACCCACGCGTGCTTGAGCAGGGCCCTCGTGCCGCAGCAGGTCCTCTGCCTGGAAGGCCCAGAGAATCGTCAGGCCCTGGGCTGCGTGTTTGCTAATAAGTGCATCTGTGCTCCTTCCAGCGTGAACATAAATCAGCCTGGAAGTGAAAAGTGCTGGCTCAGTCCATTCTGCAGGGAACCCACAACCACCGCAATATTCTGGTTACAGTGGAGTCATGAAGGGGAAGAGGAGGGAGTGTGAGATCAGATGCAGAGCCAGGTCTAGGAACCCGGTCTGTGGGCGTTGGAAGAGATGAGCTGATATTTAGGAGAGCAGAATTTTTTGCTATCTATGTAGATACACCCACAGTTCCACAGTGACCAGAGCCGTGGGTAGAGTAATAAAAAGCGAAACCACCCAGCTACTACTTATACTCTGCCTTGTTCTCAAAAAGGGTATGGGGCAACTGAACCAGGTATTCCAGTACTTGTATTCCAATACTCAGGTACTTACTTAAGCCTCTGCTCTGAGGCTTTCCCACCATACACTGACAATAGAAGGCCAGCGTCCTTTGTCCATCACTGGCCTGAATGGTTCTCTCCTGACCTGGATTTAATCACCATAAAGCAGCAGACCCCCTCCCGGATTTGAAGGAGTACACCCTTTCACCAAACATAGCAACCTGAACTTCCCTACTGCACCCCCCGCCCCTCCCGGCTGGCAGGGCGTAGCTCACCCGCCCCATCAGCAGTCATCCCTTAGTGTTTCCACAGCGAAGCTGGATCCCTTCCCACACTAACTGACCAAGGACTTCCAGCACCCAAAACTCTCCATGTCCTCCAATTTCCTCGACACCCCATTCTGATCTCTCCATTCGAGCTCCTGGGTGGCAGAGCAACAGTTAGCTGATGGGAAAAGGTGCCACCTGGCTCACTACAGTTCCAATCCAGCATCTCGTGATGTTAAATTTATTTTGAACAGTTTCTCCTAAAGTAGATGAAATTATTATTTTTTTTAAATTGGACATGTGCAGAAAAACTCAATAGTTAAAATAAAAATCGCCTATAATTCTACCAGTCAGAGAGCCACTGGTAGGGTAGATAGGTTTTGATTTTTTCCTCTCTCTGCACATGTATGGTCCCAGATGTTCTTCACCAACCTCAGACCACATTGCTCCTTATGTGGACTGCCCTTTCAACTTAATTTAGCAGGAAAGTTTCCCCATGACACTAAATATTCTTCCTAAGTTAGAATTGATGGCTGCATAGATATTGCATCCTATGGACACAGCATAATTTCACTAAATTCTATTAGTGGATTTAGGCAATACTTAATATTTTGCTATTAAATATTTTAAATATTTAATATTTAAACTGCAATAAACGCTTGTAAATCTGTGTGTGTGTGTATATATAGTTAACAAAATAACTAATAAAAATAAGTAGCAGTTCCATTACTACCCGCTTATTTGGGCCAGGCATGTTTCTAAGCACTTTCAAATACACATGATTTCACTTGATCCTCAAAACAGTCCATTTTGCAGATGAGGAAGTGGAGGCTTAGAGGATTAATGAAATATCTTAAACAAGTCACGTACCAGCTAAGTCAGCCTTTCCAACCAGGTAAGCCTTCCTTGCTACTCTAAAACCTAGGCTCTTTATTCATGACATCCCTAGCTTTTGAGTCAATAAAGTTGCTGGCTCAAAAGCTAGGAATATTTAAGGCTCCCTGGCACAGGTCAAACTGCCCTCCAGGGAAGTCCTTCCGGCTGATGCTCACTCACACTGGCGCATGAGCTTCAGCATTCCTGCACCTTCATCAATAGTGTGTTGTTTTTTCTTTAAGTGTTGATGTGGCAGGCAAGAAATCGTATCTCATTTAAACTAAGTTTTTGCTAGCAAGAAAGAACCCATCTGCAGATACTTCTGGGCAATTTTTATTTCTTGTGTGAAGTCCCTGTTACTTCTACACTGGGGTATGTTGTCCTTTCCCTGAAGATTAGTAAGAGGGCTTCACAGGGACTGGCTGGTGTAGCTCAATGGACTGAGCACAGGCTTGCAAACCAAAGGGTCACTGGTTCAATTCCCAGTCAGGGCACATGCCTGGGTTGCAGGCCAGGTCCCCAGTGGGGGGAGCACAAAAGGCAACCATACACTGATATTTCTTTCTCTCCCTCTCTTTCTCCTTCCTTTCCCTTCTCTCTAAAAATAAATAAATAAAATCTTTTTTTTTTTAAAAAAAAGAGGGTTTTATAGGATTTTACTGGTGACCCCTCTCACTCAACTCTCTACCATATTCCACAAACCATGAGCTCCTGGTTAGGAGTCTGACCCACCAACCCTGCTGGTTCAGACGATGTTCTCCGTCCTTCCCTCGGATCGCGGCTTCTTTAAACAAGTGGTCTCTGCCCCCTGCGTCACTTCCTCAACACTAAACCCCCGGAAGGCCAGGTGAGTTCATCCTCCTAGCTGTGTTTAGAGAGAGCGATCCTGCATCAACAGTTCTCAAGCTCTGGTGGGCAGTGGAACCAACTGTGGGGCTTAGAGAAGGTGCACAGTCGCCAGCCTCCACCCTGGAGGAAAGGCTCAGGCTCCCGAGAGCAAAGGGCTGGACATTGCTTCAGGCGGGTCAGAAGGCCCTGAGGTCGCCAATGCCCTCCTCATGGCGGCCAATGGTTTTTCCTCCTCCGTTTCCATCCTCATCAATCTCCCCTGCATTCAAAACTGCTGACCATAGCCCAGCTGGTGTAGCTCAGTGGATTGAGCATGTGCTGGGAACCAAAAGGTCCCGGTTCGATTCCCAGTCAGGGCACATGCCTGGGTTGCAGGCCGGGTCTCCAGTGAGGGCCATGTGAGAGGCAACCATACATCACTCTTTCTCTCTCCCTTCTCCTCTCTCTAAAAATAAATAAATAAAATCTTTAAAAAAAAAAAAAACTGCTGACCATAACACCTGAAATCTTTCCCCACTTCTGCTTCTCTGACATAGTTTCCTGGCTCTCTTTCTACCTCTCCGAACTTTATATTGTCGGGCCCGTTCCCCGATCCCATAGCTCTTTTCCACTTATTTGATAGCTTTCCCTATTGCTTTAACCCACAGAAACCCCTCCGCTCTGTTCTCCTATCATCATACTTTTTCCCCCTTGGCTCTCTGCTCTTATCTCTGTACATCAACTACCTTAACTACTTCTGTGGTTTCAATTACTGAAATTACGAGTCGACTCCCAAAACAAAGTTTTCCATTCCTGACTTACCACTTGAACACGTTTCTCCTACCTTCCCTAGACCACAAGACATCTCTAAGTGGCGTGGCTCAACATGTCCAAATGGAACTGCCCCTCGCTGACCACCCTGGTCTCCACAGATGGAACTCTGGGTACCAGCTTTGATTTCAGAGCACAGAAAGGGAAGATCACTCTAGTCTTCCCAACGTTATATTCCTCGGGTGTCTTTCCCGTGCAAGAACCAACTGCCAAAATATTCAAACTTTCACTCTGTGGACCAGTTTGCAAACTCTCTAAACTCTCCCCTTACACTACTACTCCATCACCACCCTTACTTCCCCGTAGCAGGGGGGTCTCCTCCCCTTCGACTCCACATTCTTCCACATTCTCGCCTTGGCTCCTGCAGCCCCAGCCCTTTGGATGTCCCTTCTCTTCCTCAACATGCATCCAAACCTGCAACATCCTTTAAGAAGCACAAGCTCTGGTCCCACGTAGGCAATGACACCTCTGTTATCACTCAGGCCCACACGGGCCTCTCTCCTCTCTGCACTCCTACAGCAATCCTCGCCGCTCCGTCAGGAGAACAATCTCTCCTGCTTTCGCTGCCTTTGTTTTTATCTCTACAACTTAACCAGAAGCTCCTTGAGGGCAAAAATCAGCTTATATTTCTGTTTGTCTCCTAGCACAGCGCTGAGCATGCGGTATGGGCCAAAAACTTGATGAACAGCACACTTTCTTAAGGAGACATCTTAAATAACACTAGTGGGAGCATGCTGATCTCAACATTACATATAATTAATCACTCAAGACCCAACATCCTAATTCTGAGGTTCGGGTATCATTCCCGAGTATTTCAGTATTTTGTGGTTTATGGCATTAGAATTATTATCTCTAATCCAGCATTACAGAGGGTCCGAAGTCTACAAAATCAACCCCTGTTCCAGCCATCTTAAACAGTTGGTCAATGGAACAGGAATCCAGGAAGCCACACAAATCCCTAATACGATTCTGTTCAGGAGACATGGGGGGTCAGGTCCAGACTACACACAGGTGAACTTCTGGGGTTTCCGCCTCATGGAAAGGGTTATCAAAGCCACGCTCCCTGGTTTAACAGGACAATGAGTCTGCTAGGCTTCCTGAATTCTTATTTAGGTAGTTCTTAGCAGAACAGTTCATCTGAATAGCAGGAGTAACATGTAGTTCAAGGCTGCACATAGCCAGGAGAAACCAAACTGGGGCAGACTTTTTCCCTCCCTCTCTCCTTTCCTTCTTGGCACTTATTCCGGGAATGCAGGAAGAAGCAGCCACGGGTCTTCAGCTTTCTTTTATACATATCTAACTCATGAAGGAACAAACAAATAACCTCTGACAGCTGCCTGATTTTTCCGGTCCTGTGGCAGCACCTGGGAAACCTGATCCAACTTTTCTGGATAGAAAAAAACCCATGATCTCCAGTAACTCCACCTGCTGTGCACAGGACGGATGGCGAAAGTGGGTAAGGGCCAGGTGAGAGGCGGCCTTGGGGAAGGAAAGTCTCCCTCAACAGGCATCTCCCAAAGGATGCTTTGAAAAAGCAGTGTCTTCCTCCTGGTGGGAAGGAGGCCACACAGTGGGCTCACCATCCTGGTGCACTCTGGCACAAGGCTCTGGAATTGGCGCCACGACAAAACAAACAAGGGTTGCCTTTGGAAGGTTCATTAATGGGGCAACACACACACACACACACACACACACACACACACACAGCCCCTTACCAGCAACACACACACACACACATCCCCTCACCAGCGCAGGCACAGCAAGTTCTTCAGATCTTCCCTGGCTCGTTAGCATAAACAGCTTTTCAAGCAGCAGGGAGCCAGAGGCACCAATAAGTAAAGCAGGAAGGGGCGCTGGAAGGCCCCACCGTTGGCAAGGGCCTGAAGAGGGAGCAGGATCACCGCACAAAGGCCAAACCTCCCCACAGGGCCTTCCCCGTGCCTCAGGAGGGGCATGCCTTGGCTGGTGAGAGGTGCCCCCAGGTACTGCTCCAGGCTGTGTTTTCCAAGGATCTCTCCAAATTGCTATTTGGTGGGTACACTGTGGATGGTGATTCCAACACAGAATCTCCTCCTCAATGGATTTGTTTTACAATACAAAACTGAAGATTTGAGAACATATTTCGTATTGGGTAGTTCTCAAATCCTAGCGGGCCTCCGGAGTTATTTCAATTCCCTCCCTTAGGGCAAAGTGGAGACAAAGTGGAACAAAACAGCCATCAGGACTGAAGAGGATGCGGACCCATTCCCCCAGGCTGTGTTTGAAGGGCTTTCAAATTCCAAAGCCTAACACCCAGTTGGGTGGTGGGTGGAGTAAAACTTAATTATGTGTCCTATTCTTCACAGACCCTTCTCCATCCCACATGGCAATTAGGAAGCCCATTATCTGCACTGTTACTTTTAATCAAGAAAAAGAGATCGAGACATATTTACCACTGGCCACTTCAAAGGGTGGCCTTAGGAATTAGGCAAAACAACAAAGGAAATTTTCTTCTTCCATTATAAGGATCCAAGACTTTGCACTTCTTTAACTTTCCGGAAGCTGCCCAAAGAACCGAGTGACTGTAGGCAATAATTCCACCCTCACAAACTCATCAAAAATGGCTCGGATGGTCCTTCTCTTCTTGCTGCTCCAAACGCTGCTTTGGGGTCAACAGTTACTGTGAAGAATCGCCATGGCCACGCTAAATGGTACTTGGGTTAATTACGACTGAACGTCTCTTCTCCAAGCACTGCTAAGACCGAACAATTGAGTTTGGGAACGAGTGTGGTTACATATTTTTCCTTAATGGCTTCCTGAACACCCTGGTTAGGGCTGATCCCTGGGGGGGAATTGCCAGTTCAAGTCATAAAATGTGATCAATGTAGATCAAGAACTTGTGCTAAGTGTCTAAGAGAGGAGAAACATATCTGTGCAAACACACAAACCTATGAAAAATGCATGTTAGCCTACAGAACTTCAGCTTCCCTTCTGAAGCGGCACCCACTCTCCTTTTGCTCCGAGACCTCTGCTGGTCCCACTACAACTTCCAGCTGGCAGTTCTAATCCTCGACAGTGTCCGAACAAGAAAAAGTTGCAGAAAAGGCAGTGTCTTCCTCCTGGTGGGAAGGAGGCCACACAGTGGGCTCACCATCCTGGTGCACTCTGGCACAAGGCTCTGGAATTGGTCCCGGCAGCTGCAAGATTCCCACATCAAGCCATGCTAAGACTGGGGGACTCCAACCTGTTCTGTTCATGGGGCCAATTCCTTAGGCCACAAGAACAAACTGGTTACTGGAGATCTGGCTCCACTGGTCTTAAGTTTTAAGCTCCTATGCACACCCACTGGTTGCTCTAATGATTTTTAGTCACTCACACAAGTATTTACGGCATGCCTACAATATATACAGTATCCCTCCTATCGAAACAAACCCCTACCAGCTTGTTCTCATCAGAGTCCAGACTTGCAGAATAAGAGCTTGGACGGCAAAGGTCAGGACACTGGTGGGACAGACTCAGCCCTTCATGTGCTCTGGATTCACTCAATTATCCAGACAATTATCCAGGTGGCTGCTCCCTTCACTCCAGTCTTCCTGTTCTACTGCCAGAATCTGTCCTCCTATCAGCCAGATATGGTCAGTGATGACCTATGACGTCCCCTGCATTTAAACACAGAGCTCAGCTATTGCGACACACGGCTTGGCAGGTTGAGCAATTGCCCTGAAACCCTAGAGCACCGAGGACACTGTGGCCCCCACACTTCAGATCATCCTACCTTACCCTCTAGCCGTGCTAATCCCTCTCAGAGTCTTGTCCTCAATCCACATGGGAGTCACCAATTAAAGGGACATTAGGGATGTTTGAGACTGAATGTTTCCCGACAGCCCAGGATTTTCACCCCTGGGATAAAGGGCATGCTGGCCCTCAAACAGCCTGTGAGAAACTGCCAAAACCACCGAAGCTCTGGCCTACACACAACATTTCTTCTCGTGTGATGCTGTCAAGTTGACAAGAGACGACAGGATCTGTTTTCCACTGGCTCCGCACAGGTGATCCAACAGGTTTCCCACATCCTCACCAGCCCTTTGTGTTCCCCATCCTGGTTTCTTTAGCCTCAGTGCCTCTTTAAGCTGGACCTGGGGACTTTACACACACAAAGCTCACACACATAGTGGCAGAATGTTCTGGAAGCAGTGTTCAACCTCCCCAAGCCTTATCAAGGAGGTGCTGAGGATGGCATGTCCCCGCGTTCATCGCACTCCATAGGGGGGTGGCTCAGCCCAAACAAGGCGCTGTCACAGAGCCTCATATTTGTGGCCCGGCACTGGGGGTCATGGAGGATAATGCAGAGGAGGGAGTCTTGTTCTTAATGGGACTGGTAATGGAAGCACAAAGTCTAGGAATTCAAATGAACCAGCTCTGACAGGTCTGTTCACTAAACTTAATTTGGCTTCAAGTTGTCCCCCCAGTCACCTGGCTCTTTGTCACAGGTCAGTAGAAGAAGCTGGGATTTCTATTAATTCATTTGGTGTCTATCTTCAGAGTATTCGAAGACAGCAAAACAAAATCCCGCCCCCCACCATGTGCTTAGCACACAGAAGTTCTACTCACCCCAAAAGCAGGGCAGGAAAAACCTGTCCACAATTTTACACCATTCTCACAGGGAGGTGGGGGAGTTCAGAGATGTGAGAAAAAAATAATGGAGAAGAAAAAGGCTGGAAAATTTCTTGCCTTTTTTTTTTTTTTAAGGGAATCTTTCCTATGCATTCACTCCCTAGCCCTTTCTGTCTCCGGGATGGAAAGTGTTACTCAGCTGCAAGGCCTCTTGCTAATTGTGGGTTTTTATTTTTATTTCCTATTACCCTCTCGCACGCCTGATGAGATTATTTTACCGGAACTGACACAGCTGGAAGCAGCAGGCATACGTGGAGCCTCTGAGGAGGTGATGCAATTTCATTTTCATTGATCAGAAATCAGCAGGGCAGTAAGTGATGGGAAATTCCATTAGAAGAAAACTTGCAAGCCATGAGCCTCAACTTCCTTGCCACACCCAGGACTGACCAACCACTGCCCCTGAAGCCCCTGCCCCTGCCCAGGGTTCTTGCCTTCCTCTGGACTAAGTCCCCACGGAGCAGAGGATGAGAAGCGCTATCCTCAGAGTGTCATTGAGAGGATAAACACCAGGCGGCTGGCTCAGAGAGTGCCTGACTGGGAGAGGAACATCAACGGGGTTCCTTCAACAACAAGGGCACCTCAGCTTTTCCCTGTGGATTACAGAGAATTCTTCCCTGTGGATTCTCCAGGGGCCCGGAATAGGAGCCCTGAAAACCAAGCCTCTCAAAACAAATGCTTAAAGGATCCTTTTCCAAGTGTCAACAAACAAGAAAAGAAGAGGAAACTAAATAATAGTTGCAGATATGACCCTCAACCACCGTAGACAGGATCCTGAAGGTACCTACCATCTACTGAGTGTCTGCTGCGTGCCGGGCACCATGCTAGTGCTCGTGGTGAATGACGTCTGCCGCTCCCCTAGCACTCCAGGATGAAGTATGAACATCCCTCTCTCTCCTGGGCCATGGAGGAGGCAGAGCCAGCTGGGACCCATGCCGTACTGAGAATCAGCAAGTCTCTCGTGAACAGCAAAGGAAGCCAGAGAGAAAGTCAAAGAGAGAGTGTGCTCATTCACACTTGAGTTGTGAGGGAAGATGAAGTCACCTGAGTGTCCAGTCTAATTTTTTCCAGACAGAACCAATGACAGATTCTGATGTACCCCCTCCCTCATCCTGAACCTCCCAACAACAGTGCTCTGTGTGTCCAAGGCTGGAACCAGGGGCGAATGGTTTTAGCTGTTAAGATCCAACCTCCCCCCAACCCCTGCACTGTTTGTCCAGAAAATATGGCTTCATTCACCAAAGGCCTTTTGTGGGTAAGGGGGAAGCTAGGATCTACTCAAAGACAAATTCTATAAAAATGAAAGTAAAAATTTCACCAGGCAGGTGGCTCACCAGACTTCCTCTGGCTGTTTTGCCCTATAAACCGTGAATCAGAGAATAACTCAGTCACAAAATTAATGGTGCTGCAAACACAACTCTTGACCACTCAAACGGAAAGTTTCCAATGCTTAAGTGATGGCAATGCATTAAACCAAGATCTATCAGGAAACGTTTACTGGGCACCTGCAGTGGCTCGCACAGACAACCCCTACGAACACCTGGTCTTCATGAGCTTACAGATGGGGTCACGTAAGATTTCCCAGCACACAGCCATTTATTTATACTCCCCACAAGAATAAAATGCAATACCATAGCATAAATTGAGGCCAGGACAAACAAAGAAAAGAAAAGAAAAGAAAAGAAAAGAAAAGAAAAGAAAAGAAAAGAAAAGAAAGAAAAACAACCAAGAGTGGAAGAAAATTTGAGCTAAATATGTGTACAGTCATAACCTATACATTGAGCCATAAATTAGACTCTAAGTTTTCTAAAAGTCCGGAAGGAAAACATAACAACTTTGTTTAGGGTACACTAGTCGCCATGTCCATGAGAAAAAAGAACAAGCCAACCGCTCAGGATTATTTAGTACCAGTAAATTACCAGTTGCAAAAATTGGGATAAGGACTGAAAACAAGCAGAGCCTGCAACCCTGCATCCCTGATCTCTCAGGCCAATGACGATGCTTGGGTCTGAAGCCATTCAGCCGCACCGCCTCTTGATGGACAAGAATAACGAGCCCAGAGGCTGTTGGTGGTTTGCCCAAGGTCAGACAGCTGGTCAGGGGCCGAGCTGGCAAGAGGACCAGGCTATCTTCACGCCAAATGAACAGTGCTTTTCCCCCACCTGTAGCTACTCCCCATGAGCCATCAAAATCCATGGGTTGGTTGGGTGAGGGGCACACAAGGAAGCTGAAACAGAGCGGCGGGGGCTGTTCTAGATTAACAGCCTAAGAACCAAACAACTGAAGGCACTCACGTAGACCGCATCTGGACACCAACCCTAACAAACCGTTAACAGCCACTGTGGGGACCACACCAGGCAGGTCTGAATTGTGGTTTGGGATTCAATGATGTTAAGAATTTGTTAGTTTTGTTATATAAAGATAATATTATCACCTAAAAGAATGATAAAAGCATCATGATATCCTTGACTGGCATTAAATCAAAGCCAATGAACAGAAAGATTAAACAAATCAGACAAAAGGTGAATTGTTAAGTCTAGGTGATGGGATCTCTCGTATTATCCTATTTTTACACAATAAATTGTTTTCTTAAAAAGAAGAAAATGAAAGCCCTGTCTTTACTCAGTTTAGAAGCATTTTCTGAAAAGAGAACAGCACTGGCCACAGCCAAACTTCTCAGCCTTGAGTTGACATATTCATGACAAGCCAAGCCTTTTTTTTTTTTTTCCCTAAAGAAATAATGGATTCTCCTTTCTTCAGAGGAGCTGAAGGACTTCCTAAGAAGCCGTTTAGTCCCAGCTAGCTCCTTGAAACGCACCGCCTGCTGACCCCAGCCCTACTCCTACTCTTACTAGGGTCCAAGCGCTACCACACTGCTAATGAACAGAAGAACACAGGAAGAGACCGCAGTGCGCACCCTGCTCTGCGCCCAGCCCTTGACCCCTTCATACGTGTGACTATCACTATCGTTACTGAGCAAAAAGGAGTGCCAGGTAACAGCCCAAGATTTCCTAAGAGCTTGATTTAGAGCCTGGAGCCACATTCTGATTAAGAAAAACACATCCACTGGTAAGTTGAAAGCCTCCACTTGATGATTTAATGGGTTAAAAAATAACTGTAAACACCTTCGGTGACTTTACAAAATAAGCGATGTTTACCAACCATTGTTTTTGAGTGGACTGTCTTTCAGCTCAGTATAAATGTTTTATAAGTCACCATAATTGCTTTGTAAAGTCTGAACCAAGCTGGTTCCCGTTGGGCTGGTTCTCTCGCGCTCACCCGCAAGCAGGATGGCCCGATGATAAGTGGGCTTCTTGCCACATGTGGGCCCACACACGCCCATCACCACGCTGTGGGCTCCTGGGAAATTCTCTCTGCAATAAACTTTTTCACAGGAGCCTTAGCATTTGACCCAAGAAAACAGCCATACCCAGCACCACCTTCCCAGGAGGGAACAGCAACACTCCTTCACTGTCCATGCAGTTAATACATTTCAAACACATATTCCTTTCTCACTTGGTCTCCAACAATCTTGTCTTATTAAATAGACAGAATAGGAACCATAATTCAGATTTTACAAATTTAAAAGATTTCCTCAAACATCAGAGGGACTACTACAAGTCACTCTTTTTCCAAGGTTGCCAGCTGGTCAGCAGCAAATCAGTAACCAGGGGCAGGTTTCTGGGTGGCGACTCCAGCGTTCAACTCTTTCCTAAAGAGAAGCGCCTTTCTAAACCCTTCAAAACCACCCTTTATCTTCTAAATATGTATGAAAAAAAATCTGAGTATACCAAAGACGCAAAAAATATATTTCACTGCTCACCCTTAAAAAGCAGAGTGATAAATAACACCAAATGCTGAGTTGCTCCACACAGCGAAGGAGAGCCTGGATGGAAGACAGTCAACTCTTACAGTTGTACACAGACGGTACGTACAATTGTTGTAGGAAAAGCACCTGGTGGAGCACCAAACGCTGAAGCAAAAGCCTCTGGTCACAAGACGTAAGACAGGAGCAGGCAGAGACGACGCTGCCACCCCCATCGGTCTGAACACCCAGCTTGAAAATTATTTGTGGAAAGAAGAAAGTAAAAAGCTGTCGAGGTCGAGGAGCTCCTCCCGAAGGAGGTCACACTTTGAAGAGCTGACATCAGGGCAGAGTTCGCGTTAGACCAGTGGGGTAAGGTGAAGGGTGATTTTGGCCACAGGATGACCATATCATGACCCAATCGAAGTGCACAAATCTACGTAAAACCCACACTGGGGAGCTGGCTTCACTTCCATCATGATCATTACTTCTATGGTGATGAGCAGTCCAACCTACCCTCTGCCATCAGGGGGAACGCTGTGAGCTGCAGGCCCTACCATGATGGAAAACAATGGAACTCTGGTCAACCTAATAACCACTGCCCGCACTCTGAGTCTAACTGACTGACATAAGTGACGTTTCCAGGAAGAGCATTCTGCTTGAAATACAACTTTCCCATTTGTGGAATCAAGGTAGTCTGGGCAGAGGGGGAATGAGGACAGGAGACGGCGCGTCCAGATCATAGGAAGACCGGGATGGGGATCCTTTGACAGCCCAGTCGGAGGGAGGGTAAGCTGCGGTCAGAGTCAGGAGGGAACGCTTTCTTAAACCATGGCCCAGTGTGGACTCTCCAACCCTGTGCAGAAGACACTCCCCATGGCTCCCTGGGGCCCGTCCCTCACCTGCACAGGTCTACCTACTCACTGACATCTGCAGGCTCAGCCCTGCTCATCAAGCCTGTGACTTGATACCAAGGTCTAGTCTTGCTCTTAGTATCCTGGGCCTCACCAGATACAGCCGATAGCCTTGCATCCTGCTGTCTACACTCTATGGCCTGGCCTCTTAACCCTCTCATGCACGGACCCTTACCCTGTTGGGGTTTGTATCTAGTTTATGCATATTCTTGGGGCCAGGAATCCAATATACCTGCAACCCCCTGCCTGTACCCACCTGCACTTCTCCAAGCTCAGCCTGTGGCACTCACCTTCGCCGCACACCCACTGGCCTCCTCTCTGATAAACTTCCCCTCCTGGCTCCTGTGGGGCAGCCACAGGGATAAGGAAGCCACAGGCTGCAGCCCGGCAAGAAGAGCAGGGAAGTGGCAGCTGCCAGCACAACTCACTTTCCTTCTAGTCCAATTACTGCAGCCTCCTCCTCCTCCCTCTCCTCCACTCCCAGTGACTCCATGAAACTCCTGGCTATGGTAGCTGGCTGAACAGCGCCTGTGCTGTTGGGTCTGCAGTGTTGAAGACCCCATGACATTCTACACTAAATCTGGACCGAAGGGGTTAAGCCACTGGATATGTGTGTGACCTCACCTTCCCCCTCCCCCATTTGTATATATTCATATGCATACAAATAGGGCAGTTAACAGAGAAGGAAAACATAGAAAGTCAACACACACACCTCACATAGGACAGACAGACAGACACCCCCCCCCCACTACCACCACCAACCCCCTACTGCAGGCAAGATCTCATCCGGAAAGTTTCTGAATGACTACCACTTACTACTTAACTACCTAATCCCTAACTACTGGTTGGTCTGGGGACTCAATCAGATGCTCCGTAGAGCAAAGTGTCCTTGTTGCCTTTGTTTCATCAGGAGAGAAGAGGGATATAAACAGTTGCCAGACCAGAGACGGGACAGCCAGTGAGTGATAGAATCTAAAGTGGCACCAAAATCTGTCCCCAGCATTCTGTCATCCCAGGATTGACCATTTCACTCCAGACCCTCCCTGGGCCAGAAGGACCTGGATCCTAGAACTAGATGTCCCCAAACAAGTGGTTTCTCTCTCAAAGTAAAATATGGGTTGTAAAACAAATGCTCAAAGAGTCCCAGGAATGCTTGTTGCATAAGGGCGTAAGCAGGAGAGTCCACGATGCAATTCCACACATGTCCGTTTCCCCCAGGGAGGGTAGAGGTGGAGCGCGGAACACTGGACAGAGCCCAGGCGGGAAGAATCAGAATTTTCACTCTTAGCATTCAAATTCCTGAGTCACAGTTGAAATCCCACTGCTATAATTGTTTTATACAGTCTCCACCAAAAAAAAAAAAAAAAAAGCCTTTAAAAAGTTGCATTAGCTTCCAGATTCCCTGTTTAAAACTCTTCCTTCTGTTGGGCGTCTTGAGATAAAAGCTGTGTTTGACTCTCTGGCCAGTTGTCAAATTCCAGCACTTGCCTGGGCCGGGACCAGAACAGTCTTCCGTCCAACCATGGAAGGCACAAGCCCGCCGGCAGAGCAGGGGTTAATGGAAGCTGACCGCAGCCCAGTTGTTAAGGTAATCAATACCACTGAGATACTAAAGCAGCATAAGCCACAATATTGATTGCCAAGCAGATGATAAAACTGTTTATTATGATAATTGCAGGGTCCCTGCAAGATGCTCCCAGCGCTTCCTAAAGCTGTTTACAAAACTAATAAAGATTTGCCATTTCAAGGTCTTCCATTTTAACCACCCTCCCTCCCCCCAACGCCTACCCTTGGCCCACCACCAGAGAGTGGAACTCACTGCCCCCCACCCCCACCCCCAGGGCCACTGACTGCTCCTCCCTGGGACAGCACAGAGAGCCTGTCCTGGGCGTGTCATCGCTGTCAGGGCCTCTGAGGAGAGGGCTCTCCTTTGACACCCTCGCCCTGCCTCCAACTCCAGGAAAGGGAGGCCGCCGGAAGCACAGCCGACTAGACACTCAGGGCGTTGAGATTTCCTCCTTGGAGCCCAGTATGTGATAATTATGGGGTTTTATTGATGGAGGGGGCTGCTCAGGGCTACTTGGGCTAACATCCATTTGTTATAACACATTCAAGAAACCACATCACCTTGGTTTGTAATTAAAACTTCTCTGGAGAACTTGGTGGCCATGGAACCAACTGAACACGGTCAAACACCAATTCTAGAACGCAGTTCCACCGACAGTGCGACGGCGGCTTTGGCCGCCATTCCGGGTTCGTGTCTTGAGTTCTGTCATGTCCAACGCACCCGCTCGTTTTATTAACAGCTGGAAATTAACTCCTTCTTGGCCGCAAACGTGGCCATCTACCTGCCTTGAGACCCAAGTCTTTGAATTCACAGCACGGTTCATGATGATTGTGATATTTTTGAGATGAAGTGGATGAATGTGGAGATTTTTCTCAATGGAAGTAAGCATCTCACTGGTAGCAATATATTCTTCAAACTGGTCAAGAGAAAGTCCACTGAGTCCTGAGAATGAGTACAGTAGCTTCAAGACCGCAAAGCATGCAAATATACTGAACATGTGTTTTCAGAGTGTACAAGAGGAGAAAAAAGGAACCCCAGTTTTGAGAACCTCATAGCCATTCCATTAGCAATTAGAAGGCAAAGCCCCCATCCCTCACTCAACCGTTCATAGCTCTGGCTCAGTCCACAGATGACCAACAGGATTTCACCCACAATAGAATTCGACTGGACTTGGCCTTCAAAACTATATTTGCAACTTAAGGGGCACTACTCTGAAAGAATTGATGGGTCAAAGAAAGCAGGGAGAAATGGTTAACTAATGCCCATCTTTGCCTTGCACCACCCACCACCTCAGTTTAGGGGCAGAGTCCCTACCCTCCCCAAGCTCTCCCCTTTTAGCTGCACCCAGCAGCCCCGGAGGTCACTGCCCACAGACTCTGCCTGTGCACACACATGTACAGTTTTCTTCTGTGGGCCAGCAGAGACATGCAGCTCCTCTGTAGACACCTGTCTGCTCTGTCTACTGCTCCCAATCACACAGAAATCAGGAGACTGGAGCCAGATTTTTGTAGAGCATAATCAGCTTGCCAAAGACCTTGTCATGAACTCACAGATACCACAGCACGGCTGGAAGGCAGGCACTGGGATTAGTCTAACCTGGTTACCTGCTCTTACAGGAACTACTTAGCAACCAGGAACAGCCGGAGGAAATCCGAGGCTTCCCCACCACTACACCTCGTGAACAACACACTCCTAGCAAAGTGACAGAGGACAAATGATCGCCAACTACAAAACTCCCAGCTGAATGCCCTGCTCACTCACCACTTGCCCACAGGGCCCGTGTTAACAAACGCATCCCTGGATCGGATACCAAGAGAGTTGAATATTACGTGTGACTACCTCTGCTGTTACCTTTTAACCTACTTGACACATGTAAGTTGTACTCTCAACAGTAACTTCAACAAAAAATATACCCTCCCTCAGAATGACATGGTCCACACTTGGAAACCCGCCCACCATGGCCAGCCAAGCCTGCCTAAGTGCTAAGAACCATTTAGGAGCATTGTAAACCATTAGGGCCATTAGCTCTAATTTGACCTCAACAAAATAAATCAACCCACTAGGAACAAATTTAGAAGCTTTCCAAAGTCAAGTTCTCAAACCCGGAAAGCACAAGCCATGGCAGGGAACGGCCTCCAAGCCTCTGTTCACCGCGCATACCTCCCCTGCAGCCGCCTGACGACCGCATGCTCAGAATGGACCAGGACTGGGGACCCTTCCCCACCCACGGGACTAGGAAGCTGTGACCAAGGAGAGCCCACCTGCAAGTCAGAATCCATTTACCACCGCTGCTTGAGGGACTCGCTCTTTTCCTTCCTCTGACTTCACATCACACACAATTTTCCATCTGAACTGCTCCTAATGTCCTCTTTCAAAACACGTGGACATTCCGATTTATTTTCAAGATAATCCCGATTGGCTTTCAATTCTGCAGATTCTCAGCTCCAGGTCAGAGTTCACCCAACCTTGTATCTTTAACTAAGCAGGTGTCACACATGATAACTATGATCCCACCATTAATACATGTGTCAACACAGTACATGATTTCTTTAACAAAACTTAAAACCAGCAGCATACACTCCAAATTTAAACCACAAAATCATCCTAATTTTTCATTTTGATTCTTACTGCATTTTTAAAAATACTGATGGCACTGCCTTGACAAAGAAGCAGGCAGTGAAATAAACTACGACACCATCGAATTCCACCATCTGACAGGAGAAGAAAGCTAAGAACACACGCACTGGAGAAGCAGGCAGCCCACATGTAAAAGTCAACAACCCTTCAGCTGTTTAAACGATAAAAACATACTGTATCATTATTCCACTCATCTTCACAGGACAGAAGGAAGAAATAAGTAGCGAGGATACTGGCAAAACAAGTTAGCAGTAACAGGAGAACCAGGACGCAGCACAAAGAGTTCTATGACCCAAGAGTCTGAATTGCTAAGAGCTGAGTAATTCTTTCCAGCTCCACCCAGCATGAATTTCCAGGTATCAAATTATATGTTAATTACCCGAACGTGAAGTTAAATGAGGGGAAGTGGTGTTAGTCAGCACCCAGGGGCTGGAAGTTCAGGAAAAGCGTTTTCTAAAGCATGTTTCACACACAGACTTCTCTGGCTCGGGGGAAAGAGGAATCAGGACTCAGTCTCCAAAGCGTCCCCTTCCATTCATTGGGCCATTCATCTGAACTTGCCCAACTCGGAAAATAATCTTGAGTTCTTTTCCTTTCTGTACATTTGTTAGGTAATCACAGAGTGCTAGGTCTGGGCCCATTTCAGACCCAGCCAGTCCACGGAGCGGCACACATCCCCCACTACCACAGTGTGGGGGGCAGTGGTCCTGCTTCAGCTGATGGAGGGGCAAGCACTGGACCCCCTCCTAACTCTGTCCCTTGGCCATTCTGGCAGGCGGGGATGCCAGTGCCCCCCGGGTCCTGCAGTGCCAGAGCCTCTGACGCCACGGAGACATGGTGTATCTGCTAGGATATCGAACAGGGAGTTCTGAAACTGCTGTGAAGCTCAGGCTGTAAGAACCTTATCAATGTACCACATCGCAGCCCTGCCTTCCAAGCACCCACCAACCGCATACTGATCTGACCCTGACTGGAAGGGGAGGAAGGGGGAGAGCTGTGACGAAGTCCCCACCAGGGAAGGGCCCCACGGACGACAGGAATCGAGCAGCTGGGACTGCGCCACAGCCGCGGAGGGGCTCCAGAGATCCGTCCATGAGGAACTGAACACTCTTTTCTTCCCCGTACTTCCCACTTTTTCCTAACACTGCAGCCAACAGGCAGATACCAAACATCACCTTGAAGTGGGTCGGTAACAAAAACTACACGCATAGGCCCCGGGCCAGCATCCCAGCAAGCAGGCCGTGAAAAAGCGGCTAGTTGTTAACCTACTTTGGGTTCACTATACATACAATGGGTGCAGACAGACGTTCTATTTGCCCCATATGGTGGTAAGGATTAATAAGGCAGTGAAGTATTTACCATAGCTGATGCTTAGTAAGCGTGAGCTGTTAATATTTACAGAGAGAAACATTCTTGTTTCATTGCATACACTCTAACATAGCCTGTGTCCCCATTTTTAAGGCTCAGAGGAGCAGGGAGACTGATCCAGTCACAGATGGCATGGGGCAGCCAGGCTGGCCTTGAAGACCAGGCCTCACATGTCCAGTCTCATGTCTTTTCCACCATTATTTTCCAGCATGTCCTACAAACACCACTGGCCACAGGCTAGGTGGCTATAGGTAACAGGTGAACTTTTAAATTCCAATCTTTATTTTATCTTTTTCTGAAGCAACACAACCAGCCCAAACCTGAGATTTCTCAGATAGCATGGCTTGGGATGGTGCTAGAGCAGGCATTTATGGTTTTAACAGGAAAACGCATGGGGGAGGAAAAAAAAAGGCAAATACAGGACACGTGGTAAAAAAAAAATGTTCAACAGAAAGAGCACCCCAAGTTTGGGGAGCTCTCTCTTAGGTCCTGCTTCCCCTCTCAGAGGCTGTGGCTGAACCGATCTTTCTAACAGAGTCAACCATTAAAAGTCACCAACCCACACTTGCTGGTTTCCTCCTGCGTCTGTCTCACACTCTGTCCAGCAAAGCCTCTCGATGAAAGGGCAGCGTCTTCCTCCAGGTTTCCCGAGAAAGGCTGTGAGGAGGGTTATCAGCCTGCATGACCCCTTTAGTCCTCAACAGCACTTCAGCCCTCTCCCATCCCCCCAGCAAGGACCCTGCAGCCTGGAGCAGCTCCCCCGGCCTTTCCCAGTTAATGCCTTTTTCCTCGTACAGCTATCACAAGAGGGCTGTTTAGTGAGAGGACCTCAGGCTGACCTTTGCTGACAGGCTCCAAGCTCCCTCTGTAAACTGATCTAATGTTAGGCCGGGTAATTAGCAACCGAGTAGTAATTGCAGCTTCTGACTATGCTGGACCAAGACTGCAAAAATTCCCTGGGGGGTGGGGCGCACTGGGGACCCCAACCCACACAGAGGCATCTGCTCTCAGCCAAAAGGAGGGACTCAGCAACATTTCTGAGGGAGGCCAGCACTTTTCCAGGGTTTAATTAAAGTGGGACACCAGGGTAAGGAGACAGACAGCTACAAAAGAAAACTAGTAAATACAGAACAATGGCTAAGAAAGAACGCCATGGCCAGTCTGGAAGAGCCCATTCAGGAAAGTACAAGCTCTCGAGACAGGATGGCCACGCGTAAGAAACTTTCAGGTCAGCCACAGAAGGAGCAAGGCAAGGAGCCTTAAAGCGGCAGCAAGGAAAAATCAGAAAGGGAGGATGAGAAAAGACAGCTCACTGTTGCCTGGCTCGCACCGCCCCCGCCCAAGGCTGCGGCCACCACCACCACCACCACCATCAGCTCGCCTCAGAAACCACTCCCCTCCCCGAACAGCTCAGACATGCCACCCCGAACTTAGCAAATGCAAGATGCTGCGTCGTGTGCCCTGAGGGAGCTATATCACCTGCTGTGATTTGGTTAATTCAAACAGATCTGTCCGCCAGGCCACCTTTACTAGCTGCCTACGCATGTCTGTAACGTGTCTCAGAGTAACACGCCAAGTCCCGGCGGGAAATAAAGAGGCGAGCGTTTCCTTGTACGGCAGACAGCCCGCATCACGACGCGACAGGTAAATACAACTGCACAAGAGGGAACGCAGGCAGAAGGACTAAGCACTGCCCCAACTCCTGCCCAGGACGAGACGGCATCCGACAGCACAGCAGCGGCTTCGCCCTCCCTAAAGAAGCCCTGTATTCTTCACCACCACCCCAGCCCGACTTCCTCTGTCTGCTGTGTCCTAAGAAAGGCCACTTCACCGAGCTGCTGCTGCCCGTGGTAACTCCTGAATCTCTCCCCTCAACAGAGGCAGCAAGTCCAGGGCCACTGTACCTTCCCTTGGAGAGGAGACTTCTTGCCAGTCTGCACTACACTACAGGCTTCCTCAAACCCCATTTCCTCTGCCAGCGCTCCGCCCGACGCCCCGTGCATTCAACGCTGCAGAGACTCTCTGGGTTGAATCCAGTGACAAAAGTGAGGGCAACGGCAGCCAAATGCACTAAACTCACCGTTTCGTTTCCCAAACAATTAATACACTTAACAGCTCCGGCCCCAATGATAAGATTCGTCAGACACCCCTTTCTATTAACCTCTCCCCACCACGAGCAGTGGGTCTCCACCAGAATACTTCTGTTCCGTATCACTTAATCACTTTTTAATCCACAACAAAGACTTTATGCCACACTGCGGTTTTGTTCTCTCAATCTTTTATGAGGGACCTTATCAAAAGCTTTTAGAAAATACAAGTGAATTTTGCCTACCAGGTCATCTTTATTATTTTAGAATTCTTTATGAAGAAATTACAGACTTTAACGTTGCAAGTGAATGTTTAAGACTCGGCATTCACTGAGACACGCTAGTCTGACTCAGGTGACGTTTAAGTTGCTGTATTACCTCCATCTTTAGAAGTGTTATCCGCCTATTAGTAAGGAATGGTGCCCCTCCCCGACGCCCAGGTGTGGGACTCCCCCAGGACTTTCTGGACCAGCTGAAACTGAGCACCAAAGGAACAGAGTGTGTACCAGAACGTCACACCAAGGACTCAAAGTCACTGCGTCAAGGAGGGCCTGGACAGGGCAGCCTATCCAATGGCTACTTTCTCTACCTTTCCTCAAGTGGGTGGTAAATAAGCAGCAGGCTTCCCTAATCCACAGGAACCAGTGACAGCTTCTTGATGTTGACACCAACTGAGTTCCCTCCTAGCACCTGTTCACTGTTGCTATTACTTCTGATTGGCACTCTGCAACAAACTCAGCCCAGAACGCAGGGGCAGGCTTCCCCCTGACGGGACAATTACAGATGCACAAGGGGCGGGGTGTTTCCTGGTCACCTAAAATAATTTTCTTGGCAAGCTTAAATATAAACCAGCCAGTCAAATACGTATCTCTTCAGGAGACACGTTTGGGCAGGGTTCAGAAGCTGTACCGCAATTCTGGAATCCCTGTCTGAAAACCTTCCCATCAAGTAAAAGAGAGGGTTAAGGTAATCTACACTTACACCAGCACGTGTCCCAATCACGAGGGAAATCCTCAGCCTCCACTGCACATGCACCAGCTTCTGAAGCTACGTCTAGTCCAAGGCTGCACTCCAATCACCAAAAATGCAGGCAAGGTTCCCAGGCCTATGGCCAGATGCGATGTGCCTGCCTCTCCCCTGTTACATAACGGTGCAATTAATGAGTCCAGAAAAGTCTACAGAGTCCGGAGTACTGGGTAATTCTCCATCCGTGAGGAAGACCGTAAATGTCAAGTCATCACCGGCCGTCTATGAAAAGGGTCACCACGAACACACATCCCTCACTCTCCTCCACTCTCAGCAAGGACCCTTCCAAACGGGGCGCCTAGAGGATGGAACGGGAACTGCAGGTCCAGGAGCTCCATTACAGCAAGGCTGCCGTTCAGCTTGGACTTAATGAGCTCTTGCAAGGAAACAGGAAGTCTATAAAGTAATTTAAATAACTTCCAGTCCTGAAATAAAGGAAATTAAACCACTGGCACAAGCCTCTCTGATGGACACCTTTTTTGTCTGTCCACCCACAACCACAGCTGTCAGTCTTCTCCCCCAGGCCAGCCCCCAAATTCCTCTGATAGGAAACACACAAAGGCTGTGAATTGGTCTCCAGAGCTCTCCAAGCGCCCCAGCGCAGCCACACAAGCAGCAGCCCCCGAACCCCACACTGAGTCCGCCACTCCCAGCTGCATGACCTGGGGTGAAGCCCACAACTTCATAGGCCTTGACAACTCACCATCAACACAGGACAAGTCTTGGCCTGACCAGACGACCTCTGAGATTGTTAAGAGGGCCCAATGAGCGCACGCGAGAACAGTGCACACTGAAAACACACATCAACGTTGGGATTATTCTGGCAGCCAAAGCCCTTAGGCTCTGACATGTATCAATTTTCTGGATAAGAGGCACTGTGCTATCTTCCTGCCTCCCTCGTAACTGTGAATGCTTATTCAGAGGTCCTCCTACTTCTTCTAAGCCCCTAAACGTAGGTAACTATTTTTGTGCACAATTACTAGTCCAACCAGACACGGTTTCCTTATAGGCGAGGACGGTGGCTTCTGCTGGAAGCCAGTGAGCACAGATCACCGCCCAGCCCCAAGTGCTGGGTTGGCCAAAAAGTCCGCTTGCTCTCTTTTTGGTACCATGGCGCTAGCAGCAATTGGTTGTCTTTAACTTCATTCAAAACAAGTTTGTTAGATTGTGTTGTGACAGCTGTCATATCAGTGTGCATTTAAAAAAAAAACCATCAAAACTGGCGAATTTTTGTGTAGCCATTTTAATATTGAAGATGGAAGAAAATAAGTGACATTGTTGGCATGTTATGTTTTATTTCAAGAAAGGTAAAAATATAACTGAAACACAAGAAAAGATTCGTGCTGTGTACAGAGAAGGTGCTATGACCGATCAAATGTGTCAAAAAGTGGTTTGTGAAGTTTCCTGCCGGAGATCTCTCGCTGGACCGTGTTCCACAGTCGGGTGGACCAATGGAAGTTGACAGCGCTCAAATAGAGACATTAACTGGGAACAATCAACATTATACCAGGCGAGAGGTAGCCAACATACTCAAAATATTCAAATCAATAAAGTTATTGGTGAAAATGAAAAATGTATCTTTTATTTTACAGAGGAAACTAAACGGGATTGCTGGCTAACCTAATAGATTCTCAATAAAGGATTGGAATCGACAACCTACATAGTTACCCATTCATTCTCAAGTACCAATATGCTTGCAACTATCCACCCACTCTTTATAAAAAGAGACTAACCATGTGACCAGATTCGTAATTGGCCGTGAGTCTACAGGAGGGGTGGGGTTTGGGTCCCTTCTCTGTGCAGAAATGGCCCCTTAGAGGCACTGCCCTCTGTGCAATGCAAACCGCAGTCACTACAGCAGTTTAACCCAGTAAACCCAAGCAGCCAGATGCTAGAGGCTGTTCCTGGCCACGAGTCTAAGTCCGCTTTATTGATAACAACCAGCCAGATAGGGACTGGTCTGACCAGTACTCTGGATGCAGAATCACAAGAAAGACAAACTTAAAAGCAGCTTAAGATCAATCTTGTCTTGCTAGCCCTCCAGATATCACATCTGACAATTGGTATGGTGAACCCTTGACCCATAAGCTGGTAAAAGCCAATAGTGAGGCTGGACAGCTGGGTTGTGTCCCCACCTCTCTCTGGGCAGGAGGGCAAGACCTGGTGCTCTTGACAGAGACCCTCTCAAACCATCCTGAGAAAGGACATAAGAATCTGAAGTCTAACTTGGCTTTATACAGAGGCACACCTTCACAAACAGGTTCTATGGGAAACGGCTCTGCCACTCCCATCAGTGACCGCAGGGGGTAAAACTATAAAACCACTGAAGAATTCAATGGTGCTGGCTTGCCTGTGGGCCTGTTTAACTGGAATGATTGGATTCAGAGGGTCCAGAGGTGCATTTGAGCAATTGCTGCCTTCTTTTAAAGGTCTGGCTGTTGAGCAAGAGGCCTTTGGCCCAGAGAGCTGCTCCAGCTCTGGAGCAATCCTCTTCCCCACGGGACTGGCCGTGGAAAGGCCCCTCGGCTCTGTGCGTCATCTCAGAGCGTGCAGGCTCCCCAGGTGTGTGCGGGACTCCTTCTCCTGGCCACAGCATCTGCTCATCACTTGACAGTCCGACCAGGGCCAGAGGGACACCAACTGACATACTTCTGTCTAAAGCAGGTTCATCCAAAGAGCAGACGCTGATGACCTCCCATGGCGTTATTCACTATACTCCCAACTGCAGCCAAGTTTGACTTTCCACCAAGTTCACCGACCAAGAACCAAAAACCAGCATATCTTTAGGTCTCCCTTGGATAGCCACTGATCTAAATTCTACTTGTAAAGCAGGAGCCACGTATGTAATGTTAAATTTCCTAGTAGCCACATTTAAAAGGGGGTGGGGGGATAAACAGGTGAAATGAACTGTAAGAATATCTCTTACTTAACTCCAAATGCCTAGAATATTATTTTAAATGTAACGCATCCAAACTTTATTAAGGTATCTCCCCTCGGTTCCCACACTAAGCCTCAGAAAGCCAGTGCTATTCCACATACGGCACAGATCAGTGCCGACCAGCCACGTTTCCAGTGTTCAGGAGCCACATGTGGCTGGTGGCTACCAAACTCCAGCGATCTAAATTGTTGGCTTCCTCTGCTCATGAGAACCTAAAACATAACTCTAATCTGGCCTCACTATAATAATTCATGCTTGTTTTTCCCACTCATAGACTTCACAGGACTCACCCCTACTCAAGATTCTTTCCCACGGCACTTACAATTATATTTGGGTGACATGTCAAGAAGTTAAGCGGGCTGGGCCTGGAGTGAGCCGATTTTCAAGGAATCGTGGACAACTTATCTGGACAATCAGATATTCTTTCCAGGGTTTGCCCACCATTCAGCTAGACCCCCATGGTTTCTTAATTTAAAATGCTCACAACCCTTAAAACTCATCATATTCACAAAGTCATGTAGTTAACTCTGTGGTGGCCACATAAATGTCTCTGGGTTGGTGTGTTCTATGCCAGACTCCATTTAGAATTCAAACATCACAGTAAAATTATTTCTGCCCTGGTCTCACAAGATGTCCCTACACCATATATACAAAATTACATAGAATAATCTAATCAGTTGCCTGTTGAACCCTGAGGCACAAACAGAGCAGGACAAATCCACAGATTTGGGAGTTGCTAAAAACAGAGTAGCATTTTTTTCATGAATGATAAAATGTTGAGACAGTGTTCTCAGCAACTATGGACGAGAAAACCGCAGGCTCGGCCTAGATCTGTGAGGTTGTGGCACCAAGTTACTTTCTTTTACTTCCACCCCTCAGAACTCCCACCTCTGTCCTGAGCGCTGAGCCCCGACAGGACCCCATTCTGCAAGGATTGTGAGCACAGCGCAAGTCAGGTATGGAACGGCACGCCTCCCCGTCGGGGGCCTGCTGAGTGCGCCAGACACATCACTCCAGCAGCGACTCCTAAGCCATTAGCCCCTTTCCCTGCACTTACAGGGGCCCTATCTGGAAGAGTGCAGGACTTGACCTGGAAAGGGACATTGGAAAGTTAAAAAAATCCCTCAGCTCATCAAGCCAGACTCAGCTCTAAGAGCAGTGCCACCGGACAACCTGGCTCACTGGTACCATTTCAGGCAGAAGAAGGTGCACAGAGGGCTTGGGAGAAAGGACTGAACCCAGCTGAGGCTGGGATTGGGTCCAGGATCCCCCAGGGGACAGGCCTGGCTCCTGAACCTGGAAATGCAGAGGGCTGCCCTCCAACAGGTGAGAGCTCCCCACTAAGTATGCCAGGCAGGAGAAAGGAGGAGCCACTCTCTGTCAACACTATTCTTCACATCCTCCCACCCCTGAGGGTCCTTGACTTGTCCCCAAGGCAATGGGGAGAGGAGCGGGCTGAAGAGCTTTGGGGAGAGGAAGGAAGGAGGCGGCTCTTCTTGGCTAGCTGATGGGTGTGAGTGGTGAGCATTAATTAAAAAGCCATCCGGGAACAATGGTCTTTTCATATTTGGAGCCTGTTCTGCACAAAGCTCAGCTTGTTCTAGAGGGAGGTCTCTGCTTTAAATTTTTTTCTTACTCATTTCCGAGGGCTGTGGCAATGTCTGGCACCCGGCTCAACCCGATGGAGTGTCCCCAACCAGAGCCTGTGCCAGGCAGGCCTCTTCAACGTCACAGGCGGTAGCACTCAGATACAAAAAGGGGCAGCTTCAGGGGCTGCTCTGTTTCAGCCCGCATGATCCCAGAGAGCTCCCGGGCGTTTCCCTGAATAGCTGCCTAACCCATGGAAACACTCCCTGGACGTTTTCTTCAGCCAAAACCCCATTTCCCTCTCAAATTACACTAGACGTGCCACACCCTGCAGACACAGGGTGAGGAGTTGTGGGTCTAACAGACTGGCCAACAGGCACTTCAGGCTTAAGTGTAAGAAAGCAGGGGATGGACTCAGATCGTGCGAGGAGACCCCACCTCCCCGCCACATTCCAACCCGCTGTTAAAGTCTCTGCTCAAACCCACAGACCATCCCTAAGGAAAGCAGTTTTTGAACCAAGAGTAGGGATGGGGGTAGGAGCTAACAGTCAGCACAAAGACATTCCCAGCACTTGAATGAACCACCACCTCTCAGTCCTTACAGCCCTGGGTGGGCAGTCCCTTCTCTCCCACCTCCTGGCTCTCACGTCCTTCTGCCATGCCCCCTTCAGTGTGACTGTACACCGTGACTCACTTCTAGCCAATGGTCTACAAACAGACTGTAGATTCAGCCTCCTGCACAAATCCTCACTCTCCCTAATGGAAGCCAAGTGCCGCGCTGTGAGCTGTTCTAAGGACAAGTCCCTGTGGCAAGAAACTGATGACAGCCTCCCACCAACGAGGAACGGAGGCCTTCGATCCAACAGCCCTCGAGGAACTGAATCCCGCCAGCAACCATGTGGATGGACTCGGGCACATGTCCCCGCCCAGGGTGCCTCCAGATGGGACCACAGCCTGGGCCAATCCGGTCAGCGCAGCCGCGCAAGAGACCTGGTGGAAGAGCACCCAAGCAAGCCACAACCAGATTCCTGGACGGCAGAAACTGTGAGATGAGAAAGGTGTGTTGTTTGAAGCCACTAAGTTTAGGGTTAATTTGTTATGCAGCAATAGACAACTAATACATCCCTCCACCTTTCAAATGAAATGGAGAAGGCAGGGACCGCTAACGGCAGAGCTGGGATTCTTGGGTCAGGCTGGCCTCTACAGCCGCTTCCCCTCACCCTGCAACTTCAGCTGTCCAGCTTACATTTTGGTCCATGGAGCTGTGACATGACACTACGCACAGGCCTCTCCATCACCGCAGAGGCACGGACACCTAAAATGCAGGCCTTAAAACAAAAAGAATGTCAGAGCTGAAGTAACAGTAAAGACATAATGATGGTCAGTTTAAGCTCCTCCTACAGGAAAAGAAACTAAAACCTACAGTCATAAACGAGCAGAGAGGGAGCTCAAGTGCTAACCAAGATGACACCCGACTCCTTCGGGATCCCGAACGTGCTGAACTCACTTCTGATTTGCTGGCCAGGAAAACTCCATTGGTGGCTCTGATCTGCTCCCTCGGCACAACTGTGAGTGTTCCCTGCTGGCCAGCACCCCTCTCCCTTGACAATGCCCCTCTAAGTTGGCAGCTTCTCCTACACCTGTCCCCCAAAGTCCTTCCACACAGCGATGCGCCACCACAAATAGTTTGCCCCATGGTCAGCATGAGGGTTGAAAATCCTCGTTCTCGGCGCGGGCTGAGGTGCCATCCAAGTTTACTCGACATTCCATGACCTACCGGGAAGACCATCAACGCTGCCATCAAGAAAGCTCAACTGGGCAGAGGCGGGCTTGTCCCTCCTGGAGGATTCCACAAGCTTGCACATCACTGACTAAGGCTTCCATTATTTTTACAAACACATCCTCTAGACACTTACAGTAAAGATCATAAATAATTAAGGCTAAGTAGCCTAAGGACATTTTGTGAAGCGTTCTTGCCGGGTTTTTTTTTTTTTTTTTAAATTAGGCTCTCGCTAATTCACGAGGTTGAATAATCTCCAAAAGTCTGCCAGACAGAGCCACAGACGAGTGCTATGCAAGCGACTCCACATTCTCACCATTAGACGTATGTACTTTATATTACGAAAGGAACAGACATTTACCACTCAAGAGTTCAGAAAACCAAGTATTAAAAGTTGCCTGCACTTCTACCACCTGGAAATAACCATTCAGTTAATATTGTGATATAGGAATCCTTTTGCTTCTCACTTTAAACTTATTTTTAAGAATAAACGGGAGTCCTTCACTATACACCACCTCCTTTTGTTCAGTTTAACATCACCGTTTCCCCACATCCATAGCCATGCAACGGGAATTTTGAAAAGCCCCGTAAGAGTCTGCCATATGGATGCACCACAGTTTAAATCAATCCCCTGTGAGATGTTTAGGCTGTTGCTATTTTTCACTATTACCAATGTCTGTAATGAAAATCTTCATTTATAAAGGTCTTAGGCACAACTAATCATTTCTCTATTAAAAATGAAGATTGTAATCTTCGTTTCTCTATTAAATGAAGATGGGGTGACTCAACACCAGTCCTGTTATAGACATTAGGGATAAATTAATGAAAAAGCAGACAAAAATCCCTGCCCTTGCAAAGCTTATATTCTAGCAGAGGAGACAATCAAGGATAATAAATTTTAAAATGATACGGTGTCTTACTAGGCAGCCTAGGCCATAGCAAACAGGAGAAGGCAGAACAGAATAAGGACAATCAGAAATCCATGGTGGGGTGAGCTACAAATTTAAATAAACCTTATTTTAAAGCTTGTTGACACATGCTGACAGCTACTCTCCAGAAAGGGTGTGCCAATTTTTTCTACTCTCTCAATGTAGAGGATATTGACCTTATTAAAAAAAAAAAAATCTTGGTTGCAAACAAAACAGTTCAACCGCACTAGTAATCCAGTGAAAAGTGAGCGCTACCACTTGGCTCTCAGTGGGCAGTCTGAGTTTGTTCGTCCTGAGTTGCCCGTTTGTACTCCTCACTCACTTTTCTCCTGTTTGTTTATCACTGATTTTAAGAGCACTTTATGTATCAAGGAGATTCAGAACAATCTCTGTCAGTCACATGTGCTGTCAACATCTTTTCCCAGTTTGTCATATGCCTTTGAATTTTGCTATTCGCACCCAGCATACTGGACTTTTTAAAATGTAGTAAGTCGGCTGTTTCTGTTATGATCGCTTTACTAGACGCATTAGGTCCCTTTCTGCCCCGTGTCCACATTAAAGTTAACTGGTTCTTCCCTCCAGCTCCTTCGTGATCTCAGTGTTGCTTTTTCCCCTCTAAATCCTCTGTAATTTACGGAAATATATACTACAAGGAATGGCTGTAACTTAGTTTTTCCCCACCTGGTTGTCTAACTACCCTACGACTGTTTCCTGTACCATTGCATAATGTACGGTACTGAACAACACGCCGGGCAGGGCAGCACAATCACAGAGACCATGGGCTGTGCGGCCGGCTGGATCAGTGCTCAAGTCTGGGTGACGCTGAGCAAGCTGTTGTACTTCAACTCTGAGCATCAGTAAGGGAACCACTCACAGGGCCCACCTCATACCGTTCTTGTGCGGATTCAGTAAGTTCGTAGGTAAGTGTTCAGCAGAATGCCTGGCACTTAGAAGTGCTAAAAAAAAAAAAAAAAAAACCATAAACTATTATTATTTTAATTCCTCTCATTTATTTGAAATGCTACCTTCACCACATTTCTTTTTGGTTCCATTCCACTGAGTGGTCTTCATAATATTTTCTAAGCAAGTTTTCCTGATTATATGAGGAAGCTAATGATTTTTCAAATTTTACTTTGTAACAGAACTGTGTACTTAATTTCATTTAAATGTATTTCGGGTATTCTAGAAGACAATAAATTCTGCAAATAATTATTGCTGTTTCTTTTTCACCACTAGTTGACTCTGGTTTATACATTCTGGACCATTCGATAAGACAAGAAAAGAAATGAGCGCACAGGCAGCCTTTGTTTTGTTCCCAGTTTCATCACGCTGCCTCTCATGGCTCCCCATTAAGTCTCCAGCTAGCTGCTGGGGCTGCTAGTTTCTTCATCAAGTGATGCCATCACTTTGTCGCTTGGTTTTTAAAAAGTCTAAGCAGCCCAGAAATAAGAGTAGAAAGTTACCAAATGCCCGTGTTTGATATGTACTATGGTTTGCTTCTTTGTTCTACTCCTGTGAGGTATTCGAAGAACAGACGTTCTCATGTTAGGCCTTTCTTAACATTTCTGAAGTAAACCCTATGTGGTCATGATTCTTTAAAAATACTGCTGAATTCAATCTGCAGCTGTTTTACTTGGCATTTCTGCATCTATACTCATGCCTAAGCTCAATCTTCAGCCTTATTTCTGCGTAACCTTTGTAATGATGTTGGTTTCCAGAGTTGTATTAGCTTTGTAAAATCAACTGAGCTGCCTTATGTTTTTTTCTAGGCTCTGAAACAGTTTGTTTAGCAGGCAGTTATTTTATCCCTCAAAGTTTAAAAGAACTCATCCATTAAACGGCTTGTATTCACATCCCTTTCTCAAAGTTTCTTTTTTTTTTAAATGCTCAGTTTCTTCTCTGGTTTAAAATTTCAGACTTCTGAGTCACTTCCCTACAACAGCTCTGTCCATTGAGATTTTCAAAGTTTGGTGTTTAAAGTTACTATATTTGATTTCTATATTATAAAATAATCATTTCACACATAGATCTCAGAGGGGAGGGGAGGGGTAGGGAGTACTAAAAGAGATTAGTCGAAGAACATACACGCATGCACACAAAGCCCACGGACACAGCCAACATCGTGGTGAAGGATGGGGCTTGGCAGAGGGGGAAGTGGGGGACATCTGTACAGTGTCAATAAAATAAAACTATATTTCAAAAAAACTTTTATCCTTATTTTTCATCACATCAATTCATTTTTAGTTTTGTGCATTTGGATTTTCTCTTTTCCAGATAGTAGGCTATTTCTATTTTCCCCCCTAAATAAATAGCTCTTGAATTTACCAGTTCAATATTTTTGTCTGTTTTCTAATTCAGCAATATCACTTATATTTTACTAGGCTTGTTTCATTCTTTCTAACTTTGAGTTGAATATGTAATTCATTTATTTTCATTTTTCTTATTTAATAATAAAAGGATTTAAAGCTATGAATGTGCCCCTGAATATAACTTTGGCAATAACCCATACATTTAGATGCACAGAGTCCTCAGTATTTCCTAACAATTCTATAATGGTAATTTCATTTCCTCTTTGACCCAAGTGATTCAGGAGGATATTTTTAAATTTTCAAGGAATTGGACTTCATTAATATTTTTAATATTAAGTATCCTATAAAGGATAAAAGCACCTCAGAAAAAAGATAAAACTCTTGCAAAGGGAAAAAATTTAAGCAGAAAACACTACTCAATGTTTAAGTAGTAAAAAGAACCCTGGCTTATATAATGCTATTCCAGTGCCACCCAAGTATATGCCCTATGGAAGGGCTACAGCGGAAGGTGACTCTGGGCATCTGAGGGGCTGCCGGGCCTGCAGCACAGGGAGAGAGGGAAAGGAAGTCTCTTCTGTACCTTCTGAAAATTTTATTATGGGCATGCATTGCCTCTTTAAAAATTGATTTAAAAAGCAAAGCCATCTCTCAATAAATGGAATAAAACCATCCCAGATATGCTGTCTAAGTATATAACCAAGTAAATTTCCATACTTTGAGATTGGTTTTATTAAGCAGACTTGGCTCCAAAATGATAAACATCTGTGGCTAGAGAAGGGAGGAGAAAAACTTAAGTTCTAACTTTGTAACTTCCAAGTTCAAAAGAATTAAAAGCTTCCAGGAAAAGGAAGTACCCAGAAGAAGAAGAAAGTTTCGTCCAGTATCAACCAGGCTACCATTTTGAAACCTGAAATGCATGAATGTACAACCGAGAAGATGGGAGGGTTCCGTTTCCCCACCATCCTCCCCTGCCCTTCCCATTTTAGGATGCTCCATCGTGTGCATCTTGGTTGCTGCAGAGTTCTTCATTAATTCTTAAAATGAATTTCAATCCCAAATCAATTCAATTAGCTTGTGATTTTTAAGTGTTAATGCCACTGTCAATTCCAATCTTTCCCATAAACTTTGCAACACCAAGTTAAAAAAGAAACCACCAACTCCACAAATCAGTTTCCTAATGTACAGGGTGAGGCAAAAATAGGTTTACAGCTGTGAGTACATGAGCTTATTCTTGTATTATTACTTACTGATTATTGCATTATTTCCCATCAAACAACTGTAAACCTACTTTTCCCCACCCTGTATACTGAAGAACTCTGTTTCCTACTTTCTGATGTCTGCAACTGGGAAGTTCTGCATATTGTTACCGCGCAGTGAAGGAGGCCAGGAAACAGAGAGCTGCACGCACGACAGATGACATTGCGTGCGGCTGCAAACACTACCAAGTTACATACTCCTGGGAGTATTAGTGAGATGTTATTTAATGCCTCATCTATTTTTTAAAAATTCATCCCATATGGATGAAAGATGAGTATACTAGCCTGAATATGGGAAAAATATAAAATGTAATCATACATCGCTTAAAATCTATACCATTTTATTCAAGGATTCAGAACATCTCAGATCACAAAGTATTAGCTCACTGCCAGCTACTAACCTCTCCACCCTAGCACTGGGACTGGAGAAGGACAGCAGCAGAAATCAGAGCCATTTAATTAAGAAACTCATACAGGGAGCCCCTGCCTGGTGTGGCTCAGTGGAATAGGTGCTGGTCTGCAAAGCAAAGGGTCACTGGTTCGATTCCTGGTCAGGGCACATGCCTGGGTTGCGGGCCAGGTCCCCAGTGGAGGGGCACATGAGAGGCAGCCACACATTGCTGTTTCTCTCCCTCTCTTTCTCCCTCCCTTCTCCTCTCTCTAAAAAACAAATAAATAAAATCTCTTTTAAAAAAGAAAGAAACTCATACAGGGAGACAGTACCTTGGAAGTTCCACTGTCAGCTCCCACAGAGGTGCAGCCCCATGGGAAGGGAGCACTTACCAAGGCTCCTCAATAGCTGAGAGGCCACAGGGTGACTCTTCCTGCTGGGAAGAGCCATCCACATGGACACCCTCAGAGGCTGGTGAAGAATGCCCAACTCTGGGGAAGGAAACAGCCCCACCTCCCTCCAACACCCACGTGCCAAACAGAGTTCAAGACTCTGCGCCCGGCCCCATTCATTCCCCTCAGTCTCGGTGAGCACAGGAGGTTGAGCAGCCACTGCTGTTAAAACAAAAGACAGATGACAGGAAAACCTACTGCCCTTTGGCCATTCCCTAGCAAAGGGGAAGTGTAAAAGTGCAGAAGGGAAAGCAGGCCAGCTGCACTAATCCCTTTTTGTCCAGCAGTAATTAATAGTATAATCCACATTTAAGATGCATTAAAGCAAAAATGCTGCATTATCAGAGAGCTGGGCACATCGCCCCCAGGCACAGCCTCCCCCGCTGACCTGCAGAACAGGTTACCTCATCTCAGCCTCCTCCTCTCAGGGGAGCTGACTCTAGACACCTCATAAAAGGATGGAGCTGGCAGCCAGCAGTCTCCGCGTGGCTGATAGGCTCCGCGTCCGTCTTCGGAGACCATGCTGCGTGCGGCCAGGCCCTCCAGCCCAGGCGCTCAACTCGAAAACGAGGAGGCGTTCAAATGAAGTCCTACTCTCTGGCTAACGTCGAACACTTTCATGTCACAAGTCCCCCAACAGATTTTTAGGTTTTAAGTTAATCCCCCCACCCTGCAGTAATGTGGTGATAATTATAAGGAAAATTAAGATGCCTTCAACTCAGTTTGGTGTTACCAGGATGTTTCACACAAATTTGGGACACCAGGTAAGGTTCTGTCAAGGACTAGGAGCCAGTTGCTGCCATCCAGGCCCGAGGGACGCCTCTCCACCACTGCCGAAACACTGTCTTCACAGGGACGCAGGCCATGAGCTCATCGGGCACTCAGCGCATTCAAGCGAAGTATTACAACCTTATGTCAGAGCCACTTGAAACTACAGGCACTTGAAGAAGGAGCCTTCTCAAATACATTTTGAAGCCACTTCTGACCAAGAACTCAATCACATCATTTTGGACAGAGATGCTACCAAATTTCACCTCGAAGTCTCCCTCATTCCCAAGGAAACCCCCTTTGCCAGACTCGCTGCCTCAGCTTTCAGGATGCGGTTCGGTTTAGCTCCACCCTCCCGAGCCACCACCTAATTCCAGGTCCACGTGGGGCTCTCCCTTCTTGCCGACTACCAGTTCCTCCACGGGACCCCTGTGCTGGGCTGCACACCAGCCCCCAACATGGCCACATCTAATATCTAGAACCTGTGAGTGTGTTACCGTATTTTGCCGTATATAATGCGCACCCATGTTTTGTGCATATAATGCATGGGATTGTTATACCCATTGTTATACCATACACAATGTGCATCCTTATTTTTCCCTCCAAACTTTGGGCAAAAAGTGCACATTATACACAGCAAAATATGGTAATTTATATGGTGAATGATGGGATCAAGTGAAGGATTTTGAGACAAGACTATCCAAGTGAGCCCAATGTATAGTAATCACAGGGGCCCCTCTAAATGGCAGCAGAAAAGTCGAAGCAGATGTGACACGGAAGAGAGAGAGGGTGTGATGTGAGAAAACGTCATGAGGCCAGCAACGGGGGCCAGGGAAGCAGTGCTCCCCTCAAGCCCCCAGAAGGAGCAGCCCTGCCAACAGCGTGGCTCTCGCCTGGTGGCAGCTTTTGCACCTCTGGGCTACAGAACTCTAAGACCATCAGCATATGTTGTTTTAAGCCAACAAATTACTCGTTACAGCATCAACAGGAAACTAAAACAACTCTTACAGGGAAAGGGGGACCGCAACAATGAACACCCCAAAGCAGGAATGGCCCCAGACTTCAGGATGAGTCGTCCTCACAGGGTTGACACCATCCCCTCCTCTCTGGACTCTAGCTAACCCCTCCCTTCTCCACCACCGAAAACTAGAACCACAGGCCCCCAATGCCATAAACTGGTATTATGTTTTAACGGGCAGTACTTAGTGGAGCATCTTAGCATAAGACAGAGAAAATCTCCCATGCTAGCCTACTACATTTGAGATTCATAAATATCCCAAGTAAACCACAGAAACAATAGAAAAAGAATAGTTCAAGAATATATGTGTACACCATTTTGATTTTATCTAATAGGAGACACGGGGCTAGCAAAAATCTACAGGGCCAAATCCCAGATCCAGAGTTCCTTTGATCAAGGAAGCCACGCCAAGCCAGCATCGCCCAAGGGATCCCACAGGTGGAAAGGAAGCCTTACTGCGATGCCAGCAGCCAGCCTGAAAAACTGGAAATCCAGGGCCCGTGCCCACTGGGCTCCGGAAGACAAAGGGAGGAGGAAGGCCCTGGAAGGTGGCATCCTGCCCACCTCAGTGGTAGCCTGGGGCCAACAGATCTCGCCATCTCGCCAGCACCTGAGAGGTGCAAGCCAGGCAGCCAACCACATCAGAAGCTGGCTGCCGGCCGGCCTGAATTGCCCAACACCTCCACAGGAGCCAGCTTTCCAGGACTGGGTTTTACATACCACACAGGTACAGGCCGCTGTTGACCCACCCGAGGCATGGGCCAGGTGGGCAGAGGAGGATGTGCTGATAGGGAGCAATCAGGGGCCTTTCTGCTTCACATCTGCCTTTATGCAAAGAACAGTTTTCTCAGTTACTCTGCAAAGAAGGACATCACCAGGGTCCTCCTCCTTCCTACTCCAGCTGACCCCAGCTTTCTTCCCATCACAGATCAGACCATCCATCCACTTAATGCTCCATACCCACATACTACTTCATTCTCCCCTTTCCACCAGTCCTACGAATCTGTTTACGCTCTCCCAGTCTAGCCCGTTCTCTTTACATTAGAAATGAACATGCTATGATGTTTAGGGTCTGGGTAACTCGGATTACTCTACAGGATTTAAACACACAAGTTCAGCCCTGGCCAGTTAGCTCAGTTGGTTAGAGCGTGATCCTGATGTGCCATGGTTGTGGGTTCAATTCCCAGTCAGGGCACCTACAGGAATCAACCAATGAAGGCATAGATAGGTAGAACAGCAGATTGATGTTTCTCTCTCTCTCAAATGAACGAATAAAAAAATTAAAAACCATAAACGTGACATTTCAGCGTACATGTACGAATGCTTTAAACAGGGTGAAGTCACTGAAAAAAAATTAGCCACCTCCACCAATCATCCCCATTCAGACTCCTGCTTAATAAAGATATAATTTTCAATAATCAAAGTCCAAGAAAAGGTGAACTCTGGCAAAATAGGTATTTAGTTTGCCCAATATCCAAAATCTTTATGTTACTTGACCTGTTTCTCTTTACCTCTTGCTTCTTCCAATGCCCCGTCAAAATAAACCAGCCCTAGAAATAGAATCCCATCTTCCTTAGCTCTTATGACTAATTTATGGACCTCCTTTAAAGCCCTCACACCAGAGCTCTGACTCCAGTCATTTCCTCCTCTTCTATATGAATGTCCATTTACGGCCACTCTGTAACCTCCACGTGAACCAAGAACGTTCTCCGCACCTCCCACGGATGTGGGATCGCGCCCCAGTGAGAGCAGGGCGGCTCTTCAGCAGAACCCCTCCGCTCCAGCGCAAGTTCACTCGGAACCCTACCCAAGTTTGGATGTGTATCCCTAGAGAGTGGAATACTCCTCACGCTTTTAAGTGCCTTGATGAAGGAACACCAATGACTGGCTCAGCAACTAGCACATGCTCGCAAGACATAATCTGTTTTTCTTTTTAATACACTCAGATTAAGAGGAATGGGGATCTTGTTTTTGTTTTTATTCAGGGGGCTGGTATGGAAAGATGTCCCAGAAAATAAACTCCGCCAGTGGCAGGAGGAAGAATACTTAAAAGGAGTATTTCTAAGTGCTCCAAGTCCTTTCCAACCCCCATCCCAACGGTTCCCCTCACCAAGCCAATACCGTTCCCCATGGCACTGCCGCAGGCTTTCCTCCCGTGTCTCGGCTGCCGTCGTGTCTAAATGCTACCTTCTCTTCTCCACGGCTGACCTGAGCCTTTCTGATCGGCAGCATAACCTCTCAGCTGGCTTCTCCAACTCCAGGGTGCGGGAAAACCAGGCCCCACACAAAGGGCATTCCCAGCTTACCAGGGAATTACCCATCCATGCATTCAAATATGCAAGTGGCTGACATACGCCAGGGACTGCCCTGTGGTCTAGGGACAGGAAGGAACAGTGAACAAACAGACGACACCTCCTGCTGCCCGCACATGCCCTGCAGGCTCTCACACCGCAGGGTCATCCCCACCGCCAGTACTTCAGATCCTCCCCTGTCCATACTTGTACTCTCTTCTTTTGGGGAAAGGATTTTTTTTGTTGGAAAGTTCTGGGGTATTTAGAAGGTGGGGGAAGGGAAGACTTGTGTTTTCCTGGGTTTTGAGCTTAGCCAAAAATTAACTTTATGCAATAAACGGTTATAACTTTAATTGACATGTTGGGGGGACCCGCTAATAAACTGACCCGTGCTTTGTGTACATTGCCATATTCTGTTCATGTTCGGGGCTGGAAGTATCTCTTTCCTTTAAAGACTAAAGCCAATCTCCACAAATTTTGAATGATGAATTCAGTTGTCAAACCATCTCCCCAATGCTCATCCACTGTAATTTTATCCCCAAAGCTGCATCTTCTCATGCAAAGGTTCTCCTCCTCCAGCCAGCCCAGAAAGTACTTGCTATCCAACTTTGCTTGTGCCCTCATGCTGGTGCCAAAGTTCCCAGCACGGCAAAGACTTTGCGCTAGCTTTCTAAGAACACGGGCCTCGGAGCCCTAGCCTCTGTTCTGTGAACTCTCATCACGCGTCCTTAGATGCATCGTGCAAGAGTCCTGCACTGCACGCTGCCACTGGACATGAAAGGAAAACGGCAGTACACCTGGCACCCTCTCATCCTGCCTCCAAAGTGTCTGGGTTAAATCCACTCGTGACTTAACACAGTCACTCCTACAAAGCAAGGACTCGGTGGCCATTTCCTTTCAGGAAGCGGCCCAATGCTGCCAAAGTTGCCAACAGCCAGTCAACGTCTGCCTCACTCTGGCTTTACCTGTACGTGCCCAGGGAAACACCCAGAGAGGGGTGAGTGAGTGAGTGAGTGAGTGAGTGAGTGAGTGTGTGTGTGTGTGTGTGTGTGATGGGTCTATAGGCCACTGCCACCCTCCCTCTGTGTCTGAACACCATCCACCAGTCCTCACCTGGGTGCCTACCAGAGGCCCCGCCCCACGCCCCTCCCAGTCTCCCTGCAGCATCAAGGGACAGCACTTTCCAGTGCAAACCTGAGCTGAGCCTGCATGACTGCCCCACACTGCCTGCATGTGCACCCTCTGATTGGCATTTTTCCTTGTGTCGACCTTGCTGTTCTAAAGGGCATAAACCTGGAGACTGACTCATCGCTACTTGCAGGAAGCAACTTCTCCATCCAGAACGCGAGCTGGTTCCTGGAGAGGTTCCTCTGGCCTCTCGTCTGTTGTCTCTTATAGCACCTTTGGGCTTTCCAAAACCCAGCCCCTTTCTCTACGTTGTTTTCAAGATCTCTTCTTCCATCTACCCACAGCTGTGACTGTTTATTTGTTGACCCCACTGATAAGAAAAATGAGAGAGCTGTCTGCCATTCCTGGCAGGGCATAACCACTTTTTAAAGAAATGTGTGTTCCAAGTGCGCTTGAGTCATATAGTGAGCCCTCTGACCTGTGGAAAGAGCTGCGGACATTCCAAGGGAATTGACTATCAGGACTCCTTATCATCGCTGAAAGATAAAACCCACTCTACCCTGCAACATCTCACATGGATCCTTCACATTCTTGGTCTGAGAGCTGGGCATGTAAGAGGCAGAGAGGATACGCCAGGAACGTGGGAAAGGCCACTGTCACCAGCACAGGACGCACCAGCAAGAGAATACTTCATTTAAAAGTTTTTAAAACAAATTTAATGAACCACAGACACAGCTTTATATTGGAAGAACACTTCCTTGACAATCAAGACCAAATCTCAGATCGGATTAAAGGGAGACAGCCTAGGGAAATCTTTTTTTTTTTTTTTAAAGATTTTTTTATTTTTATTTATTTTTAGAGAGAGGGGAAGGGAAGGAGACAGAGAGGGAGAGAAACAGCAATGTATGGTTGCCTCTCACATGGCCCTCATGGGGACCTGGCCTGCAACCCAGGCATGTGCCCTGACTGGGAATCGAACTGGGACCCTCTGGTTCCCAGCCCGCGCTGGAAATCTTAAAGAAGGCTAGCATTGTATCAAGCCATGGAAAAATAAAAGATTTAGTTCTGGTTTCTTATGAAAAATATAAAAACAAAAATTCTCCACCTTAAATTCTGAAAGGAAAACATCCTCCACACAGCCTATAAGGGCCAAGAACGGCTTCCCCACGCAGGACAGCTTCTGAAGTGCACAGGGGACGGGGGACGCGAGACCCGCAGGACAGCCAGCCCCACCGCGGCGCCTTCGGCAGCACTGCCGACCACGACTCTGCCACGAAGTTATGAAAACTGAAATCAGGTGGAACTGACCAGTTTAGAGGTCAATGCTGCATTGCACTCAGCAAGTCTTCAGTGCCCCAGTGCTCCTGACATCTTTCCATTCACGTATCTACTAACTCCGGGGTAAGGCCAGAAAATTACGGGCATGACCATTCTGTCTTACTCTATTCAAGTCTAGCTGAAGTAGGGAAAACGCTACAAAGCATTACGTGTAACTGCACAATTAACAACAGCTCAATTATGCGCCAGGAACTATGATGAACATTCTACCTGTGCTCTTTGTTTCATCCTCCTAACAACCTATGAGGTGGGTACTAGCATCGATTCCATTTTGCCCACAAGGAAATCAAAGCCCAGAGAGCCCAAGTAACTTTCCCAAGGTCACACAGCTAGGAGGCATCACAGCAGGAATCCAGTCCCTGGTGTTTCTAATGCCAGAGTCCTGGGGAGCACAAGCTAGGTGGGGTAGTCCATATACCGCTCCCGAATCAATCATGAGCATCAACGGCAAGAACATCTGGTGCATACGTGAGACAGTCCCTGCCAGGGGCTCATCTGGATTTGTTCTTCTCTAACCGCTCCTGAAACTGTTATGGAAGAGCCTGCTTGTCTCAGGAGGAGTGCAGGTCATACTCTCTGGTCCGGGCCATCAAAGGCTGAGTTCCCAGCACACACTCAGGTGCTTCTGCAGCCTCCCTCGGCCCGGACACTGAGCCACCCTGGGGTGGTAAGTAGAGAATGTCTCCCTGTAATCCAACCCCCCACCCTCCCCCAATGTTCTTCCATATCAGTGCCCTGCCTGCCCACAGGGGTTCAGATTTGAGCCAACTGCTAGGTGATCCTGCCCTTAAGACACTTCTTAAGATGCATTTGAGTTTTTCTCTTTTGAAAAAAAAAAAAAAAAAAAAGACATGTCCCCACCCTGCATACCTTGTAGAACAACTGTGAGGATTAGCTGAAAGGGCACAGGCTCCAAGGCTTTGAAAAATGAAGCCTCTTAAATTCCTTTCCAGTTTTCCTCAGACAGATACGGCACCTCTCCCTGCTATTTAGAATTAAGTAGTTAAATATTTGAGTGTCGAACTCAGAGGCCTAAACAGTGATTCTGAGTAGACATGCTCAATAAAAGGAGAGATCGATGGGGCTCAGAGCAGCGAGAACAGACAACTGAAGAGGTGGGGCTCGCAGCTGCGGGCGGAAGAGGCCGCCGCGGAGGCCACCGGCCCAGCGCACAGGGGCCCCATCCTTGCGGTACTTCAAGGCACCCTGAACTTTCTGTCCCCCCCACCCCATACACCACCTTCAAAATATATCCAGGGGGTGGCCACTTAGAGCAGGTTGAAGAGTGTCCCCCAAAATTTCATGTCCACCCAGAAGCTCAGAATGTGACCTTATTTGGAAACTGGGCCTTTGGGGGCATCATTAACTTAGTGTGAGGTCACACTGGATCAGGTGGCCCTAAATGCAATGACTGGTGCCCTTAGCAGACGAGAGGAAACACACGCACCCACAGGACGATGGAGACGGGGACTGGAGGGATTCGGCTACAAACCTAGAAATGCCAAGGGCTGCCGGCAGCCACGAGAGGCTGGGAAGGATCCTCGCCTGGAGAGGCTGCAGGGGGAGCCCGGTCCTGCCAGCACCTTGATCTCAGACTTTTAGCCTCCAGAACAGTGAGAGATCAAATTTCTGTTATTTTAAGCCACTCAGTTATGTAATTTTTTGTCACAGCAGCCGCTGCACCACGCGGGCCTGGCTGGAGCCACCTTTTGCTGGCTGGCTACAGTCATCTCCCCTGGTCCCCTTGCTTCCTGCCCTCACCCCAGCACAGCTGCTGAAGGGAACCTGTCCCACCCGAGTCAGATCAGTCACTGCGGGGGACAAATCCCCTCCAGTGTCCCCTCACTGACAGCAGATGGGAAACCTTCACCGTGGCCTTGGAGGCCCTCCAGATCTGCTCCTTCCCTTTACACACTGCTCCAGGCAGCTGGCCTCCCGCAGCTCCTCAGACACACCAGGTGCACCTCTGAGGATTTCCGAAGGAATCTTCCCCCAGTCTACTCGTACGCCGCCATCTCATGAGGCCGTCTTCACCCCCACTTAACCTGCAAACCACCACCCTCCGCAGCACCCCATAGGCCCTCACTTGCCTTCTCCCCATAGCATTTAACATACTAATTATGTATATTGAGGGCAAGAGGGAAGTATAAGACCCATGAAGACAAAGATGTTTCCTTCGCTGTGCCCCTACCCCCACCCCGCCATTGCGGAATCATCAGCCCCTAGAACAGTGCCCAGCACACAAGCAGTTCAGAAGTTCTCAAACACTTGACAAGGGAGTGGATGAAAGGTCAAGGACAGGAAGAAGCCTGAGGCCCACAGGAAGTGGCAGCAGGGAAGGCAGCCTGCGGAGAGCCCAGATCCTGGGAGCTGTGGCCGTGGCCAGCAGGCGGGCAGCAGGAGGAGCCCGCGTGGTGGGAGGTGGGAAATTTGGGGTGTCGGGGAGCCACGGGGAGCCCCTGATCCGGAGAATGAGGGGCAGAAAACACAGCTGGGCCTCTTGACTTCCGCACTCCACCATTTGAGCGACACAATCCACTGGGTGGGGGGCTGTCCTGGGCACTGCAGGAGGTTTAGCGGCATCCCTGGCCTCCACCCACCAAAAGTCAGCAGCACCCCCCAACCCCCAGCTGGGACAACCCCAAATGTCTCCAGACTGTGCCAAACATCCCTGGCATGAGGGCAAGACACCATCATTCCCTCCTGAGGAGCACTGAAACAGAGCTCGAATCCACGCGCAGTACACATGCGTGACCACAGGAAGTGCATGCCCAGAGGGGCCAGGCAGGTAAGAGATGTGAGTGAGGTGACCAGGTATAAGGCTGCAGGGAGTGACAGGGACCTACCCTGGTGACCTAAAAAGTTCATGCCCCTTCTAAGAACTGTCCTGGTCTAGCGGCCTTTTGCCCTGGAGGCCCAGAAGTGCCAAATCCTCCCCCACTTTTTCTTCAAGAGAAGGGTCCAATTCAGATTTCTACATTAAAATATGACAATTTTTTAAATGTGGTAGGTACTGAACAAAACATGCGCAGGCCAGGCTTTGCCCACAGGCCACAACTTTATCATCTCCGGCACAGAGGCTCCCTGGAGGTGGGAAGACACAGGTGGACAGGAGCTCCATTGGGAACTTACAATTCAGCCACAAGGGGACAGGGCCTGGACTAGGCCTCAGTGAGAGATGAGTATGAAAAAAGGGCTGCACCTCAAAAGTGGAAGGTGAACTAAGGTGAGCACTCCAGGAAAGCTCCCCAAACATCACTGAAACACATGCCAGCGGGCCACAAGTGCCAAAATAACAGCCACAGGCTCTGGAGAGTCTCGTGATCAAAATAAATGCAGCAAGTTCCATCCTTAATCCTAGAAGGTGTAGGAGCCTGTGCCCACGTGACCCTAAGTCTGGAGCCCAGCCTGGGCAAAGCCAAAGTCTCTGCATCTTTACAACCAGCCTGGCCACCACTCAATCCACCCAAAGCACCAGCCCAGGACCAGCCAGATCGGGCGCAATCAGGGCCATGTCTCCGTGCTGAACGAGAGCGCTTCCCATGGCCCGAACAGGTCCAGCTGCCTCCTGGGGTCACTCCCGTGATGCTCTGGACAGCAGCTTTCTCCCTGTTCATGCAGAATCTCAGGCCCCTAAGGCATCCTTCAGGACAGTTCCTTGGTATTAAGGAAAACCAGGGCTTGGAAAAGGGATAAGGCAAGCAGTTTGAAGCCTGCTGGGATCAGAGCTCAGGTCCTCAATCTCAAATCCACCAGGTACACCTGGTGCTGTCTGCCACCACTTACACCAACAACCCCAGGAGAAGGACGGTCCAACAACACACACCGGCGTCTGTCCAAAGGCAAAGTGGCCATCTCTGTTGGACTGTGACAGAGGCAATGAAGCGCTTAGAGACACCTCCACTTCTGGACAGACTTGCTGGGGGGACGCCGCTCCTGTGGCCCCACCTGCAAACTGAGCAGAACCACTTCCTGTGAGCACTGTCGTCTTCCCAGAGAAAGTCGTCCCCCAGCACGGCAGATGCGTAACCGTGATTAAATACCACCACCCCCTGCACGGTGCTCCATCAACAACAGCAGAGGCTCAGGCTGCTGCCCACTCGTTCACATCCTATGCTGGGACCAATCCAGGTTGTTGGAGAAAAGGTAAAGCCATCAGAGCCTCCTAATCTCACCTCCAAGCAGCTCTGCTTTGCTTGGTATGAACGATAACCGAGTCTCTGGAAGAGGAAGGAGGAGGCTGGGTGAGGGGGGATGGGAGGAGAAGGGAGGGACAAGGAAGGAGTGAGGCAGGACAACCTCCCCATTGGGGAGACACTTCTGGACTGGAGGCAGCGACTCCACAGAACTGATGGCCAGTCTGCACAGAGCCTCGTGAAATCCCACAGGCCAAGGCTTCCTCCTGCCCCCCGCCCGCCACCCCCGCCATGGGCGATGGGCGCCGTCGGCAGCAACTGGGAGTCGGAGACCACCTAACCTTCGCAACACAAGCCTCACGTGTCCTTCGACAACCTCCACGTGGTGGCTGCAAGGAGACCAGGTAAGACGCGCTAAGAGACGTCTGGACTGGGTGCCAAGGCATGGGAATGCAGAGACAGAATCAAAGTGCACTGGCATGCAGGGGGGCCGGCGGGGCCGGCGGAAGCCGAGGGCTGGGCACCCCCAAATCGCCATGTGCTAGGTCCCGCCTCCCAGAGGGAGTTACTCTGGTTTGCGAGCTGATTATCTGGAGAAGAATCTGGGATCTGAAGGCATCTGAACGACTTGGCCATGTGAAAACACTGTAAATCAAGCCGCCAGACACTCCGCAGACAGACTCCACATGAGTAGTTACAGAAGGAACAGAGTGTTCGACAGAGGCCCATCCCGGCAGCCCTGGAGCCACACGCCCCCGCCCCCCGGAACGTGGGCACGGCGTGGCCCTGCTCCCTCACCCTGGGTCCCACGGGGGCGGGGAGGTCTCTGCTCCCACACAGCAGATGCAGACACCCGCCCAGCCCCTCAGCTCTCTCCCACATATGATTTCCTCATGTATCCATTTTAAGGAAGGAACTTTTTTATGGAGAGGAGGAGAAAGTTCCCACATGCAGAAAACCCACACCCCAGGGAGGAATGGAGGGAGGGCCATTTAGCACTTGTTGAAAGAAGACGAGCACGAGAGCGATTAGGAAGAGAAGAAAACGTCCTGTCAGCTCTGAAAGTTAAACAGGACTCTCTCCCACATCACCACCCCACCCTGCTCCCTCTTCCAACCGGGAGGCAGCCACCCAAGGCAGGAGAGGGCCCAGGGAAGGGGCGGCCGCTCCATGGTAGCTTGCAGGAGCTCCACCTCTGGGAATGGATTTGATGTCAAGTGTCAGCAAGTAAATTGCTATTGGCTTCTCAATAAGCAGCAGTAGTGAGCTAAGTGTTTCCCCGTATTGTGCGGGCTCTCGCCGACTCGATACGGTGGTATTGACAGCACAATCACACGGTAATCCAGGCTCCACTAATACCTACACTTCCTCAATGAAAATACACTTTCCACTTGGACATCAGCCCATTAGCTTTGGGCTGGAATCTCCGGCCTCCCTCCTCCCCCAACCACCCCTGGGCCCTGGAACCGGCATCTCGCCCCCCCCAACACCCCATGCGAACACCCCGCCCAGCGTATTGTCAGGGCCTAACCCAAAAGATAAACAGTCAGAGACCTACAGGAAAAGGCTTGCTCTCCCCATCCATAAATCACTGGTGGGAAGGAAAGAAAAGCGATCCAACTCTTTAAGGATAAAAATCTCGGCAGTCACTGAGGAAAATTGATGTTCCTTTGCAAAGCAGAAGATGTTCGCTCTGGGAAGATACGTACCTTCGAGTTTTAAGAGAGACAAAGAAACTCCACCTTCGGCCACCACGACACAGGAGTAAGACAAGACACACGATCGCTGCCAAACTCCGACTACTGAGCCAGGAGCGACGGGTCCACCAGGAAAAGCCTCGGGTCCTCGCAGCCTAAGTGGGTTTGCACACTAGAGGGTCTGCCAGTCTAAGAATCACTGTGCAAGTGCAGCCTATTTTTCAAACCCATTTCCGATCCATTTTCATCTGATTTTTGCAACACCCTAGAGTAGGCAAGGGACAAAATTTTATTTCAGAAACCAGGAGAAGAGAGGAGTGAGCTGACACAGAACGATGGATCTGAGATCAGAAACTACTTGCACAGGAGCCAGGCAAGCATCTGCGGCTTTGCTGGCCACACGGTCCGCGGCAACCACTCCGCTCTGCCGCTGTCGGTGACAGCAGTCACGGGCCAACGCAAATGAACAAGCCAGGCTGTTTCCAAAAAAACCTCACGTATGGACACACGTACGAATTTCACATCTCTTCGTGTGCTGCAAGACACCATTCCTTGTTTGATCCCCCTGCACCCCCCGCCATTTAAAAACGTAAAAACCATTCTTAGCTCGCAGATCATAGAGAAACGAGGCGCGGGGTCGGATCTGGCCCACAGGCTGCGGTCCGCCAGTCCCGGACCACCAGGAGACTAGGGAATGTCTGAGACCACCACAGCGCCAAAAAAGAAAAATCAAGACCATTCTCAGGCTCTTTAATATTAATCATCTTGTCCAGTCAAACTGCTTGATGCTCAGATGCCAAATCTAAAGTAACGCCTGCCCCCAGGCGGGCGGCAGCAGCTCGGCGACCCCTCGCGTGCTGCGCAGTCCGAAGTCTTCAGCGGGAACACCGCCTCTTCATGGGAATTTCTGCACATATTTCGAAGTTAAGAAACTTTCTGCAAACTCACAGTATATACCCAAGCCACCACTGGCTTAAACTGCTAACTGCAGATGGCCTTTCCAAACCCAGCAAAAGCCCTTAAATACAGGGGGCCGTGACTCTGCCCCCTGCCACCGCCCCCCACGCCCACCGCAAGGAAGGAGTTTTGGGCTGTGTTCAGTAAAAAGAAATCTGGCCAGAAAGAGGTTAACGCCCTTCCAGGGCTGCGATCTGATAAATGGCTGCGCAGAAAGCAGGTTCCCTCACTGTGAGATATGATGTCACTAACCTTTATTGATCCACTATCAGAGAACTTTGCTTATCTCTCTCCTGTGATATACTGCCCCTCCTGCGCTCAACTAGTGTTTAATACACTGCCGGGTGCCCCGCGCTCCTCATCGCTCAACACTGTGGAGCGAGCCTGCCACGGGGACCCGTGTTTTACAGCTAGGCCTCGCCAGCTCGGAAGGCTCCCTGAGACAGTGGGGAGGAGACACCCACCTCCTGCCTCCTGCTTCCGGCCGGCTGCCAGGTCCCAGACACACCCCGACAACAGGCCAGGGAGACAGGATGGGGCTTGGCCCCTCTGAGCTTCTCCTCCTTCTTAAAGCTCAGCTCCAGCTCCACCAAGTTCTCACTGTCCTGCTTGTACCACAGAGACAACTGCCAGCTGACCGACCACCTTCATGCAGCGGAACGTGAGCACCTCCAAGTCCGCCCTCCTGTTAGAGACATGAGTTTCTGGTTTTCCCCTCCCAGAGAATCAAGACCTCAGTCCACCAGGAGGCGGAACACACTGCCCCTCGAGGTGCCTACAGTCCTCCCAGAAGACCCACGCCAGGAAGAAAGCCAGATAACACACGAACCCAGGCATGGCCAGCCAGGCTCAGATGCCAACAGATAACAGGGTTCCACGGCTCGGGGCAGCATGATGCTGAAGCTGCCACACACTGGGCTTGGTGTCTGTCCTCTTTCCCTCCTCCCAACCCACAGACAAACTGCGCAGGCTGCCACACCCGAAGGCGGGAGCGTCGGCCAGCACCAACTCACAGGGGAGACTGTTACAACAGAGGGCGCAGAGCTGGCATCAGACCCCCTCCCTGCACCCGCACCAACCTCAGACACCTAGGAGGAACTCTGGAGCTCAGCCAAGACCCCACCTGTTGCCCCTGGAGGAGCCTGAGGGCAAGGCTCGGCTTCTCCTGCCCCATCCCTGCACTCGAGGGGCCTGGGCAGCCAGGGAAAGTTGCTCGCCCTTCCACTGCCCCTGGGCACCCAGAATTTGCCTAATTGAACATTAACAAGTTGCTACAATAAAGTTCCTCTGTTGCAAGCTAGAAACACAACAACAGAAGTCTTGTTACAAACTGCTCTCAAAGCCAGGCCTCAGCCTCGACAGGTGTGAACAAGATTTAAACACCTCCTACAATACAATGCCATCCAAACAAAGGGAAAGTCAATCCCAACCTCCTGGGGTTTCTTCTTGTCTAACATCTTCTTCACTCACTCAGTCCAAGGGAGCCAAGCCCTCTCCAGGCCCAGCCGGCCGAGAGCAGACCCAAGCAGCCCTGAGCCTCCCTTCACTACCTTGGGCAGGCTCCATGGGTGGTTTTGCAAAGCCTTGGCTGAGACCAGGAGACCAGTCAACACCTCACACCTGGTCCTGGGCCCCCCTGCACCTTCCATCCCCTCACTCAGTCAGCCAATGAACTTCCCTGGCAAGCCTTCCACACTATCTGACCTCCCCAGCTCACCATCAATCAACCTCTCCAACTTGAAAGGTAAGGAGAGGCAGAGGAGGTAAAGGGAGGAAGAGGAAGACAAGAAATATGCCCAGGTCACAGGGTCCAAGCTCTCCTAAAGGGCACACAGGCACCTCCTAACGCATCTTTCCTCAGAAGGAATGGGGCTCCTGGACTGGATTTCTCATTAAAAAAAAAAAAAAGTTTTTTTTAAGTGCAGCTCAAGGTAAGAAACACATGAGAAGTACGCATTGGACACGGAAAGGAATTATCCCTCCCATTGATTTTTCGCTCTGGAGTATTAGAGAGAACACAGCATTTATCTGGAGATTTCTTCCCCAAAGCCAACCACATAAACGGGACTTGAAGGGAGCTTATCAGACAAACGATCTGCTCCAACAGCCGTCCTAGAAAGTGGGCATCCCAGCAGGGAACTCGGGGAGCCCCACTGTCCCTGCATGGGCATCTTCAGGCAGCTGTTCCTGCCACTCAGCCTCAAACAAGTGAGCGCGACAGCGGAGAGGGGAGCGACAGAGGAGACCACGGGCCAGAGTTCCAATGGACACGGAAAGGAATTCTCTCCCCCTCACTGCTCTCTCCAATGAGACCTCAAGATGACAACAAACAAAATCCAAAAAAGCAGCCAGCACATACGCCTTTCAGTGGGGCCACTCTTCCTGTCTTCTTTCCTACGAGCTCTTGGGCATTTTTAAAGAAGCGAGAAACACTAGTAACCCAGCTTTTAAGCCAAACTTCCGTTCTCTTCCAGGCTGCCGACAATTTTTAAAAGTGAGAGACAACCAGGGAAACCTCCGAGAGCAGCTACTACCCTCAGCTTCCTCTACCTCCAGACTGGGGGAGCAAATCCAATGGTCAGCGCAGCCTGCAGACTTGCTACAAAAGGCACGTGGCCACCATGATGGAATCTGTTTTCTGAAATTTTCACTAATGAACCCTGCGGCACGAAAACAGCTCCTACGCCGGAAGTCAGGCTGCCTCGTTTTCCTCCACGCTCCCCCTTTTCCTCACAGAGAAGCAAGGCAACTGCCCCCAACCCCGTGGAAGGACAGCAGCCCGCTCGCAACAATGAAAAAAGGTTCAAAGGCTCAAGTCCCCTTTCCAGGTAGCGGGGAGGATGTAATTGGTGAGGCAGGAGATTAGAAATATCAGCAGGCTCTAAGTAAGACTTTAATTTACTGGCGGATCAATAGAGCCAGGGTTATATTGGCAAAGTGTCTACAGCTCTATTGACTCACGCAATGCCTCTTATCAATTTATCAGAAATCTGGAAGTCAGAAGATATTGTTTGAAGGGAAGAAGAGAGAAAAAGGAAGAAGAGCCTGGGAGCATGAGACAGGAGCCTGCGCAGGCGGCAGTGGGGGTCCCGGTGACGGACTTGGGGCAGAGCCGTGCGCCAACAGGCCTCCTGGAGGGGGGCCGGTAACGACACAGCTCAGAGCTCGTCAGCCCCCCTTACACAGCCCCTCCACCTTCTCCCCTCAGCCCTTGCATGCGAGTCCAGTCCCCGTAAGCCTGGGATTCCGAGGAGAGGGGGGGAATCCTACCAAAGCAGAAGCTGTTCATTTATTTGTCTGTTTCCATAAGGAGCAACTCCTGCCTTTGGGTCCAATGATTCTCGTCGAAGCTGCAGGAAGTTCACGTACCAACCCCCCATCCCTTTTTTCATTTTTGCGTCCTAGTGCCTCTTCAGCTCTACCTCTGCCGGAATTCTTGGTCTCAGCCTCTTTTCCGCCAACCCATAAGAAGATTTCTTATGTAAAAGGGATCTCAATCCCCGCATCCCAACACACTCAAGGGGTCACATCGGCACCTGGCCTCAAGAAGCATAAAGAAAATATACTCAAGTTCTATCAATCCTCATACAAGGACACGGAAGAGTTTTTGCAAATAATTAATCTTCATCTGGAAAAGTTTCTGAAATATCTCAGGTAGGTAACAAAATAGCTGGGGTGGGGGGACTGGTAAACATCAACCTTCATCAAACCTAAAGTGGAGGAAGGACACAGGAAGACACCCGTCCCCCGAGCATTTCTGTCAGGTGACTCTAGGGGGCCGGTCACGAGGAGACAGGGGGGCAGGGCCCTCCGGTCATCCTCAGGCCAAAGGGAAGAGCAGTTTCACTTGGTTTGGAGGAACCCCGACCTGTTTTGACAATCCATTTCGGTCCTGCCTCATACAACAAATTTCTGCTTAATTGCTGTTTTGTATTTCGTTGAGACATCAAGTAAACAGTACTTAAGTGTTTCCAGACAAAAACAATAACTCGCTAATGACTAAGGCACTGCTAATTAAAATGTCCCTGTGATGGCGTGACTGGACTGGCAGCCACCGCAAGGGACAGAACTGCCCGGGCCTTCAACGCATGAACCAGGACACACATGAGGCAGAGAGGCGTGGCGATCCTTCCCTCTGCAGGTCACATCGGCCTTCTGGCTGCAAAGAAGGGATCCCCTCACTGGAACTGGGGGGGTGGGGGAGGAGCGGGAGGAGTTGAAAGTGGGAGTGGGGACTGGGACTTCACAAGGAATGCCAGACCCCTAAACAGAATGTACGTTCTAGAACCTTGTGGGTAAAGTGGCCTGGCGTGGCTTCAACACTTTGAGTTCCCATGTTTCCCTGGAAAAAAAAAAAAAGTACAAGTCCTACCTGGTACGGGAGAACGCAGGACAATGTATTAAACTGACCTAGAGACCACACTTCTTAACGGGATGAGGGTCCAAAAGCAAAAGTTCTCTATTACCCTTTACACAACAAAGAAAGATGCATCAAAGGTGCCCTAGACCACCTGACCAGTGTTAAAATATTAGTTTAAACAAACAGTCAAGGTTCACAAGTGCATCTTACGAACTAACAGGAACATAGGAAACTTCTTTCTCCCCAAACAAGAGATCCGAAGAACTAGACTCCTCATAATAGAAGCTTTGCTCTCTGTTGTATTAAACTTTCGGCCCTACAGATGGGGGCCTCCCAACATCACTTTTTAAATCTCAGCATTCAAAACCGAAAAGAAAAGAAAGGGAAGCAGCCCAGTCCTGTAGCTTCACCGAGGAGGGGGATCTTCCTCCGGGCAGGTTAAAGACCTGCAAGCTGCTAGTTAGCATCAGGGTGGGGGTGGGGGGTCATTGAAACTGCAGGGGCCTAATACCCATTTGTATTCACACTCAGACCCTTTAGGGATAGAACATCAGAGAGGCTGAACTGTTTACATTCACCTAATGCTCAAGTAAACAAATCAGAGCCTGAGTGGAGGGGTTCCCGGCTGGGCTGCGGCCAGACCCCCTCGGTGCAGGGGAGCGGGATGGGGAACGCAGGAGAAGGCTGCGGCAGCCACTCTCAGCGCTGCAGACAGACAGAGGCCAGGCTCCCTCCCCGTCCCTTGATGCTCTGCTCTCTGAGCCTGCGCCCTTCCCGGACCCCACTGAGAGCCCATTTTCATTTACTGATTTTGTTTTTTTCAGAGAGAGACAGAGTTGTTGTTCCACTTACTGATGCATCCACTGGTTGATTCTTGTATGTGCCCTGGCCCCAGCGATGGCACCTGCAACCTTGGCTATGGGAGCAATGCTCTAACCAACGGAGCTCCCCAGCCAGGGCAACAGAGCCCATCTCGACTGGGCCCTCAGAGGCCATCAACGCTTCCAGAGGAAGATAGGGAAGCTGACAGAGAAAGGACCTTCTCTCTCCTTCCAGGAGAGTGGGAGGGGGAGTTTGAGTATGGCAAGAGCGCCGCCCCGCTCCTGGCTTCCAGTCGGCCCCACAGCATCATCAGGCCAGGCAGCCCAGAACCAGGAGCTGCGCGGTGTCCCAGCACAAGGCCTGATCATATCCTCTAACCATGAACGCTTTCAACTTGACTGGGAAGGCGGTTGGGGGGTGGGGGGGAGGTTTCCTGGCACTCCTTTTAAATGCAGATTTGAACTTTTCACCCGGGGTCAGACAGCTGCACTCCTCTGTCCCCAGCAGAGGCCGCGCTGGGGGCCACTCAGAGCTCACACTTTCACAGCTTTTTCCTGCCGGCACAGGCGCCGCCTGTTGAAGGAACCAGATACCTCCCTCCCTAAACCCTCACACCCACGCCGGTCTCTCAGCTTACCGGGGGCACAAACCCCACCGTCCTCCCGAGGAGGCCCTCTCGTGGGCAGAGGCTGGCGAGGTGCTCTGGGCCCAGCAGCGTCTAAGGGAAACTGTCCTCGTCACGTGCAGCGACTAAGAAATGCTAAGGTCAACGGTGAGAAACCCCAGCACTCAACCGCGGCTCTGAGAGGTGGGGTATCCTCTGTGGGACTTGGTGGCCTGCTGGCAGAAGCCAGGGGCCACCTCCCTTGCTCTGTACTCATAAAAGCTGTCCTGTTGGTGGGACTCACTGTCATCCAGCTTTGAGAAGTCACTGCAGGACTTACCAACAGAAACATAAGAATAGCCTTTAAAAAAATAAAAGTCTAGGCTGGAACTTCTTGCCTCTATCATATCCTTTATCCTCACCTGCAAAGTGGTTTCCCACTTTTCCTCACCACTCTCTGCCCCTTCCTTTTTCTCCACCTCCAACCAAAGGTGTTCACGGCCCTCAGCTAGGGAAAGAGGTTCCACTGTGTGTAATTAAGATAATGGGGGAAGTCAGAAACCCAGTAAACACCAAGGGAAGAGGAGAGGTGGTTTCACGTGGGGACTGCTGAGGGGGTCAACAGGTCCTGCCCTGCACACAGGGCCGAGGGGAGCCTCCAAAAGAAAGGCCCCTCCCAGCAACTCGCCCAACCAACCAGGAGGCCTGCGTGACGCCAGAGAGGAGAGTGGACAGATTATCCATGTGCCCAGGTCCCACATTCACGGGACCCCCATCTAACCACAAACTAGTAAACCACCACGGACAGGGTGAAAGATGTATTCCTAGCCTTCCCACAGCCCTGCCAGTCAGTGATTTCACAAATAAAGAAGGGGTTACACAGAAAGCCATGACACCGTTGTAATGAACCACCGCACTCACTCAAACGAGGCCGGTCCTGCCTGTTCTCCCCCTGCCCCCACCCAGGGTCTGGCCCCCCTCGCTGCCACTGCCGCCATTCTTCCCTGGGAAAGGCCTCCAAGGCCTGGTGGACACCTCCGCCTCCCACCTGCAGGCTGTGACGCAGCTCACAAGCCGCTGGCACAGCAGCACCGCGTGTCTGCCTCCTAACAATCCCAGGAGGATGTCCGAGGAGCTGTGCAGCTTTTACGGAAGAACCTGGGCAGACACAGCCATACCCCCAAACCCCAGCAAATGGAAGCAACTGGTCACCAGGGGCAAGGGTGACTCAGCTCCACCCACCCGCCCAGCGTCTCAGGGGTCAGGGCGGCCCTGCCTGTCCAGCAGGAAGCCACCAGCCCCTGGTGGCCACAAGGCCTATGAAAGGTGACTGGTCCAAACTGAGAGGTGTCATAAGCACAAGGACACACAGAGTGTGTTTTTAAACAATGTAAAATGTCTCGCTCATAGTTTATATTGATGTTAAACATTTCAGATACAGTGAGCTAAATAAGTATCTGCTTGAAATTAATTTCACCAGTTCCTTGTTAACTTTCCAAGGTGGCTCCTAGAGCACCGTAAATGACGTAAGTGGCCACACTGCATTTCTATTGGACGGCACTGTTCTAGAACCACGGCCTTGCAACTTCGGACTCAGCCAGGAGTAACGGGTCCTTGAGTGTGACCGAGACCGAATTTTTTTGTCTATTTTGACCATCCCCTCAAAGACGCAATGCACGAACTCCCAAAGCATACTTTCAATTATGCTGGAAAATGGTGGTTCCAGCTAACCTGTTGCAAGTGTAAGTTAAGGGGAAAAAAGGTGAAAGGTCAGATGAGTGTTAGAAGTTAAGTTCAGCCCCAGCTGGCATGGCTCAGCGGACTGAGCGCCAGCCTGCGAACCAAAGGGTCGCTGGTTTGATTCCCAGTCAGGGCACATGCCTGGGTTGGGGGCCCGGTCCCCACTGAGGGGTGAGGGTGCATGAGTGGCAACCACACACTGATGAATCTCTCCCTCTCTTTCTCCCTCCCTTTCCTTCTGTCTAAAAATAAATGAATAAAATCTTAAAAAAAAAAAGTTCAGTGAAATGGTGCATCGCCTCCAAAATGTTATCCATTACTTCTAAGACCAATAGTTTGCTTTAAATAATAATAGCAATAGGTTGTTAATTGTGGCTAAATACAAGGATTACCTATTAAAAGACCTGTCACATAGTCCAGCTTGATTTCTCACTCTCAAGAGCAGAGTTCTCTCCTTTAACTGCCCTTTCCACAGCATGCGCCCAAGCAGGAGCCTGGTAACCCGCCCCCCCAACGCCCCCCCCCCCCGCACTGTTGAGTGGGTGGGAAGGGAAGGGAGAGAAGGGAGATAACACAGAAATGGCCCCTTTCCTATTAGACCTACACTAGGGATCACAGGCCAGTCTCATTTCTCCATGTAAATGCACTTTTTAGCCACCTCCTCGTGGAAGAAAAGCTGCACAGATGCGAAAGGCCCGTCCTGGGGTACACAATCACAGCCATTTGCATTCCTCCGGCGGCCGGATTAGCCCAGGAATGTGTGCTGCAGCTTTGTTGGGGGGGGGGAGTTAAGGAAGAAAGGAATGGAGGGCGGGTTTCTCCCTGGTTCGTCCATCCGAAGCTCTATGATACACTTCCACTTCTCTGAGAGTCAGAAAGTGGAAATAACTCCTGCTCGGGCTTTTGAAAGAAGGGGAGGCTGAAAAGGCCAGGGAGGGGGTGTGGGGCGAGGAAGGCCGTGGGGGGAGGGGAGGGGAGCTGCATGAATTAGGGGAACTGCCCCTCCTGGTGCTTTGATCCCCTCGGTCGCTAGGAGAAACCAACTTTTCTCCTTGGGTTAATCAAAACCAAATTACTCAGGAATGTGGCAGGACAGGTCTGAGCTTCCAGGTCCCTTTGTCTTTGAGGATTTAAAATGAAATAATTTTTTAAAGCAGATGGCAGTGCCTTATGGAATAGGTAAAATGAAGTCTGACAGAACCTAGACCACATCCTCAACCCTCAAAAAAATATATATACATAAATCTGCTATAATCGATTGATAAAGAAGTTATTAAGACTAAAGCCCCAAATCGAAGAACATTCTATTTTATTTTATCGCCCCCAGAAGAGTCCCCAAAACTATACCATGTCAAAGTGAAAATAAGAAACAGAGCAAGAAGTAAGCAACACCCAGATTATAAAATGCATCATGAAAAGCAATGTCTGGCCCTCCACCACACCCCCCACCCCGCCCCCCAGCTCAGGAACACGCTTTTTCCAAGAACAAAGCTTGGAAGTATTTTTCGATGCAAGGTTCTTCCTTGGGAATACTGGGGTAGGAAGGAAAGCATCCAGTCATTATTCAAATGCATCAATCAAATCCGTGGTGACTTTGCAAACTTTGGGATGTCTTTAAACTATGAGATGCACCATGGTCAGGGAATGACTCAGTGCAGGAGGGATGAAAGGATCCCACTGGGGGACAGAAGATACCACTGCTCATCTGCTGTCCAGAAGAAGCCAGGACCTCAACCCCCCAACCTCCCCCGTTTACTAGGACAGTGTGCTTGGGTGTGCTGAACGAATGCAGTTTCAATAACGCGAGAGGCAACAGGAAAAGGCTGACCTCAGAGATGAAAGAAACTTGGGGCTCAGAGCTCTGTTGAGGCCTCCACACCTCCTCCCAGCTCACATCTCTGGCAGGCTTGTGGCCCGAACGGGTGTGGGCCCACACTCCAGGCTACTGGAAACTCGGCGACGCAACACCCCACTGCACATTGTTATTAGGGACAGCAAGGAGTGACACGTCCCAAGGCACCCAGGAGCAGTAATATAAACAGCTCTTTGTGAAGTATGAAATGCCACTATGCTTCACTGCAAAACCTGATCAGCCCTCACTGCCCCCCCCCAAAATGATAAAATAAACAAACAAGAATACCACCAGTTAAGCTTCAAAGACTGGATTCAAAAGATAAAATGAGGCCAGCACACTGGCCGCACTACCAGCTTGCCATAAATTGTATCTGGCCCCAGGCCTACGGTTATCTGGGGGGTAGCACCAAAGTAACTTCTAAAATACTCTTCACCTTATCTTTAGGCCCAAGCACACGCATACATCACCCGTCTTAGATCTCTGCCATTAGTGGTCCATTTAGATTTTCCAAAACAAGGTCATCCTGGTAGGCCCTCCCCCTGTTTCCGGTCACAGCTGCGGACTTTCACCCCCTTCTCTAACAAAAGGGACCTTGTACACAAAATTAACCCGAACCATTAGTCTTTGCGGTGTGAGAGAGTACACTGAGCCCTCGGAATATTTACCCTCCTGCCAGGCCGGGCCCAGGGTGCCGCCCGGAGGGCCTCCCCCACAGAGGCTGGCAGCGCTTCCGCAGAGATTAGAGGCCCGGCTCCCTCGGCCTCGCCACACCACGCTGCAGCTGTGCACCCAAGGCCCTGCTTTTCAGAAAATAAACACAAAGCCCATTTTTTTTTGTTGTTGTTGTTTTCTTTAAGAGAGAAGGAAAAACTTTCTCCCAGACTCAGGACCTGTAGAAAACAGTTTAAAAGAGCCAGAATCATCCTAGGTACTGCTGAGCTCCCCAAGATGGGAGCCAGCAGCCACACCTGGTCCCCACGCACCGGAAATGCAGCTGGTCCCAACTGCTGAAACAGGAGCGTCCTGGCGATAGTGCAGCTTGCATAAAATATATGTCCAACTTCATTCCAGCTATCCCTTTTCTCACGTGGCGAACAGGACCACTGGAAAACGTACGGTTACTTACACATGGGGCTCAAGTTCTACTTCTGCGGGTGGTACTCTAGAGGATGAAAATGTCACAGCCTCCAACACAAGCCCCTTGCCATGCCCTCAAAGGAAATGCTTAATTTTTAAATGCTAAAAAGGCCAGCAAATTAAGCAAATGGCAGTATTCGATGTCAGCTAGGTCAAATCACAAACTCAGAGGACGTCTAACTTGAAAGAGGCAATAATCTCACATCCTTTTAGCCAAGAGAAGCAAACACAATCTCTCTCCCAGTGATTCTCTACCGGGGGCCATTCTGCCTCCCCAGCAGAGAGCGGGCGACTCCCGGGGACTCTGCTCTGACTGTCAGGGCAGGGTGCGGGGTGCCACTAGCATCCAGTGCAGACGGTCTGGTGGACAGGATGCTGCCTAACACCCACCGGTGCACAAGTCGGCCCCCTCCGCTAACAGAGAATTATCAGGCCCAATATGTCAGCGGCGCCAGGACACGACAGGAAGGCACTGGACTGGAGGCCCAAGCAAGCACACGCTCAGTGCTCAAATCTCCAGGGGCAGAGGGCTGAAGGGGCGTCTCTCTACAAAATGGCTTCTCTGCAGGTCCCAGTAGTAGCAAGTTTTAGTGGGATAAACAATGTGGTATAAGGGGGATAAATGGTAATGGAAAAAGATAATAAAAACATAATCCTGTTTTTAAAGTATAAAGTAAACAATGGGAGCAAATACAAATAATAATAATGAACACGTTCAAGCTCTATTCCGTTTCTCCCCAGACTGAGGACTGAGTGTCAAGGGTTGATGGGTCTGGACAGGTCTGGTTTTTCAAGCTAGCAGGGGAGAAAAAAAAAAAAAAAAAGAGTTGAAAGCTCAGAGCACTGTGAGCCAGACCCCACTGCACACAGAGTGACACCTCTCAGGGAGCATTTGAATTGGGCAGCCGCTGGCCTGCCCAGTTCCCCACCCCTGACCGCACAGGTTCCTGTGACCGGTGACAGAGTAGCAGCGGAGGGACTGTGATTGGGCCTGCAGGGGCAGGAAGGGAACAGGTCAACGGCCGGAGGAGGCGAAGACAGGAAGAGCAGAGATGAATGGGAACGGCCCCTTTCGCAGAGCCAGGCTGGGAGGCACTGCAGGAAGGGAGGGGGGCGGGGAGGGCACATGATAATTAACTCAGCAAGTTGATAGTATTTGCATATAAATGCCTCCACAAATCACTACAAACAAGCCAGGACAAGTCAGGCCTATTAGCATATACAAGCCAGCCTGGGAAGGCCTCTCTAGGTGGGTCATTGAGGGGGCTGCTCACTTAGAGGGCCGCCTGCCAGCTGGGGGGTGGGGGGGCAGGTGGGGGGCACGTGAGGGGAGGGCTGGGAAGGACAGTGACACTGTCTATTTCAGACCCTTTCACTCCTGAACTCAGTTGCAGGATGTCAAAAAGAGTTGGCTTCCTTCCCAGCCTGTAAGGGAAGAGCCAAAGAAATGCTGGACCTTTTCGTTCCTTCCCTCCAGGGTGTTGGGAAACAAAAGGTAGCAGAGTCCATCAGCAGCAATAAAAGGAACACAAAGGAAAAGGGCACGGGGATGGAGACCACCTTTGTGGAGAGGTGACTCAATATGCTATCAGCACTAGGAAGCCTTGTTTTCCATTTCATTCAATCCCCGCTATGAATGGTAGGTGTCCATTATGCCCATTTTACAGATGAAGAAGTAAGGCTCAGGGAAGTTCCATGACTGGCCCACAGTCGCACAGCTAGGCTGGAGTAGAGCTGGGCCTCACGCCGATGTCCCCAGCAGGCAGATTCAGGCTGAAGTGGAGCGAAGAGCAGAAGCCGCTCTCCAAGATCGGGCTCACTGGATTCCACCCAGCCTCCGCCAGGACCGAGTGTGTGCCACAGGCCCCCTGCTTCCAGGGCTGCTTCCTCAGTGGCGTCCTGATCCCAAATGGGACCCTACCCTATTTTATTTGGTAAGTTGTCTCACTCCTTCAGCCAATGAGGGGGACTGTACCTCCCTCCAATTAGACACTTGGGGATCTGCACCAGGCTTTCCTCTATCAGTCAGTTTCTCTGCTGTCTGGACGACTGCTATAGATTCCCCAGCAAGGGCAAAATAATTACAGGTCCTCTCCCAAAAGGTGTAAAAGTTCTTCGTTTTTCCCAAAGATACCTCTGTCTGGGTTTCATATCCACCGAAGGAAAAATCGGCTTCAACCGCTCCCTTTGAAAAAGTGGGGGGACCTCTATTATTTTCACGTCTGCCACGCTTTACCTGAACTACACTTTAAAGGAAGCCAGACGGGCCCAGGTAGCAAGTGCTCAACCGTCAGGCACACAGATGGACAGCCTTCAATGCCCAAATACAAAAGCGAGACCATCCAAGAGCCAGACAGAACAGAGATGGCCTCAGATAAGCCGTTGCTTTTGCGGTAACATCAAGCTCCTGATCCAAACGGAGTCCACGGGCGCTTCAAGTGCCCAAAAGTTGGCTTGTGGCTGTAGCGACGACGCAGACGATCCGCGGAGAGGTGGGGAGGGAGCTGTGACCAGAGAGGCAGAAACCACTCCCCCGGCGAGCCGATGGACACCGGAGCCAAGGCCCTGAGCCAGAGAGCATTTTAAAAAGCAGGGCCTGAAATGGTGGAAGAGGCTTGCATTGTTTCTTGAGCAGTTAAGAGAAATTGTTTTTTTTTTTAAAGAAAAAAAATGAGGGAAAAGTTGCTGAGGAGAAAAAAGGCACAAATGTCTTCTTTAGCACATTTTCACTGGACAAAGAGGTCAGAAAAAAGAAAAGTTGTCCAAAATAGGCCACTCAGAGACCAGAAGTGTGAGAAGCAAGTAAGTTCATGTCTACACATCCATACTTTTTACAGACTTACAGGAGTTTAAACTCTTTTGTAAAGAGCTTTTTATACAGAGAAGGGAGAATTCCATATTTGAGTAGGCACTTATATGACTTGGGGGGGGGGCTGCAGGGCTGAAATCAAATATCGAATTAAGCCCCTTGGTCTTTTCACTCAGCTAAGGGGACTCCAGCCCCTCTACTAAGGAGATTCAAGTGAGAGGACAGACAGACAGCCCCCTGTGAACTGGGATTTTAATACTGAAATGCAGAGCCTACAGCAGAGAGGGACACACGCAGTCCTCATTCAAAATCTAGCTCAACCAATAGACTCAGGAGAATTTTTCTGCAGTCACATTCCCAGGTAAAATTGGGTATCACCACTAAGAAATCAAGAAACGCACAAAACTGCTCTTTAGCCCACCCCCGAGGGCCCCCAAGTAAAGGCCCCCATTAAGAAATCCACATACTGCCCACCCCCACCCCCAGTCTACAAGCCTCCACTGTGCTCAAGCAGGCAAGTCCTCAGGCTCAGCCCTTCTCTTTACTAACACCCCCCAGCTCACACGAGGTGGGGGTGGGAGGGAGAGTAGGAGGTGTGAGCAGTCACCAAATCCTGTCTCCAGAAACACACAAGCAGAGGAAAGTCTCACTCCCAGATCAAAGGTCGGTGGCCGAAATCACTTTCAGGACAATGCGTGAAATCAGCAGCAGATGAAAATTCCATCATCTTTCCAGAGTCCAAAGGAGCTAGTTTTCCCAGTCCAGAGTCTCCCTGCAGATGACTAAAGATATTCCATAAACTCCCAACTGTTGCTGCAAAAGACCCACTTAAAATTAAAGACGAGATAATCATTTAAGAAAGCCTTTAAGACCATTATGTGATTAGCAGAATAGAAGGGGAGAAGGATCGGTGCTTCCCCATCTTCACAAGGAGCTGGCTGCAAGGAGGGGTTCTACGGTGGGTCCCAAACCAGCGTAGCCGCCAGCAGGAACTAGGACGGGAGGGGAGCACAGGTTCGGCCCACCCCACTCCTCCCATGGAAGCCTCAGACCAACAACAGGGAGAGAAGATGGAAAAATCTTGGAGGTGGCACAGAATTCAAAGATGGAGCAGCTGAACCACCTCAGACCCTCCCTCCCCCACTCCTCCAGGACACAAGAGGCCCGCTGAAGCTTCTCTGGAGGGGTGCACATCCAAACCCCCAGGCATTCATCCTCCCGTTGACAAGACTAGTCTTGACCCTCCCCCCCCCCCCGGGATGGGAGAAGGGCTCACCCTAAAGGCTGATTAAGTCCAGGCATTTCGCTGAGAGGCCCTGTCTGGGGTTAAAACCAACAAAACAGAAGTCCTCCTCTAAAATGGAGCCAAATTTGCCACCTAGCAAACTTTCTATGCCTCTTACCCCATTTCTATTTCACGCCTTGATCCCTGAAAAAGCAAGAAACTCCAAGAATTAAAAGGAGGAGAGAAATATCTAAGGCAGGGAAATCACCTTTAAAAGTAACAAATAAAAAGCCAAGGCACCTTCCTTGGACAGAGAACTTTCTAGAAACACAGCCGTCACTGCTGGCCCACTCAAAGCCTTGTCCTCACCATCTTATCCCCTGCCCCAAAGAATGAAAACCAGAAGAAAACATTCAAGTTGTCTCTGTGCTTCTGAAGCTCTGGCGCAACGCTGTTGTCAGTCAGCTCCCCCAGTTTCTATCCATAAAGAAGTCATTTACCACATCAGTGGGAGGGGGGTGCTCTAACATCTGACTGTCACTTCTCACGTGTTCAAAGAGAACAATCTGGCAGCCAACTTTAAATCATATAGAAAAGAATGCTGACAGTTGTTGATTTTGTCGTTTTTCTCCTCAATCTGGATTTGGAGACCAGCTTGCCAAGGAGCCAAGATTGCCGCTCGGGTCTCTCCCTCGGGGCAGACTGACTCCATCTCAGCTTCTGTGTGTGTGTTTCTCAATCTGAGCAGCCTGAGGACTCCAGGCCCTGTGCTGTGCACAGAACAAGCACCTCTGAGTATCTGACTGCGATCGGCGCCTGCAAAGGAATTCCCTTCTCTGTATTCTAGTAAAACTGGGCCCCCTCTGCCCCCCGACCACAGTGTCTAACCCACACGGAGGAGGAGGACTCTGAGCTGTGATCTCTCACAATCACCATTACAATCAGATTCTCACACCAGCACATGTGGAGGCCCCTGTGAAGTTCACTGAAATGGAATCTGCTTTCCTGTTGTGTTTTTACAGTAACGCCCCCACCTTGGTTAATTGCACCAGCCTTGGGGACCAGAGGAGGCCAGCAGGCCCCAGCACTACAGAAATAGGCCAGGCTGAGAGCGAGCAACCATTTTAATAACGAGTGAAAGTACAAACCACAGCACATACTGTATTTCTTGAGGTTACTGATGCTGGACGTCAGGTGCATTATCCCTGTAACGCTGGCCAGAGTGAGATGGAGCCTGCGAGCTTCTGCAGCAGAATCATGGTTGCCTCCCCTACAAGATGAAGCTAAGCCCCTCAGGGTAAGGGCTTAGCTTTCTTCCCCTTCAAGTAATTTCCACCAATTTCCTATACTTTTTAAAAATGTTGCTTGGTCACTTAAAACATTTACTTTTTAGCATAAAATACTGCAACTCTGTAAAAAAAAAAAATTCTTAGGCACGGGTCTGCTTTGGACCTTGAATATTTCTCACACTAACTCTTCAGAAGAAAAAAAAAATCTCCAATGTCCAAAAAGAACAACAGCGCACAGTGACAACAAGGACATGCACCCTGGACACCTCTCGTGACCAGAACTAAAGGAACCCAGGGAACTCATCACTGGCCCCAGGAAATATTGTGCTAGTATACGTTCTAATGAACTATCCACCTTTGGGTCACCCAAGGTGAGCCAGGCCTGTCCTGGAAGTATCTAGTAATCATCATTTAAAATCATAATGATGAAAACTGAAATCTCGCTTATTTTAGCTCCTTGCCACTGGGCAGTCCAATTGGCACCAAGTTTATGTGGCAGTTAAATCCATTCCCAAAGCAGCAAGAAGGAAGGCACTTCACAGTCCTGCTGGGAGGAGCCAAACGGAGGCCTGCTGAGAGCACTGTTTTATTTGGGTCCTTTCCACCCAGCCCGAGTATTCATTTGTGCAAATAAAAGACGGAAGGGAAGAAACCAAAATTAAAGTTTCAGGTGGTTGGGGAAGCAGCTTAGGTTGTGTTTTTTTTTTTTTTGTTTTTTTTTTTTTTTTTGGATGAGTGAGCAAGGGCTTCTCAATAGTTCCCTGTCAATCAAAACTGTTTTCAGGAGAGCTGGAAAACAGTAGCTGTACCCCACAGAAAAGTACAGCCATTTCAAAGGAAAACTGGGGAAGGGAGGCGATCCATGTCATAAAGACAGTAGGTCTTCAAGCCACTTAATTCCTTGTGATTCCAAAAGGACTGTTTTTAAAGTGTAAAAGTGCTTGCTTCTGCATCTGCCCCATGTTGTTAAATAACACTTGTGTAATTAAATAAAAGAGCAAACTGTGACCCTGGCCCATTCTGAGAGGCACTTACACGCTCCCTGAAAACAGGCTGGAAACGAAATGCAGACAATCTCCTTAGTCCTGTAATTTAAGGAAGGGAGGGAGGAAAAAGTTTCTTTTGGCCTTCACAGACACACGCCCTCTGAAAGGGGCGGTTTACAGGGTCTCTGCAAAGCAGAATGAGCCACAAATACAGGTGTGCAAACATCCAGGTATGTACCTCTCTCCAATGACCCCATTCTTGAAACCCTTAAATTATTTAGAATTGCAGTCCCATGATTTCCCTGACACCCCACCTCTGTTCTCTAATTGCTTTTCGTGTTTGGGTTGGGTAATGAAAAGGATTTCAGAATCTCAGGACACCGGTGGCAGTTCTGATAACAAGGAACAGACCCACGTTCCTGGCCTCGGCCTTTCTAGATCAGGTTACCTGAGAAGGTGTATGTTTCCCTCTCAAATGCAATCTCAGCCCCAGCACTCACGCTTCCCTCTCCAGCCCAGCCTACTGGAACTCGTGATTTTTAGGGTTTCCCCTTGAAAGCCATCCAGAAACCACAGCCATTAAAAGAACATGAAGGTTTGACACCTCCTGAATTTAGGCATGAGGGGGACTCGAGGGGCCGACTCTGCAAACTCACACCTGCTGCTGGATGGCAGAGAAACGAAGTTCCCGGGCTAGCGCGAGCGTTAAATTATACTCTCTTTATGCAGTGATGTGTCTCCGAAGATCTCAGAGCCTGGGACGAAAGAAGATGACGTGGAACTTTCTCGCTATCTACCTTCAAGGTTTAAGTTTGTTTTCCTTGCTTTGCCTTGATACATTCCACCCAGAAGGCCCAGTCTGCAGGAAAGGCCTTCTCCCTGTGCCCAACTGTGTCCTCCCTGAGGTTATCTGTCCATGGTTTTTAGAGTCTTCAAGGCCAGTTAAATGACACAAATAAAGGGGTGGGGGAGGGGTGGCCCTTCTGGATTCTCCTGCTCCTGGGTTGCCATGTACCAAGTAATGCACTCAAACTACCCCAGGCAGAAGCTGTGATCTTTGTCCTCCAGGAGTTTTCCCATCATTATAGCTCAGGTATGTCTAAAGCAGACAGGACCATTTTCCAGAAAGTTCTTTTCCCTCTACACCTACAATGATTACTTTTTTCCTGCTGCGGACCTAACTTGGGCATTCCTTGTGCTCCTGCAACAGGACAAACATCTCAGTTGTCCCTCTCCACCACCACCACCCCTGCGGAAATGAATCCTGCTCTGGTTCTTTCCAGGGTGCGAACAAACTAAAATTAGAGAGGGGTCCAGTCGATCTGCAAAGGTGCTTCGCAGCTCCAAAACTCTGACTCTCCCTTTAACTGCTCCACAACAAGCACATTTTTCACGTTGAATTGAACTGACCAGTGACTTCTCTGGGGCTGAAAAGGATGCATTTTTAGACGGAGGAACCCAAACTTGGAAATGACACCAGCATCGCAAGTATTCAGAAAGCATGAACTAATTCAAAAGCAAAATAAGGAAGGAGGGAGGGGAGAAAATGGAAGGGAGAGGAGGAAGGGCTTCGCTCGGCGCCCAGCCGCACTTAGAGGCTCTCACCCCAGGTAGGTTCCAATTGGATCTAGCAGTTCAAGTGCATCCCGCCTGCCCTTCCCCCACATGCCCCAAGAGAATGGGAAGTTCAGCCAAGACTCGCAGCACCTGCCTGCAGCTCCAGGCCGGCTGTGCGAACCGGGCGGGCAGCCGGCGGCGGGGGAGGAGGCTCCACTCACCTGGCACACAAAGGCTCCGCACACCTCCGGAGGGAGGAGGCACTTGCAGGTCCAGGGGCCGGGGCATGCGCGACAATGGGAAATTCCAGCGGCACCCGAGCCCCAAACTTACCCACCCCAGGCGGCATTCTCCCCACCTCCCGCTGCCCCCGGGGCTCCGAAGTAGCTCTGCTTAGATGCAGGGGGGCCGCCGGCAGGGGAGGGGGACTCATGGTGGCGGCCCGGCCTGGCAGTGGCCCCTCCCCGGGAGGGAGGGTCCCCAGGCGCACAAGGGAGATTCACCCAAGGGGCGCGACGCTGGCGTCCCTGTCCCTGGCCTGCCCGCCGCCGGCTCGGCTGCTCTCCCGGAATCGCTTTATGTAAATGAAGCTCCACTCGCAGTTTGCAGCGCTCACCGCCCTGGGAAGGGGGGCGGGTGGGGCGGGGGGCCTTCAGGGATCCACATTACACAGCAACAAAGCGGAAGGTTAATTTGAAACTCACAGCCCCGCCACTGCTCAGCTCCCCGGGCAAAGCCTGACATCTACAGTCGTGCCCGGCACAGGCCGGGTGCTCAGCGGCGGCAGTGGCCGCGCCCGCAGGGACACGGGGACACACGCCGGCGCGCGAGGCCCCAGCGCTCGGCCGCGCTCCGGGCACGGGCCTCCGGGCAGGCCGGGCCGCGCGCCTGGGGACAGGAGCCCTGAGAGGCTTGGCCTGCACCTCCCCCGGAACCCGCCCGGTGGGAACAAAGCCCGGCCCTCCCCAGGGGCTGACCCCTCACTCATCAAAAGTCAGGAGCCGGCCTAGAGGCGGGTGAGAAGAAAGGGACGCGCCCTCCGCCACAAAAAGGAGCCTGGGGTCTTCGAACCGGAGCCATCGGTCTCCGGGCCCCATCCACGTCACGGCCAGGCCACTCTAGCACGGGCACATTAGCCAATGTGGACAGGAATTTATTTGAAACACACACCCATCCTATTAACTGCTTTACAGAGCACTTCTGTTTTTCAGCTGCAGAAACTTACAAAAACATCCCCTGCTCTCCATTGAGAGTTTAAGGATAGAGTTTTTAATGAGAGAGAAGAAAGGAAAGAAAAAGAAAGAAGTGAAAAGCAGTCTCAATTTGCAATTAAGTCTCTTTAACAAGACTTGCCTTATAAAGCCATGGAGATTCAGATCAGGCATAGATAATGCCCTTCACAGGGAGATTCCACCCCCCAGGTCAGATTTCATGAGGCCACCCCAGTTAGTCAAAGCAATGGCTGGACACTTTTATATCTCCCCAGATTCACCTTTTCCATTCTGATATGCAAAGGGAGCGCCACAGAAGTCTCACCGGAAGTCCCTTGTCCTCCCTGCCAGAATCCCGAGCTCAGTCTGAATTTACTCCAGACTCTCTCAGCACAGAAAGGCACCTGCTTTTACCCTTTCTGAAAGCCACCCACCCAGGCTGGCCTCACAGCCTTGAGAGTCCTTTCCGACTGCACATTAATGAACCATGCAAGTGTTAGAAATATAATAAGCTCACAAGGCAAAGAGCTGTGTGTATGGAATTGTATTAGCATTAAGCACACATTGATGCAGGAGGAAAAGGGATGCTTGGCTGATGAAAACTATCATGTCACCATGTAGAAGGCATTTTACACAATGTAATTTGGGTTCAAATTGATGTAAATATCTAACTTGTTGGAGACAGACAACCCCTCTTTCTGTTTTAGTCCAGAAAATCCCTCCCCCCACTCAAAAAAAATTTTTTTTTCAGCTAGAGCCCTGGGAGAAAAGACTGCCCTAGGGAATCATGTCCGATTAGGGACAAAGGAAAGCACAAGCCAAATTCTGTCACACATGAGAGAGTGAGGGGGATAAGGGAGGGGGGGTGAGGAGGGAAAAAGGAAAGTAGAGGATGATTTCATAAAGCAGAATATGATCACTGCGGAGCTGTTTCCAGACCGCCTGACTTCCAGCCCAAGAACAGGTGGTGTTTTCAAAACACACTATTATTTATATTAGCCACATGAGTTGAGAACACCTTAAAGAAAACCAATTAATAATTTAATTGAAAAAGTGACTATGAATAATACATAAAGACGATGATGCTAGCAGCAACGCAAGCGATGTGGCACACACCACACAGACGAGATGTCCCCGGAAACCTCCTCAGGAGAGTGAAGGCTCCTGCCCTGTTGCTCACCTGGAAACAGCAACCCTTGGCCCATCCGATTAATTACAGACAATCAGAAAATGTTTTACTCCCAGAAAATCTATTTTTGCTGCTTTGTTTTAACTTTTATTAACAGGGGACAACCTTGCAATCTGGGGACATCAACTTGTGGGCCTACAGATAAATAGCTTCAAGGAAATAAAAGCTAGGAAGCCAAAAATACCAGCTGTAAAATAGGAAGGATGAGGAGGTGCTGGGAAGGCGCCCCAAGGGGATCTGCCCTGATACTTGCCAGTGTCCCAAGAAGCAGACACTGCTACTGGCCTCCTGCACCTCAGAGGCCTGGCAAGTAGAACTAGGAGTGACCCAAGGTCCCTTTCCTTTATCTTAATGTGGCACCAGCTACCTACATGGCGAGGCCTGGTCAAACTTGCCTTTGTCACAGGCAAAAATTTAACAGGGAATCCACAGACAGGTAGTCTGTGGCCTCTGTACCATTATGAATATAAAGGATTGCACAAAAGCTAGGGGTGTTACCTCCACTAAAAATTATTTTCATCATTAGCAAAAATAATACCTCTTCAAAGGATATTTACAACTTTTGCCCTTACAAACAGAATCAACAGTTTCTCTGAAATACATGTTGCAAATCCTGTCCTCCGACACTGGGAGGCCCTGGCTCCTCTGAGGGCAGCTGCCTGAAGATGAGCCCAGCGCCTGGGGCAGCCCGCACTCTCACTGCCCTGCCTTGAACGCTGTTGACAAATAAACCCACTCTCAGAAAAGGCAATTCCTCCCTTCCAGTTCTCCATAACTAGTCTCATCTCATCTGGAAAGCGTAATTGGCAACAGCCGAAAGGATAAATATTTAAAAATAAATCAGGGAATGCTAACCCCTTCCCTACCCCTCCCCTTACCCACTCTCCAAGACAGAGGCCAGCCCCCCTAATGCTTAGCGGGCTGGTAAATTACAATGATCCCCACCGAGCCAACCAGCTCCTCTCTCTCCCCACATACAGACTCACTCACCAATGCTGTATCCTTTCACTTCAGCAAAGGTAAATATGATCTCTGAGCTAAGATACAGTGAATGTCAGCATTCTGACTTCTCGCTAAACCTGGGTTCTATTTTCACAGTGCAACTGGGTTTAGGCGGATTTGTGTATTCTTCCAGATCCTTCTATTTTTATTAAATTATACATACGCATTGATTTTAAAACTAGTGCTTAAATAGCCTTGAGGCTTTGACAAAGAAAAAATGCCAGAGAGAGCAAAAAAATAAATAAAATAACATAACATAAAATAAAATCCCAGAAATAAACATGGAAACATTTGGAGCTGAATTGTACTCCATGCCCTGAGTTCACCCCATCATCTCTAGTCGGTTATATTTAGGGGTGGCCAGGCCTCCTGGGGACTGGACGGACTGCAGACTCTCCTCAGAACAGCCCACACTCACCTTCAAACCACTGCAGGCTGCTGGGCCAAGGCCTACACACAGATGTCTGATTCACACTGCTCTGATACAAACCTCAAGGCCTCCATCTATCGCTACAATGCTAATTCCATATAGTGATTTTACCCCAAATCGTCGGTAGAATGTTACCCAGCTCACGCACCCACCCTCCCCAGCTCAGACCCTGAATCTGCCAGGACACACATTCAGACAGACACAAATGAGTAAACCATGTTTTAAAACCTGTGAGTGGAACGAGCTTTTCCAAATTAATTTTAAGTTACAAAGCCCAAGTTTTAAGAAGGCAAAAATAAAGAACTTGCCTTACACCAGCTTTAAAACATTAGCCAAAGAGCTTGCTCTCTTTCCTTTTTTCTTCTTTTTTTCCCCCCTTTTTTTTTAAACAAAAATATTATTCCTGAAAGGGCAAAGAGAATTTGCCATGCAAGACTTTTATACCCAGGGGGATTCTTACATTTGTGTTTCTAAACCTTGAAATTGAGAATTTTAATGAAAAGGCAGACAGATGCTTAAGGACAGCATCGCAATCACGGTCCACACGGCACAGGAGCAGGGCGCTTTGTTTGGGGCCAGGAAAAAGGGGTAGATTCCGGACACATCCCTTTGCACTGGCCTGACACCACTGAATTCTTGGAGGGGAAGCAGGCTGGAGGCAGAAGAAAGGAAAAAGGAAACAGGAGAGGAAAGAAAAGGGGGAGGGGACATGGCCTCTTTATAGAAATCTTGTTTTAAAAAAAAAAAAACTCCACGCAGCATCAATCCCACAGTATGTGCCAACAGTTCCCCTGCACGTGCATTAAAACAATCAATTAAATGATCTACCAGGAGCACAGCCACCGGGATCCGATACATATATACATATTTTTGTAAATGAAGAATTTCATTTGGGTTTGCAATTCTTTCCCATCCAGTGACCACTTCTTGTTTATTTCATCCCAAGAAATAAACAAAAGATGGCCCTTTTCACACTTTCCCCAGATGACTCTGGAATCCAATTTTCTTATCTTTTCATTTTAGTTACATTTTTGTTCAAAAATCTGTGCTAATCTGACTTAAGAGCCCCGAGCTGAAATTTCACATATCCTCCAAGTCACCCAGTGTTTTAGAATTTGGATTTCTATTGAGGCTGTTCCAATCGCCAGTGAGGCCTACGGTAAAATGTGCTTCATGCTGTTCCGTTTGTCTCTCTGCAGACAAATAGAAACTGTGAAATTTAAAGAATGGATGGAAAAAAAAATCTAAAACAAAGAGGTTAAAAAAATAGGACAAATGTTTTTGCTTTTGTGTCTCCCCGGAGCAATTGTTTGGGGGAGTCTGCATTGACAATAACCATGAGAAGGCTATCTAAAGGCGATGCACACACAAGGGGACTCCTTGCCTGCTGCCTTTGGTCTGGGAGAAAAAGCACCTTAGCTCCATTCTCCAGGAACAAAAGGCCAGGCCACGGAAGGGGGGAGAGGTGACTGGGGCTTTCACACGGAGCCAAGTGTCAATGCAGGTTCATTTTTCACCCGTCTGAGTTGGAAAGCAGCTCAGTGAACTTCCTAATGACTGCTTTTCCCTTTCTCTCCATTATTTCTAAACCTGAAAGAACAAAACAGTAATATTTTTTTTAACCTAAAACCCATCATCCCATTAGAGGAAAGCCTTGAGAGCCTACAGTCCGTTTTTTCCTCCTTCCTTTCCCCACCCCACTTTTTATTTTTGGAGGAGGGGGGATTCCCAATGTAGATCACATGGAAATAAGAGACACTGGACAGTGTGGTCATTTTTAGTAACACCAGAATGGCCTTTATGTCTACGAAAAGGCAGAGAGCAGGAAAAAAAAAATACTGAACAGGGATGGAAGGTGATGGTGGGGAGGCTGTGGGCATCGCCTGGCTGGAAACATTTTCTTTTTTTTTCACAGCGTGAAGTTGCTAATGCCAGCTTCAGATATGCAACTGAATCAAAGTCATCATTACAAGGTTGGTTTTTTTTGGTGGGGGGCGGTGCATGGGGAAGTGGAAATAATGATGTATTAAAGACACAGACAAGGGGTGTGTTGGGAGGGGGGGTGCTTCAGAGAAAGGAAGCAGAGATGATTCACTGCATGCCATGGAAATACCAGGGCAAGTGGTCGAAGTGTTTAACCAGATTGGAAGATAGAAACATCTTCCCCAGCGGGCAAACCCTAGGATGAGGCAGTGACACGCAACTCCCAGCCTTTGAACCCAGACCTGGCAGCTGAGGAGTGTGTCTCCCTTTCCCCAGGCAGCCCCGGGCTCTGGCTGGAAAGTGAGGTGGGTGTAGGGATAAGAGGGCCCTGTGAAGAAGCACAATAAACAACTCAAATATGAACGGAAATGACATCAGCAAAGTGAAGGACCTGTTTATTGCAGATCAAAACAAAACAAACTTCCAAACCTTTTGTGTACACACGATAACTCTATAAAAAGCCCTCCTAAAATGTCACCAGGGTCAACACATCAGCATCCCAAGAAAACAGATAACAGTTACCATGGCAGGGAGGGGGGAGGAAGGGGGATGGAGGAAAGAAGATGGGAGGGGATACAAAACCAGAAGGGGCCAAAAACACAGCTGACTATCCCCCCCCCCGCTGGTCCTTAATATTTATTGGTGTTTATAATCTAAAAGCCATGCTCTGTGTTTCACTTAATACAAGGCCAGACAGAGCTGTCTAATGAGGCAGCATTACAATCAGCTTGTAATACTGAATTTTTAATGCTGCCAAGGATTCTGTTACATAATAATATGAAAAACAGAAGCTGAAAGTGGGCTCGCAGTGACAGGACGCTAGAGGTTCCAGGCAGGCAAGCGCCTTCCCTTCCTTCTGCCTCCCCTGCTCCTGATTTGCAATCAACCCCCATCCCTGTACGGGGGTCAGTACAGAAACCAAGAGAATTTCCTAGGAAACCCACTTTATTATTACGCTCTCTGATCCAAAGTTGTATTTCCAGAGTTTGAATTCCAGCTTATCTGGGGTTAAGGGTCTGAAATGAGCATTTCTTTGGTGGAAGGACCGAAGAGACAAGGATACAGGAGAGGAGGAATAGCTTATTTTAAGCAAGCCGAACAATTTGGAGGAAAAAAAAAATCACAGAAGGAAAAAGAACTAAGATGCTGGGGGGCGGGGGGCGTCGAAGTCTGCCGACCACATTCACAGCTGCTGCACTCAGTTTACATTGGTGTAATTTAAAAGCATATATATAGCCGCCATTGCTCTTCTCTGTAATACCCCAAGACTGTAAATCTATAACCACTGCAATGATTTAGTGATTAAAAACATGATAACATATTGTGTAACTGCAAACCACAGAACCCCTGCCAACTCTCTTCTAAGATAAAGGGGGAAAAATACAGAAAATGTGTTGCTCGCAGCGATCTTCCTAAACCCAAAAGATTTTAATAAAAGAACCTATATACTCAACGAATTGGAAAAGGGTAAGTGAATTGCATGTGAAGCCGGCAAAGGGAAGGGGGAAAAAAGAGGCAGCTTTATGTGGGATTCTTTTCCTTGTACTAACAAATTACGACCTAAACATGCCTTTTCCTTCCTCTCTCCCTCTCTCTCTCCCTCTCTCTCTCTCTCCCTCTCTCTCTCTCTCTCTCTCTCTCAACAGTTTGTTGTAACTGGACTAACTGGTCTTGTGTGCTGTCTTGCATATTCAAAGCTGCTTTGTAATCGGATCTGGAGACCCAACCTTATTTGCCTGAACTCAATAGGGTTTTTTTCCTCCCTCTCCTCCCTTGTTTTGTTTTGGATTCGGTATTGTGGGTTTTCTGTTCTTGCTGGGAGCAGACATCTCTGCAGGCAGAGGCTCTGGTACCTTTAAACTACAGAGCAAACACCTGGTGGAGGGGGGGACACAATTTGTAACATGGCAGGAGGAGCCTAAAATACACACACACACACACACACACACACACACACACACACACACACACACAATCAAAGCAGTTGTAGGGGTTTTGGCCTCTGAGCAGCTGACCTGACCCCAATTCTGCATATTCTTTTATTTCCCCATCGCAGGATTCCTGCACCTTGGGTCACATTCGAACTCAATGTGACCCTGAAGAGAAGGCAGCCACCGAGCCCTGGAAAACTCTGTATTTAATTGGGGGTGGGGGGGAGCGCAGTGTAAGTGCATATGTATTCAGATTCCCCCAGTGTAGACACAGACAGACACAGACAGACAGACAGACATGCACAGGTCAGGAATGCCAGGCCACAGGGCCAGCTCCAGCCCCGCTTTCTCAGCACACACTACCCAGAGCCTGAACTCTGATTGCAGAGGGGCCCCAACATCTCCAAATGTACATCTCTCCCCGTAAACACATGCATGCACAGACAACCCTCCTCCAGAGACTTTCTATGTTTAAAAAGTCCACAGACCTACGTTGCCTCCTCTCTGGACCCGAGCAGGGCAGTTTATTCAGAGAAATCAATAGGAAAGAGCATTTGCAAATATTTATATAAGCCCTGTGCGTTTCAGCATTAAGTAATTAAAAACTAAAACTCAGGGAGGGGGAAGGGAGGAGAAACACAGACAGAGGAAGGCTGCTGGCCTAAGAGTGGGTTTTCCTGCCCACACCTCATCTCCCCAAACCACAGTCCTTTCAAAACTGACTTTGTGTACACTTTTTACGAAATCCTGTCCGTGCACCATTTGCTAGACTATTTCAAAATCATCTCCAAATATGGATTCACCTACCACCAAGCTTTCAAGCCTGACTGTAAGTGTCTGTATTCTCTCTCTTTCTCTCTCTCTCTCTCTCTCTCTCTCTCTCTCACACACACACACACACACACACACACACACACACATACACACAGCAATCTTTACTTTTGATACTGCTTCATCTGGTGTATTACTCTCTCTTATTTGTATCTCGAAATTACTTGCACCAGTTAGATACCTAACATCAGAAGATTTGAAGAGAGCCCCGGTAGGCGAATTACCATTCCTAAAGTCCCAATACTTTCCACTTCTTTCGACCTATAGGATACTTACACTTTGAGGGCTCAATACCTGAAACCCCTGCATGTAAACAGATTTGCAAAAAAAAGGTACAGTGAAATGGGTTTTTCTTAACGGGCCACTTTCAGAGAGGATTTCCCCTATATTGTTCGTAATGGCTGGGCAATAATATCTGCTTGTACTCCGTCTAAATCTGCTCTAAGAAGCCGAGCAAAGCACTGGAGTCCCCACGCTGCAGATATTGTAGAAATTTACAGTAAATGCAGGTACACGATTGCAGCACACTGCCCTATCGATTATGCAGATTGTGATCAATCTTCTCCCCTCTCCCAGTTCCCAAGCCTCTCTCCAAAGACCTCCAAATAAGTTGGTCTGCAACTGGCCATTCTTCCAAAGTAGGGGGGGAAAGTAATTTTTTAAAAAACATAATAAATCCTCAAGTGTCCCCACTGAAAGGACTCAAGTCTTTTTTTAAAATTCCAAAGTGAATTTATGTCCTGTAATTTGCATTACAGCCAAGCGATCACCGTATGTCATATTCTTTAGAGGTACTTAACAAACCCCTTTTAAAAGTCACAAGAACCGGAGGCCAGAAAAAGGCTGTCAGCTTCCTTCTTGCATATAGTCCTTAGATCAAGTTTCCATAATTGAGACCAATAAAAATTGTCATATTTACCCTACTTCAAAGCAACAAGGGGTAAAAGTTAAGAGTGGGTGATTTTTGAAAGCACTTGTAATCAAAGAATTTGCCACAGTTTAAGGAATTGCACAACATTCTCAAAAGTCATATTCTAAGCAAAAGGTTAATTTGCAAAGTAAAATATATATTTGAAATGTAATAGCTCCACAAAAAGCCTAAGAGTACTGAGTCCACACGCAATTTATATACACTACATAAAATACACTCAGATCTACTCCCCAAAAGATATGCAAAAAGATGTACGTGAAAATGCAAAATGTAAAATTCAGGAACATGGTTTTTGTACCTAATAAAAAAAAATACATGGAAAAGAGTGGAGCAGGAGGGATGGTGAAAGTGGGGAACAGAACATAAACAATTCCAGATTCTCGTGAAAGAGAGAAATAAAGGGGAGGGAGGGAGGGGAGAGAGAGAGAAAGAGGGAAGAAAAAGAGAAAGAAGAAACAAAAGGAACCCTACGTCTCTCAACTCAGCTGGCCAAAGAGAGGCCGGCCCGGCTAGGTCTAGTCCTGGCCGGCGGCACAGCCCCGAGCCCCCGGGAGCCCCTAGTGTCCAGGGCAGAGCCCCCTCTAGGCGCTCACGGCGCTGCCAGTGGGGCAGGGCGGAGAGCGCGCAGGTAGAGGGTCGGGCGGCCGCCTCGCCCTCTCTCGGACCCCGAGGCTCTGGCCCGGCGGTCGCGTCCCCGGCAGCGCGAGCCCTGGCGTGGAAGGCGCCCAGCCGGCCAGCGGTGGCGGCGGCAACGGCGGCGGCCGCAGCAGCGACTGCTCCCGGCCGGGTGCGCGCCCCGTGCGGCAGCTCAGCCCGGGGCCCGGGCGCCTCTCCGGGTGGGGCAAACTTGGGGGCCGGGAGCGGCGGAGGCGGGGGCGTTCGGCACCGCGGACCACCCTCCCCCCCCCAGCGCCGCCCGCCGCCTTTGTCTCGGCGCCCGGACCCCGGCCGCCCTCCCGCCCTCGGCCCGCGCCCTGACCGGCCCTGCCCGGCGGCGCCTCCAAACTCGCGGCGCGGGCCTCGCCCTGGGCGCCTCCACCCTCCCGGGGGTCGCAGGCTGCCGGCGGCGGCGGCGCGGGGGCCGAGGAGGTGGGGGCGGCCCGGGCTCGGCGGCGGCGGCGGCGGTGGGAGGAGGAGGAAGAAGAAGAGAAAGAGAAAGTTTGGCGCAGGGGAAAGGAGAGCGGGACGCAGCGAGCTAGCAGGGCGCGGGCGCGGGGAGCGCGGGCGGCGGCGGCCGGGCGCGGGAGCCGGGAGGGGGCAGGACGAGCCCCATGCAAAGCAGCTCGGGCGCCCCGAGGAGCCCCGCGTCCAGGCGGCGGCAGCGAGAGGAGGAGGAGGAGCAGGCGGCGGCGGCGGCGGCGGCGGGAAAAAAAAAAGAGGGAAAAGTTGCCACTTACGCGGTTGCTTCTCCGGCGGCGGCGGCTGCAGCGGCGCTGCTGGCGGCGGCGGCGGGAGCTGGCGGCGCTTTTAATCCCGAAAAGAGGCGCTCGGGCCGCGGAGCCCATCAAGGCAGCAGCGGCGGCTGGCAGGGGTCGGCGGCGACCGAGGACGCGCTGCGGGCGGCGGCGGCGGCGGAGCTGGAGCGCGCTCGGCGGAGCCCGGGGCGGGAGGCGGCCGCGGCCGGGGAGCCGGAGCCGCCGCCGCCGCTGCCGCCGAGCAGCATGGTTGGCGGGGAGTTTGCAGCCCCCGGAGCGGGCAGGGGCCGCGGAGGAGAAGCGGCGGCGGCGGCGGCAGCGGCTCTAGGCTGTAATTGGGATGCAAAGCAGGCGGCGGCGGCGGCCGGGAGGAGGAGGAGGAGGCGGCGGCGGCTGCAGCGGTCGGAGGGGACGCGCTGGAAGTGGGAGCTGATGAGTGAAAAGAAAAAAAAGTCTTTGGATCTTTATTCTGCTAATTAGTTTCCTGCAAAAAATGGCTGTGATTAATTCAGTGCGCATGTGCTTCATTACCCAGGCACGACGGGAAGGGCTAATTAGCCACCTTCTGGATCAATAAGATTCAGCAAAAAAGAAAAGGGGGAGGTGGAGGGAGGCAGAGGGGAGGAAGGGAGGAAAAAAAAAAAAAAACCAGGGGAAAGTGATGAGCAGGGCGAGGAGAGCAGGAAGAGAGGATGGGAGAAGAGCCCAGGAAGAGGGAGAGAGGCACCAAAAGTTTATGCATGTATTAAAAACACATACACACACGAGACACACGCGCGCACACACACACACCCACACACCCCGAGAAGTGAAATGCAGAGAAGCAACAATAGGAACCTGGCTAAGATTTTTTTTTAAGATTCTTTTTCGCTCTCTCTTTTCTTTCTTTTCCTTTTTCTTTCTTTTTCTTTCTTTCTTTCTTTCTTTTTTTTTTTTTTTGCAAATGCAGCAATGTTTAAATTAAATAGGAAGAGCGCATCTTCAAAGACGAGAGGAGTGGGGGGGGCAGTAACGGAGTGGGGCAGCTTAAAGCAAAGATTTAAGTGAAAGAGCAGAGAAGCAGCAGAGACTTAGAACAGAGGCCACTTTAAATTGCAAATCTGAGATTTTTTTAAGGAGGGAAATTACCTCCCCTCTAATCAGGGGACAAATAAAGAAAATATGGAGAAAACTTTAACACGTACCATAGAGTAGACTATATATATAATATATATATAATATATTAATTCTGTCTTCTGAAATAAGATGAACTCAATCTTCTCTAGTTTTTTAGAAGGAGAGGGAAAGAGGAGAGTGATGATTGGAAGAAATAAAAGAGAAAGTGAATCAGAATTGAAAGGGGGATAACTTAAGGAAAGACAGAAGGAAAAGTTGCACTTGGAAACAAGTCCAACTTTCTACCTTTCTGGAGTTAAGAGAAAAGTAAAATCAATTTTCTCGTGTAAAACCTGGAAAGCAGATGTTTTCAAAACACAGGAAGCTATTTTGCCATCAAAAGCAGGGATGTAATAAAGGCAGTGAAAAATAATTTCAGACTAAATTCGTAAGAAAGAAAGCCAATATATTTAAATAGCGAGGAAAGGTCTAGAGTGGAGAAAGGGGGGAAATTACATACCCCTTCCCTAATGCCAAAAAAAAAAAAAAAAGTCTTACAGCTACCTCCAAGAGTTTGGAGCAGAGTCTGGAAGCCAAAGGGCTTGAAATGAGAGGATGGATTTCAGATAAAGACTAGGAGCAGTACATCCCACCAGAGCCCAGAGGAGATCCCTGGAATCAAAGACAGCAGCCAGGGACCCTGCTACTGTACCGATTCCCAGTACATCAAAGCCATCACTTAGGTGGTGTACGGTACCTCCAAAAAGCAAGCAAACAAACGCAGGAAGAACAAGTCCCTCTCTTTCTCTTTCTCTCTCTCTCCCCCCACCCCCACCCCCCATTTTCAAATCCTAGCTTTAGCTTCACTGCTACTGCAATAGATTTCTTTTAATGACAAGTATGTATTCATGTAAGTTCTAAATAGGAACTAGTACCATTGAAATTACAATGATTAGAATAAAATAAAATGCAATTTGCACTTTAAATGATCTGCAAACAAATGTGAAAATAACATTTATGTTTTTAAAGGCATTATTAGTGCACCTTGTGACATCAGGTAGAGTGTGCATGCACTAAAACTTATTTTTCTTAGAAAACATTTTTTTTTTTTTGCCCAGCCTAGATGGATTATTTATTTTAGAAGGAATTTGGGAATTAATCATGAAATCTGTTTGATCAGAAAGGAATTCTTCATTTTGAGAGATTTTTCCAATGCTCTTAAGAGCATGCAGCTTCTCAGTCAAGACTAGGGGGAGAAAACCGCTTTAGGATTTTGGAGGGTTACCTCATCTAATCCTTCTGAATTCACTCTGGGAATAATGCTGTTTTATTTAGGGGAAGAAAAAAAAAGAAAACACATTTAGAAAAATCGGGGGTTTCCTCTCTATGAGCCAAATCTGGATTGCCATTCAAACTTTTCCTGGCTGCTTTTCCATTCTGGACAGTTGATCAATAAAAGCAAGTCCACCCTGGCTTGCTACAGGTTTCACCAGTCAGTGCTTGCAAAACCTTTGTCATTTTCTAAAAATAAAAAAGCTAAAAGTTATTGTAGAAGAAGGGGCTTTTTTTTGTCCCCTGCACAATGTGTCTTTTGTGAGGTTAATGCCATTCTGGGCTCTCGATAGCCCTGGACAATGGGAACTCTCCAGGAGCCTGCAGAGACTCTGGCTTTTTTCTCTCTTGAATTTTTTTTTTAAGGGAAGGATGAAACATTCCTACAGTCCAAACACAACTTCTACTTTGATTAAATAAATATTTATCTTTACTGTAGCCATTGTATATTTTTACCTTCAGTTTGTCCGGTTTCTGATTATTATTTTAAATTTTTCATTGGCAACAGTTAATCTTTTTTTTTTTCCCCTTTCAGTCCAAAGTGCAGGTCAATGTAAAATGTAGCTGACTGAAGGAAGACGGGTAAATTCTGAATTTTTTTCCTAACACATCAGGTAAGGAAAACTGTTCAGACCCTCAGGAGTATATTTGCTTCCTATTTATGTCTTCATAAATCTGTTAGTTTATTTTTTAAGATGTAACAATTAAAATTCTCCTTGTAGATATCACTTAAATGCCATGTATTTAATTTTTTTTAAAAAATGTAAATAGTACTAGAAGGGAACTTGTAGCTTATTAAACAGAACGGCGGGGAGGAAGTCAGTATCTCCACTGATATAGGTTATTTGGGGGAAATTCTGGATATAATTGTATTTCATGTTGCAATATATAGAAAAATGTCAGCTTAATCTGGTAAATACTTATGCTAATTTTACTGAGTGAATTCGTTATAAGAAGGAGATGTACCAAGCTTGTATGATTGAATTTTGCTTAGGCGATAATCCAGCATCTATATAGATTATTTCATGTACAAAATGAAAAAAAGAACCAAGAAACTCCGAATCTAAATCCTTCATTTAGTTGGCAAAGGGGCAGAAAATTTTAGACCAATCTGTTTTGAAGATATTTACAGTAGGGAGAGAAAGTGGAATGTAGGCTAAATATTGCATTGATTTGTATATTTCTCTGCCTCTTGCTCAAAGGAATGGTTATGTACATATATAAACACCAAGATATATGCATAAATGGCACATATACATTTGAATGACTTTAGATGTCTTTGCATCTGCATGTGAATATATATGTGCACACAAATATACAAGGTGTGCATAAATGCAGGTACAATACAGAGCTATGTGTGTGCTCTCACGCTGGGGTTTTTTTGTTTCCAAATCTATTTGAAGTTACTTTTTTTTCCTTTTTTCTTTGCAAATGTAACATAGAAGTGTTGGTTTGATGATGAAGATGTAGATGGTGAATTTCAGTAGGAACCTGCTGCCCTGCGATTTTCAGAATCTGGGGTTGCAATGTGAGCATCTGATATTTGGTCCAAGGTGCAATGGGCCAGTCTTAAGGGGAAAGGGAAGTGAAGAGGATCTTAGGAGACCTTACTTCCAAAGAGCCGAGTTGCTGGACCCTGGCTTTCCTTCTGCTAGGGCAGTTGGGAGACACGAAAACAAAAAAGGGAGGAGGAAGAAAAAAGAAAACCCTGTGTGGAGGCAGTGGTGGTTGAAAGGACGCCTCTCCGTACAACTCTAGAGCTGGATCCAAGAGAAGGGTGGCGGGGTGACGAATGTGCAGATCCCTTTTTAAGTGTGTATGGTTATTCTAAGTCTATTGTATGTACGTGTTACTGTCCTTTCATTTGCCACGACAACATATGGATTCCATAAATGCAGACATGCCGAGTGCATCTGTCTGGCTAGTTAACACGATCCAAACATCCCTCTTCGTTCCGCTAACTCTGGCTCTTCCTTGGGCTCCCCGGCAGCGCTCCCGGCTGCCCAGCCCGTGCTCCAGGCTCGGAGCGCCCCGCAGTCTCGCCCTTTTGTGGTCTCCTCGTGGGATCCAAGGTGCTATGCCGAGGAGGCCGGCTGCTCGCGGTGCCGGGGTCAGAGTCTCCGTTGCTGCCAGCCCCAGAGCGCGCAGGCGCGCGTGGGGAGGAAGGGGTTAAGCTGCCCCAGCCTGGGGAAGGGGCTGCGCTCATCCTGGAGTGAGGTGCAGTCACCAGCAGCTGTGATTTAGGGGTCAAGTCTTAGATCACCTTTCTCCTGGCTCTGCAAATGACAGAAGATGAGGTAGGGAGGGAGAAACAGGAGAGAGACGCAGCCAGGCGCGGCACTTGGGGCTCCATCCATCCGTTCCTGCCCCCCACCCCCAGTCCACCTCCTAACCCCCCAGACAAATCGAACAGTTCCCCTTCCACCTTGGGGTGCGGCCGAGGTTATTCTGAACGTCCAGAATTGCTCCATCCACAGCTATGTCCCAGGTTAAGCCACTGTGCCCTGAGCCTCAACCACCAAATCAGAAAGTTTGCTCTAAATGCGCCAGAGGGTGAGCAGCTGAGGCTGGATAAAAATTTGTGGAAAACAGGGGTGCCCTCGGCAGGATGGAGAGTTTAGATGTTAGTGCCAGCCCCGCAGACTCTGGTCATGCTCCTCACAGTCGTGTGCAGATGTACACAGTGGTGTCCATTACATGCAGCTTCTGGCTTTGTGCCCACATTCTCCGTCAAAAGCTTCATTCCTCCCCGCCCCCCAACTCAGGGAGGCTGGAGAATACTTTTGTCAAAATGTTTTTTACGCCTGAAAGATAACCAAAAACCAAATTCAGATTCGTTTCTGAGGCGTTCCACTGGAAAAGAGCAACGTGCCTGAAGTCCCCTTTTGCTTTGGCGCTGTGCAGCGGGTGCACCAGGTGGTGGGGCGCAGTGCCCAGGTGATATTCTGGAGACCGTAGGGGCCTGTACACGGTGTCTACAGCGGGGCTTTAATTGGGAAAGAGCTTCCCAAATTCACCCCACGAGATTGCACTTTAGGACAACGACAGCTCTTTTGGAAAGTTACTTCAAGAAAAAGGAGTTTTTGGTGGGGAAAGAACTGGCCCTAAATGACAGAGAGAAAGCGGAACTAGATCCCTGGGGGACAGAAGGCAGGCAGGGGGTGCTGAGAGTAGACAGGGAGAGGAAGGAGGAAGGATGCCGGCATAGACGGCGCGTAGGGCACAGCCCAGGGAGGCTGGAGGATGGCTCCCCAGACGCCCCTTCCAGCTGCCAGAATAAGCGGGAATCACCCCAATTTCAGCTTCTGCTTACAGGGCCCAAAAATGGACCAGCTGGTCCAGAAGGCAGCTGAGGTCTGTCTTCTGAGTCCTGCCACCCCTTAACCCCACAAGAGCCTCCAAACCGCGAAATCAAACCAAATTGGCCAGTCAAATCTAGAGAGGTTTCATCCCTGGGGCAAGGGGGAGGGAACAAGCTTTTTTTTTTTTTTTTTCCCCTTTTGAACTGAGGATTCAAAAGAGACCACAATCTACTCTTGAGTGCCATCCCAGTACGAGGATTGTGGGTATGTCTCATGCTTTCATTCTCCGCCCCCCCCCGGCCCCCGCCCAATTCTCAGACGTAAAACCTTTAAAGAATTAGCCCCAAACTTGGAGTGCCTGGGTCCTTGAAAGAGTTCCAAATGATAAAGCTTGCCCTTCATTTTGAATAAGGGCGCATTGTAAAAATGCAAAGCAATTATTAGTCAGTTCTAGGGTTTGAGTCAGCTTCCCAGTTTCATTTGCTCCTTTGCGATGGAAATCTGAAATCCAACCTTGGGGCAGGAGGCACCTCGGAGCTGGTAGGTCTTATGGGTTCCACACTGCCAGCACCACGGGCAAGCGCTGGCTTCCCTTTGGTGACCTGTTACCAGAAGTTTGCACTATATCTCAAGCCTGGGGCGGATGAAGAAGAGAGAGAACTAACTTAATCTCAAGGCAACAAAGCGGACAACTTGAGGGCAAGAGACCCTGGGTCTGGTTCACGTTCCTTAGGAATTTCCAAGGGCAGAACTTGGGGATAAGGATCGACTTCCGACTTGTCAGCCAGAGGCAGAAAAAGCGATCCCTGAGAGGCACAGGCAGTGGGCTTGGGAGCAGGGCTTCGAGAGGGCAACTGAGACCTCGTGCCCATTTGCACAGAGCCGGTGAGGACTGCTAGCTGGGGAGTAGGTAGGTGTCCACGCCATCACGTGCAGTATTGACACGCAGCCACGCAGGCATGCGCTAATGGAAAGACGCGCGGCTGAGCGATCCCCCGTGCCTGCATTTCTTGCAGGCATGGCTTGTTTAATAGCCAGGGAGTTGAGTGCCCTATCCACCCCCTTTCTTTTTCTGGCTGAGAAATGTAAAAGGGAACCTATACCATGTATATATTCTGAAGAAGCATGTGCATTTTTTTCCTTGAGAAATATCTAGCGCCATAATATTTCTGATTTAAGGGGCGAGGGAAATCTTTGAAGTGAAGGAAATCAGTGGGGGACGTACTATCTTTTCCTGATTTTTTGTGCCAGTCCTCAAAGCCAGTAATGGGATTTAAAATGAGAGGTTCCCAGTCCCCATCCTCCCTCCCACTCCATTTCTCTCTCTTCGCCCCAGAAAACATCTGCGGTAACCAACTGCACGTCTAAGGGGACGGTTTAAAGAAAAACAAGGTTTAGGGCTTGCATCAACTTTCTTTTCCTTTTTCAAATGAAGCTGGAAAAAAAATTTCCAAGGACAATTTAAGCACCAAACGACATCGAACAGATATTTTTCCAAAGCAAAAAATTTCTAATTCGTTTGTTTCCCATTCTTAGGAATAGAGGAAAGGGCGACCCCGATCTTCCTGCACGAGATTGGCACGGAATTTGGGGGCAGCATTTGTTTAGGGCTGGAGGGCGCAGGGCAGGGCACGGTCATGGGCTCCAAGCAGCCGGGTGCACAGCAGGCCTGGGGCGTGCGGGCTGGGGTTCCCGTTAGCTGGGCTCCTCGCCTCCTGTCCTGAGGACCCAGACTGCGCTAAAGCAGCAAGCAGGACAGTGGTCCCCTGTGGGCACAGCCATGTGGGGAGGAGGATGGAGAAGGGGGAAGGGCATTTTATTCCGGGGCTCAGTGGGGCAGGGGGACAATCCGCGCCAGTTTTCTTCGCCCAGGCATAGGGCGTGCCCTTTGCGCGGCTGCTCTCATCCCTGGGCTGGGCGGTTTAGAGACCAGGCGCTGTTTCCTCCTCCCCAAGATTCAGAACCTCAGGGATCCTGACAGTTTCCGCAGACGCTGACCACAGTTCAGTGAGCCGGGCGCGCGAGTCCCTAACGCCTGGCACACCAGGTCCCATTTCAGGAAACCTTTATTCTCCTGCCCGCTCGGGGCTCCCAAGAGGAAGACAGAGCGCTCAGGCCCCTGGCGAGGCCGGCTGGCGAACTTACCGGCGCAGAACCTGGGACCCGGGTGCCCCTCACAGGTGCGCGCATGGCATGGCCCCATGGCCCCTCGGCTTGTTGGGAAAGTGGCCCCTGGCAGAACAATTTCATCACCCATTGCGCCCCTTCGGGGCACCACCTCAAAAACCTCTAGGACCCGGGCCTGGCCTCCGCAGCCACCTGAGAAGAGTTGGGCAATGCGGCGCGCGCACCTTGTGTAGGTAGCCAGAGCTGCCCAGGCCCAGTGCCTGCCTCTCACTCATTTCACTTTTCCTGGTCACTCGTGGCTCGATTCCCTCTCCACCTCCCTCGCCGTATTCCCAGCCTCTTTTCAGGACACAGGTGTTCCAACCCCGTCCTGTGGGTGCGCATTGTTGATGGGTGGGGGCAGTTGGGGGCCCTGAACCCAACTGCGGAAGGACAGGGGGCGGGGTTCGCAGGCAGCCGCTGTAGCTGAAGTCTGGGGCCAGAGGGTGGTTCTCCCCCGGCAGCCCCCTGAAGAGCTGGGAGTGGAGAACCTCCCTGGGCCCCTGCTCGCCATTGAGGCCAGCCAGAACCCGGCTCGCCAAAGAGGTGGGAGGAGATGCTGAAGGCTGGAGAGGGGCCGACTCCGTGAGTGCCTGTGTCTGTGTTTGGTTCTGCACATCGCCCTCCCTCTCATTCTGTCTGGGGAGAAAAAGGAGAGCAGGCAGATTTGCGCCGACCCCTCTTCCCGCAGTCTGGGAACGCTGCAGCAGTTAGAACTGCTCGAAACGACACGTAAGCCCTGACACTCGAATGCTAAAGGTTAAACTTACAGTCTTCAGGGAAGGGCTTCCTGCCAACTGGGACCGTGGTGCGGGTTGCCACAAGCTCTCCTCCGCCCCGCCCTACCCCCTGCAGGTACGGCTAACTTAACGGGCTTTTGACATTGGTGCACTTCAGGGAGAGGTGCCTGTGGGCGATGGCTTCCCCCCACCCCCTCCCACCTCCTTCCGGGTCTCCTCCATAATTTTGTGTGTGGTCGTTTGTACCTCCGTTTGCCCTTGGGATCCTTGACCTGGGGGTTCCAACTAGTTCCTCCTTTGCATCAGAACTGTAAGGTTCACACAGGTGGACGTTTTGAAAGAAATCACACTCGTCCATGTCCCTTTGCTGTGGGTACCTGGTGGCCCCTGCAGCTTGGCCCAGGCACAACCCAAACTAATACATTGAACTTACTACCCAGCACGGAGGGTCTGCAGGGTAAGTGGGGCCATATTTTCAGGCAAGAAAGGTTCTCCAAAAGAATCAGCCATGGGGGTTCTCTATCCCAGGGACCCTGTGCTGGGAACCTTGGACCAAGAACCCCTCTTCCCCCTCTCTCTTGACTTCCTCTTCCCCCCACCAATGATGGTGAGATTCAATTCAGCACCCTTAAAAAGGGCATTCCTGCAGGATATTGGTGATATAGTAAAAGAGATAGTGGTTAGCTCTTAGAAGTCTGTCAAACTGACCCTTTTCTCTCCCCCTTCCCCCCCCCCGAAGGCCCTACATTTGTCGAGTACCTACTATGTGCTAGCTCCCTGGCACCTGCATGTAATGTACATATAATTGCATTCATTTCTCTCAGTGGCTTTGGGAAACTAATATTAGTCCCCTATCAGACTCAGAGATTAAGATCACATAGCTACAAAGTGGCTGAGCTTGAATTTGAACACTGGTCCTTCTAGCTTTAAAGCTATTTCTATTATATTGTCTGCCTCTTGTCAAGGTCAGGAGAACCAAGGACCCAAGGGAAAATCCAGAGAGATATGCAGCACAGTGGTGCTGAGGGGAGGGAGAGAAAACTAATCTGGGAAGGGTGCTCTGGTTTTGATATGACTCAGGGCTCGGTTCAGGGCTAAGAGACATGTCACAGAAAGTCACAGAGGATGTTCTCCAAACCCAAAGACAGAAATGACAATAAAATATGACGACGTGAACAAGCCCCCAAGATGACAGCAGCACACTCTCACCCCCGAAACAAGTGCCCAGTGCACCCCTGGATTTGCAGGCCTGCACTGGCTATCCCAGGGAAAGTTCACACCAGGCGTTTGTTGTTTTTCTTTGTAAATTTTCTTACTGTCTGAAGCTCATACAAGTTCCTAACTTCTGTGAGTCAGCAGGGCTAACAGGAAGAGATGATCAGATGACAAATTACTCATGAAAGAATATGAGGAAACCAAGAAAACTGGGGAGAGGGCAGCAACATCCAAATGGTTGGGGGGGGTCCCCTGTCCACGGGGGCAGGAAGGGTGTGTGTGGCAGCACCTGCAGCCCCCTCAGAAGAAAAACACCTGCTTTGTCAATATTGAGGTTTGGCTATGGGAGAGTCTTCTACCAGCTTTGGCCTCCACATGTGCCCCCAGGCACCAAAGCACTCCTCTGAGGAGAAGGGGGTCTGTGGCCGGAGGATGTGGTGGTCTGGTCATTGGCATGGGCTGATGTCGTGCAGTTGTTTAGCTGGGTTGACTGGGGCTGCAGAGTGTGTGTAACTGGGCGGGACCAGTCAGACCCACACAGAGGGGCTGCTGAAAGCCTTGTTAAGGAAGTGCTCCTGACCAGGCAATCCAATTACATAATGCTGCAAAAAATAACTCCGGGCTGGGAGTCTTGTCAGAGTGACGTATTTTGTTAATGGAGAGGCGTATCAAATATCTATCGTTCAACCCAAGGGCTGAAAGTGCACTTGTGGCCCTGATGGACTGGCCCTCTCCCCACTGAACAAGGAAAGTTGGGGATGAGGGGAGAATGAGCTAAGATGCACCTTTTTTTCTCCCCTCCTTTTTGCCCCAGGTGCGACTAAAGCCCACTGTTCAACTTAGCTGTATTCTGCCAGCTCTGAGTCCAGGTACAGAGTCTCGTATCCTCAGATCAGTCTTGCAGTGGTCCCTGCTGTACACAGGTCAAGGGAGGTTGAGGGGAAGAAATGAGGGGAGAAAGAGGAAGAAACTAGAAGAAAGAGAATGAAAGGGTTTTTGTTTGTTTGTTTGTTAATGGAGCAGGGTGGAGGTGAGTTTATCTTGCTCTTTCTTTCTAGGCTAGACTAGGTTTCCCCCTGCAATGACCAATGAGTGCCAGTTTGCCCAGGGCTGTCCTAGATTTAGAAGTGTATCCCAGGAAACCCTTAAACCCTGAAAAACTGAGACAGTCACTTTCCCTCCTACAAGCTCTGGTCAAATTTCCACAAGGACATAGAAAATTATGACCAAAATAAAGTAGATCCTTTTGATTCAAAATTATTCAAAGAATGACCTAAATAAGCTATTTCATCACAGATGTGAAGGCCCTATTTCCTGGAATTTGAAGAGAGTCATATACTTTCCCCTTACCCCCCACCATTTTGCATTCTAGAGCCTTCCAGGTGGAAAAACTACCTGTTCCATCCACTTTGCTTTTCCATCTGAAAACTTTTCAAACATGCCTTCCTTTGCCTTTTAAAAATGCTGTGAGCCCCTGCCATGTTTTGGTTGGGGACTGTTTCATATCATTAAAAAAAAAAAAAACAAAAAAAACTCCCCTTGAAAGTCATAGTAACTTGTCTTTTTTTTCACCTAATCTCTTTCATGAGGTCTCAATTCCTCCCTGTGGCATCATGGTCACACACTGAGCTGTATCAAACTCCTTTAATATATTCTCCTTGAGTCTGTTAGCATTTTCTTTTTCCTAATGTTGATAATCACAGCATCTGATCCTTTCATGCTAAACTGCAGCCTTCTAATCCATCCGTAATCTAGACCCATCTGACCCCCTGCCCAAGGAGACCGAGGAGGATAAGCCATCCCCTGCGCCAGACACTCACAGCATCCCAGCTTCGATTTACATGCACCCCGACCTCCGTTCTTTCTAAAAATCAAAATGTCTGTAAACTCCTTGAGCTAATTGTAAAAGCAAATAGCTTTCCCTCCCTGAGTCATATTCCTGGGCTTGTAAAAACGCAGTTCCACCCGGAGACCACCTTGTCGCAAACATGAAAACGGGCTTGTTTAGGACGCAGCAGAGAGGAAAGGGTGAAGCGCCAGCGCCTCCCGCCCTCCCCCAGCAGGCGCTGCCTTTATGGAGTCTATTTCCAGTCTGTTTACCTGGAAAGGGCCACGTGACCAATCCAGAAGGAAATGCTGACATCATTGTCTCTCTCTCACACATGTGCAACCTCCCTCCCTCCCTCCCAGCCGGCTCTGCCCGCATTCCGGCATCCATCCTGCCGCCTCTCCAGCGCCCGGCCCCTTCCCCCAACACTCACGCCTTCTCCCACTTATATTCTTTCTCCTGTCACACTTTCCTTTGTGTTCTTTTTCCTTGTAGGCTGTCTCATAGATCGTCTTGGACGGATGGACACACACACACACACACACACACACACACACGGGGGGGGGGGCCCTTTCCTTTTCCTTCAACAAGCCTTTCTTCCTCTTTCAATCTCTTTCAGATCTGTGGCCATTGAGTCTTCACTGTTTTAAAAATACACTTCCTCTTTCTCTGTAGATTCAAGCTTTCAAAATTAAGGAAAAAAAAAAAAGAAAAAAAAGTCTGGTAGTCCTAGAAAACCTTCCAGGCCAAGGATGGGGGGAGGGCAGAGCAAGGCTGCTCCGACCAGCCACTCAATTTCCTGCTCCAGTGGGCTTGCAGATTTAGGTGTTGGGGGTTTGGTCAAACGTGCCTTCTTTATTTATTTATTTTCAGCCTTTTCTCTTCCAGTTTCCCTCCCACTTTTCCATCACTGCTGCCCGCCTTCCCCTCCCCACAGCCAGATCACAGGTCCCAGCAGCTCTTGGCCTTGTGCGAAGAACACGCAACTGGCTCCTGGGCTTTTCGCTGCTTTTGCTTTGGTTGCTGCTGCTGCTGCTGCTGTTCCTCTTTCTCCTCCTCATTCTGTCAGCAGCCGAGGAGGCTTCTCAGCATCCAGCCTGGGACCCCGGGAGCAGGAGAGACCCCCAGGCAGAGAGGAGGGGCAGCGGGCAGGGTCAGCCCAGGTGCCTCCTGCCTATTCAAAGGGCTCTTTATACGGGGAACTAGGGAACTACGTAACAGGGCTCTGGGGTTCAGCTGTTCCCGGAAAGCTTTCTTGGTGTATGTGGGTGCTGAGCCAGAGAGGACAGTTTAGAGGAAATGTTTAATAATGACGTGGGAGCCTCAGACTGTTTATTTGTTCTTACAGAGAGGTGGAAATATGATGTCTCTGGAAACTGCCTCAAAAGCAGACCGCAGGGTCGTGGGGCCAGCGTGTGAAACAACTGGGAGAATCAAAGGGAATGGCTTGCTTGGGCCAAGGGACGAGGCGGACTGCCACCGGTTGTCCCGCCTCCCACCCCGGGCTGTCCTATCCTGGGCTCACACACCTTTTAGCCTGGGGTGGGGCCAGGAGGTGGAAGGACATCTGGGAAGGTCATGCAAGAATGAGACCATTAAAAAGTCATCATGACTTAGGTGTAAACTCAGAATCCCCAGCATGTGTTTAGGTGGGACTCTGCCAGGAGGCCATCAGCACTTCTATGGGCATATTTACCACCCAGTTATATTGGAAATCAGAAATACAGCAGCCTGCTGGAAGACCTCAGAGAAATCTAGAAATGAGAGATGGGACCTGCAACATTTAGATAGTACTGCTCTTCAGCGTTCAGATGTTTTCCTATATGTTGAGAAACGCTTCCAGCATTGGGCCCGTTCAAATGGCCCTGGCGCCAGTAAGGAAGAATTCAGATGTGAAGTTACCTTTTGGAGACCTTTTCATAGATCGGTGTACAAAGTTGGCAGGAGGGGCTGTTTGAGGAGGTCCAGTTATAGATATGTCACTTCAGGCATGTCGGGATCTTAATCCTCTTCAGACATGCTGAATCCAGAACTTTCTACAGGAGCTTTTAAAATAGTTTGTACAAGTTCTAATTTTAAACTTCCAAATGTTATAGGCCAAGGACTCACTGTTTTGAGTTGTCAATTAGGTAGATAGCTCTTCTGGTCAATTAAATGATTTTTGTGGTTTTAGAACCCAGATAAAGTGGTGTTGAGAGTTTCAGTGTCATTCTGATCATCCTCATGAATATTCATGGGGCCCTGGCTGAATTAAAGTACAAAAAAAATGAGGCACAACACAGCTTCCAGACTCCCTGCCTGTGGGTTATGGATGCCTCTGTCATGGATTCTATACTATCAACTATCAGTGTTTATCAAACTAAATCCCAGAGTGCTGGAGAGAGGTGAGAGAGGGTGGTGGGAATTATGCAAACAACACAGCTGGGTCCTGGGTCTTTTAACAAGCTACCTTTCAACTTCGGAGGGATCTGGGAGAGGGTATGCTGGAAGTTCTTCTATCCTTGAGTGAGCTCAGGCTCACCTCCTCCTGTGGACCCCATCCCAGGCCAGTGTTGGAGTTGACATCACCCTGCTCCTCGTATTCAGCTCTCCAGGCAGATTTCCTGAGTTAGTTTGTAGCTATCCACAAACCAAAATAACATCAGTAGGATCCCTTTGTTTCACTGTTTGATACCTGCGATGATGTGGAAATGCACACGCATTCACGAACAGATTTGTATTCATGCTATGAGTTACCCCACCTGCTTCCCCATCTTGCACCATATGGAGTACACACCGTCCGCATCTCCATAAATGCCCACAGTGCTAATTGGTACTCAGTGACGTGCGTATGGTGAACAGGAGGATAATGATAATGTTGATGATGATGTTGATGATGATGATGATGACAATGATGATGGCACTGAATTGCTAATAATGATTCCAGGATGAAAAGAGTTCTGGGCACAGAGATGTGCTAATAAAGACTGGCTGACTGACTGACTGACTAAATGTATGAATGAATGAATAAAGCCTAGGTCTTGTACTGACTGTTTTTCTGAGATCTGATTCTTTACTTAAAAAAAACCAACTACTTTTTAAAAGAGACAGTTTCAACAAGCTTGTGGGCTGGGCTAAAATGGCGTAACAATAATACAAGGTGGACTGACAGCCACTTTTCATCATCGGTACATTTAAAAGTACATGTTCAGTTACCTAATAGTTCTCTCTCTCGAGGCAAATGGTCACAGAACAGAAAGTCCTTTGCAGGAACCTAGAGCATAGAACCTCTTTCCTAATCTTCTCGGGGCAGGACCTCAGAGAGGACAAGCCTGTCTCCTACTCAAGGCATGAAGAAGGACCGCCAGCCAGAGAATGAAGCACCTCTCAGTGAAACACAATATAGAAACCAATAAAGAGATTAACATATATAGAAAAGTAAAAAAGTAGAAGAAAGAGCTTCTGAACTTCTTGGAAGAATCAAGATCTTTTCTTAAAACTAAGAGAGTGAAAAGCTCACCAAAGACTTAGGTTGTAGTCCCAGCTCTGCCACTAAGAGCCAAATGGTGTCAGCAAATCACCTAATCCTTGGAGTGTGTGTTCTCCTTGTCAACCGGAGATGACAGTGCACACCCCACAGGGTCAGGATGGTAGACTTAAAGTGTCTAGCACAATGCCTGGCACCTGGCAAGTGTTCAATGTGTGGTAGGAATGATTAATATTATCCTAATACTAGTTACTTGTCTGCACTTCTGGGTTGGAGTGTGAAGATCAAACAATTGTTGGAGTGTGAAGTACTACATGAGCTAGAGAGCCTTAAACAAATCTAAGATACTCTTTTTAGGTATTATTGGGCTCTGGGTTAAATCTATTAATATTGGGAAATGGGGCAATGAGATAAAGATATATTATCAAGGACAAACTTTCTCCATATATAGATATCTGATGTATGTAATGCCAGCCATGAAATTAATGAAATATGAGGAATGCAGGCGCCTACCAGACTTCCTCAGGGGGGGTCTTGTGAAGATTAATGTTAAAAATGACACACAGATTATTAAGGTGCTTGGGCCCCCTGCAGCAGAAGGGATACGGAAATCCAAGGAATAATCATCGATGTAACATCCTTACCATTTCTAGCAACAGGCTTTCCTAGGCTGGAATAGAATTTCCAGAACTTATCTTTGCCTTTTGGAATTACAGAGTATGACAGATTTATTTCCGCACATCTCACTTGCTTTCAGAGTTATTGTTTCCTCTTATTTTTTCCCCTCTTTGGTGATAGAGAAGCCTGAGAACCGATTCTGTCAGGAAGTTCTTGGGGGATTTTCAGAAGGATGTACAATCAGGGTATACGAACAACAGTGAGAAGCCAGCATTTATTTTATTTTATAAAAAATATATTCATAACCAATCTTCCGAGCATATCTAAGTAATCAAAAACGATGATGACAAACATCAAATAAATTTTTCAGGACTTGGGGATCCTTTTGGAGTAAGTTACCAGCATTTCTTCCTCTTAAAGCAGATCAGGTAACTTTTCCCCTATTGCTGAGCCTCTCAGAAAGGATGTGCTATTAAATTCAGACCCCAGGATAGGAGCTCCGTTGCTCCCTCGATGTCTACTGCCACTCCCCAAATCTTCTGAATTTATCGACCAAAATGTTAGATGGAATAGGTTCAAGCATCTTGCTAAATGAAATATAGATTACATTTATCATTTCCCCTCGATCTACTAAAATCTTGTTACTCTTTCATGGAAGGAAATGAATCAGTTTGACAGGACTTGTTCTGACAAGTGAAATAAGTTCCTAACACTGTATTCACTATAGATTATTCTAGAAATGATCTGACGATCATTTTTTTCCAGGTAAAGTTCCAGATTAGGACATTACAAGCTCTCCTTTTGCTTTTTCAAAGTAGAAGCATTAATCCTGGTTCTTTTCAGTCTTTAAAAGTTCTTAAAAATGAGGTTACTCTCCAACAATTTTAGCCAATAATAACAATGCTCTTATAAAAAAAAACTTTTACCCTGCAAGAAATCTACCTTTTTAATTTTTAAAAAATGTGTTTCTACCAGTATTTATGGAATATTTAAAAGTTGATCACAAAGAGCCCTAGCTGGGTAGTTCAGTTGGTTAGAGCATCCTCCTGATACACCAAAGTTACATTTCAATCCCCAGTCAGGGCACATACAAGAATTAACCAATGAATGCATCAATGAGTAGAACAACAAATCAATGTCTGTCTTTCTGTCTCTCTCTCTAAATGCAAATAATTCCTAAGCTCTTGGAGCCCAACCCTTCCAGGTCCCTCCAATTCCCTACTCCTTCACTTACTTCTCTCTCTCTGCTCCTCTGCCCACAGTGCACCCACCCCCATCACTCTCATAACTTTCTTTACTCACTCCATTTCTTTTTGGAAACCTACACAGACTCTTTTCTATCCAATTAACACATTTCGTACCGCATAGAAATATCTAAGACATACGCCAGGGAACGCACGATATTGGGCAAACTGCACGTTAATTAAATCATCTCGTGATGCGGTCCTTAACAGATGGCGCACGAAACACGAGAAAACTTGTGAGCGGTACGAAAAGTGTTAAAAACAAATCTTCCCTGGATCTTACCACCCTTCCATTTACTATACCACTTCCTTAAAACATCATTTAAACAGGTTCTTCAGTCTATGAGTGAACACCTCCAAGTCCGTGGATGGCTTGGACTATTGGAGAAGGATGGTCATTGTTTTGAGCCAAAATGGATTCATTGGTAGTTCCCGCCCACTGTTTCTAGCGTCATCTTGTGAGATCACACAAAGAAAGTTGAATTCCCTGATGCAACCTTTCTCCTGTCCAATCTTCTCTCTGAACTTTCTGAGCTAGGCACTGCCAGTTCCTTCAACTGTTCTTTATATGACCTAGTTCTGAGTTCCTTTGCCTCCCTGTTTACATTTTGACTGTCTTTTAAAAGGTTGTGGCCAAGATTAAATGTAAATTTATGTATCCGCTGTGCCTGGTACAATACAGCAGGGCTCTCACCTCCTTGGTTGTCTTCACTATGCTTTGCTCAGTACTATTGTTGAATCCTCCTGCTACTGACTGAAACCTCTAATATAGTGGTTTGCAAAGTATGGTCCATGGAGCTTCCATCAATATGTCAGAATGACCCAGGATGCTTTAAAAATGCAGATCCTTGGGCCCACCTCAAACTTGTTGAATCTGACAATCTGGGGCAGTACCTGGGAATCTACATTTTAAACAATTGTGACAAATGATTTTTTTTAAAAATTTATTGATTTTGAGAGAGAGAGAGAAATTTTGATTTATTGTTCTACTTATTTATGCATTCATTGGTTGATTTTTGTATGTGCCCCAACTAAGAATCAAACCTGCAATCCTCTGGTGTACAGGATGATGCTCTAACCAACTGAACTACCCAGCCAGAGCCCAGATGATTCTTAATACATGCAAAATCTGGGGGAAAAATGCTTTCTCCACATCTGTTGACAAGCCTGGCCCCCTCTCACTGTGTTTGTGCAGATGGGTTTTTGGATCCAAGACAAGACCTTCCATTTTCTTGCATTATATTTCATCTAGTTAGGTTTGGTGTGTTGCCTCAGTCCATCAAAATCTGCTGAGTGCTTTACTCTGCAACATATGACTTCATGACAACCACACATGGATTAAGACCAGAAATCCTAATGTCACAGCACAAGGAATCTCCCTCCACAACTATAGTCAACCAATTACTAGCAAACTCACACTTCACCTTCTTTCCCATGATGTAAATGGACAAACTGTCATTTGTCATGTTGCCAAATGCCTCAGTAAAGGCCGGATGTTCTTTATCTTCCATATTTCCCTGATCCACTGCTTTATACCAATCCCATCAGAGAGAGAAATGAAGCATTCCCATGGGCCATTTACACATGCACTGTAGAATCTGTGGCCAGGCAGTGGACTGGAGTGTGCAGAATCTGCCTTCTTTTCCTGGGACCTTTTTCTGCACACTTATGGAACTTGGGTTATAGGACCCCTCACTTGAATTATAAATGTTCCTGTCCACAGTTTGACTCTGCTACTAGACAAAGAGCTCTTGAACATTGAAGTTGTATCTTATGTGTCTAAATATCTCATGGTAAGTAGCACAATGTCCTACTCAGTGACTTTTTAAAGATAAATGCATTTTATATTTGATTCCCACTAATTTACTTTCATTTTTTGTACAAGATAAAAGCAGACTCTGCAATGAATATCGGGAGACTATGCTTCTTAGGCATGAAAAAAAAACCGGCCTGCTTGAACAGAGCTCTGCAGCCCAACTGTTTCTCTTAGTCACTGTTCATTCAAATGAGCTTGCTAGAATTAAGGCAATCTTTGAAATGAAGTGTGATAAAAACACTGAGAAATGATGACACAGTTTCTGAAACATCACAACTTTACTAGAATATGTGGCAGTGGCCAAGTGAGACGTAAGAAAGAGCATTTCTCGAAAACCTTGGCTTACTGGAGCTACTTAAGTCAGCATAACATACACATAAGATTATTATGGGCTTAAATCTAATGGGACCCCTTGAGATGATGTAGACAAAGTATATTAATAGGTCATGAAATGGCTATACAAGGAAATCTAGCTTCCTTCTACGTCACAACTGCTAACCATCAGAGTAATTATCTAATGTATAACGTAGTGAGGGTAAGTAACTGTAAGCGAATGGAGGTTACATCTTGCCTTTCCTGTTTCTCATAGGCTTGAGAGGTCTGACAAATACTTCACAACATTATCTTCCTGGAAAAGCCACATAGCCCCAGCTCCACATACCTGTTCTTCATGAGGTCTAGGGCAGTGGTTCACAGTTGGGGGGTGACTTTGCCTCCGCCCCACCCAGAAACATTTGGCAATGTCTTGGGACATGTTTTGGTTGGCACAGAGGTAGAGGCCAGGTATGTTTCTAAATACCTTACAATACACAGGACTGCCTCCCTCAACCAACAAAGAATTCTCTGGCTCAAAATGCCAATAGTAACTATCTCCATGAAAAAACTTCAATTAAAAAAGTATTGAGACACCACTATTGGGAATCCCTGGTCTAGGGCTATTCTAGCCCCAAACCTGGAAAGACTGATACACCCCAAAGGGCCATGTACCTGTTGTGGGTCTGTGAAGTAACTCACAGGTGACAAACACTGCAAAATACTTAGCAGTTCTGTGGTGAGGTGAGAGTACCAAGGCTTGAAGCTCTACCCAGTGGAATGCTTTGGATGGCAGCCTGGATGGTAGTAGGGAGGTTCTGAGACACTCCTGATCACTATAGGTGTGAGCTCAGAGTAACTTACTGGAAAGGCCATTGGCCACCTCCAATCAGAGGGCAGCCTCCTCTCCTACAGATGGAGGAACTCAGGCTCAGCAAAATTGTGCAAGAGACATCCATGAGCCATGTTCATGGTTATAAAGGGAGACTAAGGATTCAGGAATGTGAGGTGAACATCAAGCAAAGGTTTCAGCTGGAAAGAGGATGCTGTTTTTGTGTCAGCCACAGGAAAGTCTGGGTCCTATAGGCATGAAAATGGAACTCACTTTACTTAGATGACAGATACATTTCCCCCAACTTGCTATTATTTTTGATATGACCAAGGTTTTAAACATTACCAGTGTTATATACTACAAGGAAGCTGGTAGATTTAATGAAGCCTCCAGATGCCCCTTGAGAGATGATTACAGCTTAATTAAAAATGGAGGATGACAGACAAGAATCCCATGGGACTCTCTAAGCAAGGAGCATTCATACAGCTTCTTTCATGGACAAGATTACTTTGTTCATGTCAGTCTGAGTTCTTTCCAGTAGTAAAGTTCAGTGTTGCCAAATTCTAACATGTTATGATATTTGATGTGATTCAAAGATTAGGAAATATTTAAAATTACGAAGGACAGACAAGTTTATAAGTCAAGCCAGACTTTGATTCCTTTTATTGCATATACCTGGACTTACCATCTCCATGATTACATATAGTCTAGAATACAAGAGGAATCACCTGAGTAAATTCTGTCTTAGTGTCACATCTGGGCATGGAGAAGAGCAGGGAAGAATGAGTGTAGTCAATGAGGATTAGGGCACAATACTCACAGAGGGCTTTAGGGACCAGGTAGGAATGGCAAGTCAACATAGACAGAGGGGCCACAAATCCAGGTAATTAAGTAAGGTTTAAAACATTATCGAGACTTTTGGTTAAGATGGACACGTAAGTAAATATGCCTTGCCTCCGTGCACAACTATAGCAAAAATACAACTACACTACAAAACAAATATCACCCAGAAGTGTTAGAAAATCGAGCTATGTGGAAGTCCGACAACCAAGGATTTAAAAAAGCCACATTCATCCAGACAGTTAGGAGGGGTGGGGACGCAGAGTATCACAGAGAGGTGCAGAGGTGGGAATGGGCAGTCCCATATCTGTGTGTGGTGGATAAAAAATGGGAGGGATACCTTGGGAGTAAGGGATCCCAGCCCCAGTCTAAACTACCCAGCCCAGGGTCCCAGTGCCAGGAAGGTAAGTCCCCATGACTTCTGACTGTAAAAACCAGTGGGGGTTGGGGCAGCTGAAGAAGCTGTGTCCATTTAAAGGGTCCACAACAAGGTTAGGACTCATGCAGACCCACCCACTCTGGGACTCAACACCAGGGCAATAGCTGGAAGGACATCAGTGGCATATGGGGAGAAAGTGAAGTGTGAGTGGGGTGACAGTTTCCTCCCAGGCAAAAGTTGAGAGGCCAGGCAGTGGCATTGTCCCCTCTGTGAGCCCTCCCCCACCAAGAACAACAGAGAGATGACAGGTTGCCCTTCCCTGGTGATTACTTAAGACCTCACCCTATACAACTTAACAGGTGCCCTAAGACTGGGAGTCAAAGCAGCTCTATGTAACACACAGAAACAAACACAGGGAGGCTGCTAAAGCGAGTAGACAAATAAATATGGCCCAAATGAAAAGAACAGATCAAAACTCCAGAAACAAGAACTAAATGAAATGGAGAGAGGCAACCAACCTATCAGATGCACAGGTCAAAACACTGGTTATCAGGATGCTCCAGAAACCCATTAGGTACTTCAATGCCATAAAAAAAGACCAAGGCAGAAATGAAGGTTGCATTAAGTGAAGTGAAATAAAGACAAATCTACAGGGAACCAACACTGGAGAGGATGAAGCCAAGAATCAAATCAGCTATTTGGAACACAACAGGAGTTGAGGAGGGGAAGCATTCAGTTAGAACAGCAGGAAGAAAAAAGAATTAAAACAAAAACAAGGAGAGGCTTAGGAACCTCTGGGACATCTTTAAATATACTGACATCTAAATCATAGGGGTACCAGAAGAAGAAGAGGAAGAGCAAGAAATTGAAAACTTATTTGAAAAAATAATGAAAGAAAACTTTCCAAATTTGGTGAAGAAAATAAACATACAAGTCTAGGAAGCACAAAGAGTCCCAAACAAGATGGACCCAAAGAGGACCACACCAAGATACATCATAATTAAAATGCCAAAGGTTAAGGATAAAGAGAGAATCTTAAAAGCACCAAAAGAAAAGCAGATAGTTACCTACAGGGAGTTCCCCTAAGGCAGTCAGCTGATTTCTTAAAAGAAACTTTGCAGGCAAGAAGAGACTGGCAAGAAGTATTCCAAGTGATGAAAAGCAAGGACCTACAACCTAGATTACACTACCCAGCAAAGCTACCATTTAGAATTGAAGGGCTGATAAAATGCTTCCCAGGCAAGGTAAAACTGAAGGAGTTCATCATCACCAAGCCATTATTATATGAAATGCTAAAGGGAATTATATAAGAAAAAGAAGGTAAAAATGATGAACATTAAACTGGCAATAAATTCACAACTATCAATAATTGAATCCAAATAACAAAGTAAGCAAACAGGCAGAACAGGAACAGAGTCATAGATGTGGAGATCTTTTGGAGGGTTATCAGCAGGGAGGAGGAAGGAGGAAAATGGAGGGAAAGTTGCAGGGATTAAGAAGCACAAATTGGTAGGTACAAAATAGTTAGGGGGATGTTAAGAACAGCACAGGAAATGGAGTAGCCAAAGAACTTATATGTATGACCCATGGACATGAACTACGGGAGGGACTGCTAGAGGGAATGGGGGTACTGCATGGAGGGGGGCAAAGGGGAAAACTTGGGACAATTGTAATAGCATGATCAATAAAATACATTAAAAAACATTATCAAGTAGGTCTTGAAGGTCAAGGCAGTGGAATGTATAGGCTCCGGAGATCAGAATATTGAGACATGGGTTTCAGAAGACAGAACTGCTGGTAGGAGCTTGTCTTATCACAAGAAGACTGCTCTTTAACTTCCACAGACTAATCTCTACAGTGCTGGCCAGTCATTGGAGGGTCTTGCATCTCCATTGGGTCTGAAAGGGAAGTCATAAAACTTAATCTCCATAGTAGAGCTGTGGGGGTGGGGTATAGCCGAGAGAACCAGCAGCAGGCCCCAAGAGATTAACCCCCCAAGAAACTGACAATTTAATAATGATCAGCAAGTCTTTTATTAATGACCGGCAAGATTTGCAGAGTCCCCTCCAAATGTAAGGGTGAAGAAATGTTCCTGAACCCAAGCTGTGGTTGTTTTGAGGCTGGTGGCACCCAACGTCATCTCCAGCCTTCATTCCTCCCCACATCACACACACGATCCACAAAATTTCTGCACACGATTCCCAGACAGGCTGTGTCTCTTTCCCGGGCAATATGTCGCCCCACTCCATCAACAGCTACCCGAAATATCTCCTTGAGACCCCTGCTCCGTACTCTCTGCCCACCAAGTTTAGTGCACATAATTCTATTTGAACTATATCAGTAATTATTTTTCTACTTAATTATTTCTCTCATGGGTCAGAAGGTACTTTGGGCTCAGGAACCATTTGCTTGCGTATAGGAATACTGTGTGCCCTGCCACATAGTACCTGTTCAATAAACGTTTGTAGAGGAAAAGAAGGGAAGAAGGTAGGGAGGGAGGTTAAAGAAGCAGTAAGGACCACTAACTGGGAAGACAGCAGCGTCTGGCTCCTCTGAAAATGACTTTGGCTAGCCAGCCTGGAGAGACCACCTCAGGGAGATCTACAAAGCAGCCCGCAAAGGCAGTTCAGTGGCGGCGGGGCCGTGATTCCCACAGCACTTACTGGCAGAACCCCAGAGAATCCCTCTTTCTTGGCCTCGTTGGTGACTTACCTTCCTGGAAGGCAAGCGCGCAGCTCTGTGCTGGCGATGCTCTGGCAGGGCCAGCCTGCAGCAGCCCGAGGTTGGCTCTGCCAGAGGCCTCCAAGCATCCCAAAGGCTGGACCTTGCTAAGCCCTGTCACCATCCTACCACTTTCCTCTGGGGCCTCTGAAAGGTGACGTTATTGAATTTGGTCATTATTAATAATGATCAAAAATTGTCTGCCTTAGTTTTGGTGAATTGCTTTAATCTATTTGCCATCCTCATCGGATGAGAGAGTTTGCAGAGCTGGGTCCTCGTTCAGAAATTCCCAACATATCGCTTTTGAAAGTGCTTCTTAATTCTCAAAATATTACCCGCTGCTGACAAAGATTATTGTAGCTGACAACCCTGAATACATCCATCAGGAGTTTTCAGGCCCCTGGCACTTGACAACACAGATCTTGTCTACTTTCCACATACCTTCGCAAACCAATAAATTCGGTATTCAGGAGATTCAATAGCGCATTCAGCACAGATCCTCGACTGCTGTTAGAAATCAGTTGTGTAGATGTGGAAGCTATTCAAAGAAAGTGCTTTTAAGCTCGTTGTTGAACATGGTAATGTAATATCTTGCAATCACAGAGTTAAAGAATGTTTGAACTAGAAGCTTTCTTATAGACAGGCTGGTCGGAGGGTGCTGAGAGGCCCGGCTGGAGAGGGTGAGAAACCTGCCTAAGGACACACAGCCAGTGAGTGGCTGAATGTGGCTAGAAACCAAACGCGATGAACTTAAACCGCCGTTCTGCTGCTTAGTATTGATGGTCTGTATATATACGGTAATATAGACACACATACATACACATACATAAAAGGATAGTCTTCCATCACATAGCCCCAGTTGTCTGCAGAAACTGACAGCTTTGCTAAAACAATAACCCATTTAAATGTAGGGCAGGAATCGGCCCAGAGCCTTACCAGCCCCCCAGAAAACAGAACATTGTTTCCATCCAAACCTTGCACTGAAAGGAAGCCTGTCAGCTGGCAATGACCTCGTGAGACAACTTTGGGGAGAGCAAAGGGCCGAGAAGAGAAAGGCCTCATTCTCACAGCAAACAGGAAAAGGAAAGAGAAAAAGAAAGCTCTGTCTCCACACAAGGTTTGCTGGGCTGGCTATGAACTGTTCCAGTACGTTCCATCAAACAGCCGCCTTCATAGAATCAAGCCAAGCGCGAATAGCGGGTCTGGGACGCCTGCTCCCGGGACACACGTGGGCCAGCTCACACACACGCTTGCTCCCTCGCACCCTGGGAGAGCACTTATATGGGCTTCATGAGGCTAAGTAATAAACACTTTGTCTTCACCCTGCTATTTATGGGTTGCTTGGGGCATCCTGTTCTCTCCACTGCCCTTACCTGCACAGACGGCTCCCGCAGACCCTGCGTTTAATGGGGACAACAGTAAGTGGGAACGGCTCTGTGGGCCCCACATGCGCCTGTTCCCCTGGCCACCAGTGCTAATTGCAGAGAAAGGTCAAGCTGCATCCATGCACCTTTTCTCTGCTCTCTCCCGAGAGGTGAAATCTGTTCTCCTTTTCCCCCAGCTCCTCCTTTTCTTCCTTTCAGACATCTCTCAGACATCTCGCTCAGACATCTCTCTAAGATATCCTTCTCTATTTTACCACTGCCAGGGATTCTTTCATTCTTCAGTGATGGATCAACCATCTCAGAAAACAAGTACTCTGAAACCTGCAAAGCACCAGCTGTGACCTCCAGCAGAGGTTCTAGGGAGTCTCTGGACAACCATGCACACGCAGACATAAGGAGCTAATCCAGTCCTACCTGTTGCTGACTTCCAGGTTCACTTAGAAACCTTGTGCTTCCCCTGCACACATTGTGTTTGGGTTGCAAAGGGGACAGATGCACATTAGAAAGCAGGAAGTGCGTCCAGGCCAACAGATGTCTGAAAGCTGCAGAGGAAGATGCTAGAAGTGTCCACAGGATGCAGGGTGAGGGCGGGTGGCTTTGGTCAGTTTTAGGGCCCTTTGCATTCAGCTCCTTTGGGGGTTGCAGGGCTCCCAGAGCTGATGGGTCCTGCATGAAGAAAGCGAGTCAGGGCTGCATCCTGTCCACCTGGGAGCCATCACGCAAGCCTGGAGCCCTGCCACCTCTCAGCCTTGTCTTCATCTTGGGCTAAGCCGTCATCCCCTGAAAACAGACAAGACAGAGAAGGATGCGTTAACTCAGCTTCTCCCCACAGAGCGCGGTCCGCCATTGCAGCACTGATTAAATACAGGACATTATCTCACCATAATGCCCTCCTGGCGGCGTTCCCAGGAAAATTCTAACTAATCATAAAAATAGAAAGAAAAACGCAACCTAAATTCCATTCCTCGTCTTAAATGAGTGATGTGTTCACTTTTATTTATTTTTCTGGAAGCAAGGCGGGAAAAGAAAATGAATTTTAGGGCTTAGAAAAACAAGCTACTAATAGTACTAAGTAGAGCTGGGCGGTGGTGCAGACAGCGGGATGCAGCCGGCATGGCCTGGGCGAGTCCCGGCTCTGCTCCTCGCTGTAAAATTCGAGTTTTAGACTGGAGCACCCAGGATGGGGGAGGAAGGGGGTGGGGGTGGGGCCGGGTGTGGACAGACAGACAGACAGACAGACAGACACACACACACACACACACACACAAGCACACATACCTGGACAAGCTAGGTGCTCAAAGGCACTCTTGTGGCCCTGGCCAGCACGCGCTCTCCCAACCCTCACTTTAAGCAATGAAAGGAAGCCTGTCAGCCGGCAATGACCTCATGAGAGAGCATCTTTCTCTAATACCATCCTTTCTGGGGACTCAGCCATAGTCCAGATACGCCCTGCCTGGGAGAGTTTTTCCTGGAGATTCACCTAGCTAATTCCTACTCAGCCTTCAGAGATCAGAAGAAAGGGCGCCTCCTTCAGGAAGCCTTCTCCAAGAGCCCAGATCTGACCCCAGTCCATGTGCCCTAGCCCTGGGTTCTAAACCGTCCCTTCATAGCAGCCATGTGCCTGTAATGGGTTCACTAATTGGTGAAGGAAGGGCTGCCCCCTTCCTCGGATCTAAAAATGTGTTTGTTAACTACTGTACCTTGTGTGTACCTGGTACACAGTAGCTGCTCCATAAATGGCTATGTGGGACGAGTGCTGAAGGACTGGCCTGGATGTGAATGGTACCTTATGGTGCTTTGGTAGGTCCCAAGCTAAGAAGCAACAAGCAAATGTGGAAGCAGATGAGGGTGTGTCAATGACACTAAGTATCGTGCCCCTCCCAAATAATTTCTGCTGTTCCTTTCTGGGAAGTCCTCGTGGATAAACCAGGGGAGAGTTCAAAATGCAGACAACCAGCGTCTGAGATGCTCTCCTGATGTTACAATGGATGAAATGAGAAGGAAGGACACACCCCACACCCCGCCTGCCTCTACCGGCCCCTGAGCTGCCTTTAGAATCCCAGCCCTGCCATCCCCCATCATCGCTAGGGCTGCCGTAATGGGCGCTGCTACTTCATGGCAAAGTTCTAGCTGGGCTAATTAAGCATACTGAGCTAATAACCTTCCATTTTGGGACCAGTATTATTCATAATTTAATGTATTGCTGCTGAAACATTAACCTTTCGACAACTGGCATGTTGCCCACAGCAGCCCAAGTGCTGACCATCTTTCAGTAAAATGAGTATTATTGTTAAAACAGGTATAAATCATTCATGGCTGCAGCTTTTGTGTCAGACCCTCCGTGAAAATAAGCAGTAAGCTGGGTAATTTATTTACCTTTTGGTGATTATTTTTTATGATTTTATGATCATATTCAATGATTCATAAACACTGGCCTGGTGCCATTTTGTAATCATTTCATGTTTTAAATATGGTGTGGCTGTTCTGCTTTTCATCTTTAAAAATTTCAGGATTGATACTGGGCAACTTGATCCAGACACGAATGCAATTTCATTTGAAAGAAAGAGGTTGGGGAGGGGGGTAGTCCCAGCCCCATTCATTTTAACAAAACCATTTTCAACAGAGCCGTTTGGAGCTTCCACTTGTTACAGCTTTGCACTCAGCACAGCAAACTTTCTTTGAAGTTTAACACACAGAGGGTGCCTTGAAATCTGAATAAAAGCACAGGAAAACAGTTAACAAGCTTCTGGTTGGAAAGATGATGGGAAGGAGCCGAAGGGTGGAGGGAGGCCTGGAAACTCTGGCCTTGGGCCAAGAAGGTTGGAAGCCACACGTCTTATATCCAGCACCTGGTTGGAGAATGTGATTATATCCCCTGGGGTTCTGGAAACTTTACTGCCAGCCTGCCTGCTCCTGCTGCCGGGACTGGTTCTGGGCTTCCATAACGGTTCCAGAAAGAAGCTTTTTCTCCTTAGGACAGGGAGCAGGAGCTGGAGGCCAGGAGGTGGGCAAGTCTTTCATGGCCCATGAGCTCAGGAGACTGCCCTACATTCTATGGCTTCTCTATAGTCCCCTTCCCATTTCTGTAACTGGTAAAAACATGGAATTCCCTGTACGTAGTAGGTGAAGCTGGCACTCTGATGGCGCAAGGAAGCAGGGCCGGGAGAAGGCAGGAAACATGATGTCACACTAAAACTCCTCTTCAAGGTAGTGGCCTGCTGGGGAGCCAGCTTGCTCCAGGAGCCTGTTCTCACATCAGGTGTGTTGGCACAGAGGGGAGCTCAGCCTGAGAGGACAGGCGCCATCACCCCAAACTTGGTGATGAGGTCTCCCAGTGCAGCTCGTGTGTCCGTGTGCAGCCACGTCCACAGGAGAAGCCCGGGCAGACAGAAGGAAGATAACATGCGCATTACTTTCTGAGACAGTTTGAACTGAGTAGCTCTGAGTTGGTCACTTACTGTCTTTTTCGCCTTTAGTTTTTCAATTCCTATTTATAGCTTGCATGTTTTTCTTTATTTTGATTGTCTGGTTTAAGGACTTACTTGGATACACACACACATATATTATATATGAGTGTGTGTATACATACATATGCACATATATGTGTGTGTATATGATTATTATAATTGTATATAACATCTTTAAATTTCTCATTATACGATGCAGTGACATTGATCACATTTATAATGTTATATAACTCTCATCCCATTTCCAAAATTTTTTATCACTCCAAAAAAGAAACTCTGCGCCCACTCGCATTAACTTCCCCCTGCTCCCAGCCTCTGGAAACCTCCAGGCTAATTTCTGTCACTATGGATTTGACTATTCTGGACATTTCATGGAAGTAGAATCACACAATATTCATCTTTGTGTGTCTGACTTATTTCACTTAGTGCAATGTCCCCAAGGTTCACTCATGTTGTGGCATGTCTCAGAACTCCATTCCTTTTCAGAGCTGAATGATATTCCGCTGTATGGATTGACCACATTTTGTTTCCTCCTTCATCTGTTGATGGACAGTTGGGTTGTTTACACCTTCTGGCCGTTGGGAATAATGCTGCTGCGGACAATGGTGTATGAGAATCCGAGTCCCTGGGATACAGGGACTAATATTTTTGGATCGCCGTATTTTTTTTCATAAAAGGTCATTGTATACTCTACACACTGACCGACTTTATCCTGGATTCTCTGCTTGCTGGCTTGGCAGACCTGGCCTGGGCACAAGTGGCAAAGCTGTTCGTGCCTGGGAATTACTTTGCAGCCATTCTGTCAGCACTGCTGGCTCACAGGGCTGCTCGCAGTCCCCTCTGGCACCGTCAAGGCTGGCACACGCTGTGAATCCTGCACAAGCAACTTCCATTCTCTGTATCGGACTTGAGGAAACAGGCTGCTCCTCAGGTATGACAAAGAACAAATTAGGAAACAGAATAACCTGGCACAAGTGAAATTCCCTTTCAATCATGTCAGCCACAGCAGATGTCATGAAATTTGATGTTATGGATTTATTTCCTAATATAAAGTCTAAAAGGGAAAACAGCGTAAGAGCTGAAATGTGAATTGGACATGTCTATAGAGTGTGAATTGGATTCAAGACAAAATATTGTGAATGGTTAATAGGGTCAGTCTAAGTATATTTGCTGAAATAATCTCTTGGATATGCAAATACTCTGAGAACTACACTGTCAAATATCTATTGTATCCTCTTATCTATGTGTTCACAGAGCTGCTACATGTTGTAACAAATGGAAAATGTGAGTTTAAAAAAATAATGTCACCCTAAAATAATACTTTACTTTGAATAGTAATTTCTGGTGTCAGGATTTTTACATTTTTGTCACACACCAGACAGCCAGTTTCTTAAAAACAGCATTATTTGGAAATATGAAGAGGTAAGCATCTGTGTCCTGTTCTGAGCAGAAGCAGATGTGCAGGGGGGCTGTGGAGGGAGCAGGAACAGCCCCCATATTCATCTTGATCTGGGCCCCTTCGTCTGCCATCAGCCCCTGTCCTGCATGGTCCTACCCCTGTGGACCTTTGGCTTCTGGCTCTCTGGGGTCCTTTCAGTGGAAGTCCCCTTCCTGGGAACATCCTTTTGAGGAGTTGAGATGCTCCTTGCACGTTCCCCATCTCACCTTGGTAATCAGGCCCTTACACAGGAAGGTGGGGCAGGGAGAATTCAGAGGAAGAGCTCTTGGAAGCACTCTTGGCGAGAAGCCTTAGGTTTTACTGTGGATGATTTCCAGGACTCCACCATGACACTGCTCACTAGCACCGTCAGCAAGTAGACAGACCGGCTGAGTTTTGAATCTTCTCCTTTCCCTGATTTTCGAGAGGCGGGCTAATGAGCACAGAGAGAGCGAGGAGGTGGGCAGCCAGTGGGCGACCCTGGCACACCACTCACCCACACAGGTATTCAGAATGATGCTCACTGTGGGGGCTGTCCTGGGCATTGTAGGGCATCCCTGGGCCCTGCCCACTAGATGCCTCCCTGAGCTGTGACAACCAAAAGAGCCCCCAGACACTCCCAAATGTCCCCCTGAGAGGGGCAAGGTTGCCTTGGTTGAGGACCACTGCTCTAAGAGAAATCCAACTCAGTGCCCCAAAGAAGTCTAGCATTTCTGCTGAGTTCAATTGAATTTTGAGATTGGCTTCTTCCTGATATTCTTTTAAAAAATATTTTATTTATTTTTTTTAGAGAGAGGAGAAAGGAGGGAGAAAGAGAGGGAGAGAAACATCAATGTGTGAGAGATATATGGATTGGTTGCCTCTCCCACACCCCCAGCTGGGGAGAACTGGCCTGCAACCCAGGCATGTGCCCTGAATGGGAATTGAACCGGCAACCCCTTGGTTTGCAGGCCAGCATTCAATCCCCTGAGCCACACCAGCCAGAACCTGATTTTCTTATTTTTATTAATGGCACCACTGCTCTGCAGGCTACAAGCTTCAAACCTCAACCCTCGTGCCCCTCATGAATCACATGTACCTCTTCAGTATTTCTTCCATCCTCACTCTGCACCTCTACATTAAGAACTGGGGACCATGTACGTGAGTTAGCCACAAGATGCATCTCAAAAGCTGCCTCTTCCAGCTTCTAAATCCATGATACATGTTTCCCCTCCCCCCTGACATTTATTGTTTGTCCATATTGTGTGTGGGGGGATATATTTCTACATGCTCATCTGCTCTTTCCAGTGGCCTTGAAGCTCCCAGAAGTGAGTTTCTTTGCTTTAAGTCATCTTTGCTTCTCTACAGCATTGGACCTTGCATGGTATTATTGGCGATTTGAAAAATATTTGCTGAATTGAATTGAACAGGTAAATTTCTTAATCACAGCCCCACCCCTGACATGTGGTGAAATTTATACAGATTTTTCAGCCTTTTAAAGCGCTCTCACAGTCATAATCACAGTTAGCCTTTCTCTCCTTGGCATTTGTGTCTTTTGATTTATCTGCATTTGTTAAGAAAATTACAAAAAAAAAAAAAAAAAACCCAACCCCAAAACTGGGCTTCAGGTCAGAACCTCGGCTCTGTCACTTATTGGGGGACCTTGAGCAAGTTCCTAACCTCTGTAAACCTCACTTTCATCTTCTGTAAAGAGGTAGTAATAACAGCCCTTATGTCATAGGTTGTTGTAAAGGTCGAAAGAGAGAACAGGTGTAAGTCCTTAACATGATTCCTAGCACATGTTAGGAGCTCAATACTTGGTCCCAGTGTCCCTCCATCTATGTCTCTGAAAAGGCCTCCACTAGCTCCCAGCTCTGCTGGAAACGGTTGGAAATCCGGGGCTGTGAGCGAGTCTAGTCCCACCTCCAGGCATTGTCCCAAGGAGGCCACACTCAAGCACTTCATACCAAGCTCTCCCTCTTCCTTCGGCAAGACCTGCGCCCTCATTCCTCCAGGCCTATCCTAGAGCAGCTACCTCCACCTTGTCTCTCCTCCCGTTGGACGCCCATTTGCAGGAACTTTCCGAGAATGAATTACTCCCTCATCCATGTTTCTACAGTCTTTGAATCTCCATTATTATAGCACTTTTTATATGGAATTACAGTTAATTTACTTTTGTATCTGAACTCTTCTGTGAGTCCATGAACTCCTCAGGGTGGGAATTATGTCTCATCCCTCTTTCTGTCCCAATCAGAGTGCCAGGAAAATTCTAAGAGTTCAATGAATGTTCTCTAGGTTTAATGGAATAATTTGTCTGTACACATCTTTACAGAGATATTTTACATAGGATTATCTTCCTGGACCTTCAGACCAAACTGGGGTTGTTCTGGCAGATACTGTGAGAAAGATGTAGAAACCAAGACATGGAGTTTTGTAATTTGGCCCAAATCCCAAGCTAACTGGGGATATCCTGATGTCCTTGGTCAAACTCCTTATTCATGGCACATGGCTTCTCATGGAACATTTGGTGATGCTGGCCTCAGAGGAAGAACTGGCCAAGTCTCTTTAGGACAAAATAAGTGATAGGCTAGGCTATGAAGTGCACCTGTCCTCACTTGGAGCATTATGAGGTTTCCAGAAGGATGTCCATGGAGACCATTTCCACAATAACTGGGTAAAATGACATATTTACTCTCTGTACTCTGGAATTCAGTGCTACCCACAAAGTCCAATATGACCATTTGGACAAATCTCTCAGTGAAGGGATGAGGCTGTTTTATTCTGGAGAGACTCTAGAAAGACTCTCACCAATTAAGGCAGACTGGCTGATAGTTCACAGGCCAACCTATGCAAAAGTAACAGGAGCAAACTCTTCTCTAGAGAACACCTTCCGGGCCACAGTTGACTTCAGGTGTAGACGTGATTCTGAATCCTCTTCACTTGGCTACCACAAAACTCAGGTGTCACTTATTTCAGGAAGCCTTCTTTGGCCACCCTTCAGCTCTGCCCTCTGGCCCCCAAAATGCTCCTGCATAATTTTATGTGTATTTCCATCATTGCACTGTCGAGTGATCAAACCTCAAGTTGGTCCCTCACTTGACCATGAGCTCCCCGTAGGCAGGGGCCTGTTGAATACGTCTGTCACTGGGCTGTGCTGAGAGTCATGTGATGATGCAGATGTTTTGCAGAGGGGCTGGGACTACAAGGTATCATCAAGTCATTATAACCAGTGACCACCCATTATGCTTGATGACATGAATGCTCATATAAATATATCCTTGGCCACTTAAAAGAAAAGATTTTATTATTTATTGGAGAGAGGGAAAGGGAGGGAGAAAGAGAGGGAGAGAAACACCAATGAGTGAGAGAAGCATGGATTAGTTTCCTCTCATATACCTCCAACTTGGGGCTCAGCCTGCCACCTAGGCATGTGCCCTGATTGGGAATGGAACTGGCAACCTTTTAGTTTGCAGGCTGGTGCTCTTCAAAGGCTATAAAAGACTGAGCAGTGAGATGACTTCTTGCTGCGGCCACTATCTTTACTGTGCTCTTGTGCCTGGTCAGATCCATCCACCAAGCTGATAGGACGTTTGCAGTAGTTTTGCGCAAAATGCAAAATCTTGTGCAACAAGAGAAGCTGTTGCAATTCTGTGCAAGTTGGAAAAAACTGGAGGCCAATTTGGCCTTTGTCTACGTGACTTTGTCTCCTTGTCTCCATCAATCATCACAGAGGCTCTGCTTTGGAAACTTTAATCAAAACATTTATCAAATATCCGTTGGCAATGATGACGATGTGCTGTATGCAGTTGGTCCAGTTCCAAGGGTGTTTACACGTGATAATTACGTAACAATGAACTTGGTTGCTATGTGGGTAATGAGAAATGTCTCATGACACTTATCAGGCATTCTTAAGTTTTGCTAATGGGTGGGACTAACTTTTCATCAAACTGGTTGGCAGGTAAGTAACTTGCAATATCAAAAAGCGAGTATTTAAATATACATATATATACATATATATACATATATATATATATATAATTTAATTTATTTACTTTTAGAGAGAGGGAAGGGAAAGAGAAACAGAGGGCGAGAAACATTGGTTGGTTGACTCTCATATGCGCCCCAACCAGGAACTGAACCCACGACCCAGGCATGTGCCCTGACCAGGGATGGAACCAGCAACCTTTCACTTTGCAGAACAGTGCCCAACCCACTGAGCTACACCAGTCAAGGCTCAAGTATATATTTTTAAACTAATTACTATTTAGTTTTATTTCTTTATATCCAATCTTATTAAGAAAGAAAAAGGATTTAAGGCAACTTCAAAGACAAAAGGAGAACTGTGTTAGAGATTGGTGTCTAAATGTAAGCCCTTTATGCCCAAGCAAGAGATGCTGTCACATGTATGTGCTGTATCACTTTACTGGCGCATTTGTCTTCCCTGACTCACCCGACGAGGCTGATAACCCCTCCTCTGTACCACCCCTGTGCCCTGAACAAACCTATTCTGTAGTGTAGTTTCTACTGTATTGCAAGTCTTTATTCTCATGTCTGTGAGCATCTTGGGGGCAGGATCATGGCTTATTTTTGTACGTCATAAACCTAGCACAGCTCTTGAATTAAGCATGATGATAATGGTGATGATGACGATTATATAAATTATTGAGTAGACTCCGTTTTGGATGTCTGTGCCCCCATTCCCTTCTCAGTCCATCCCTGAGCACACTCACCAGCGCTCTCCCCCACTCTCCCTCTATCTCCTCCCCAGCAGGCCCTGGACAGGGGGAGGCGCCGTGCTGCAGCGAGTCTGGCTGTCTCTGCTGTGGCTATGACATGGTTAAAGCTGAGGTTTCTAATCGCTCCCATGAGGTCTTATTACCTGTTGATTAGGTCCTTTTGGGATCAGCATCAAACCGACAACAATAATAAACACTCACTTCATTGGAACTCAGTAATGACCTGCCTGCCTCCCGGGCTATGGGGAGGGGCATTGTGTGGACCTGGGAATTGCAGGCCATGTGAGGGGGCATTTCCGGGAGATTTGGTGGTGCAGCTAAAAAGCTGATGGGCACCAGCTTGAGCGTTTTGGCCAGGTGAAGACCTTCCACAGCCAGCCCGAGGACTCGAGAGATTGAGCTGGGTGGTCTTTCCACAGGACTCGGGGAATTTCTGGAGAATGGTCTGGTGACTGTTTCAGGTGTACCAGTATTTCTCCAAACTTAATGTGCATGGTGTGAGAGAACGTGCCCACACACATGCATATGTGTACGTGTGTAGTATTAGTATTTTATGCAATCATACTAAAAATTTTGATTAGCAGATTGATTTTTTTCACCCAACAATCTATCTCAGACAACTTCCTATGGCAGTGCATAGAGATTTACTTCAACCTGGTGAAGAGCATTATAGTAATTCAGAATAAGAACAAAGCAAAGTGCACTTAACCATTCGCCTGTTGTTAAACAGTTTTGATCATCTCCAATTTCTTGGTATTACAAATAAAACTGCAATGAACATCCCTATACATTTTCTCATGTACTTCAGCAAGTATTTCTGTGGGATACATTAAAAAAGGCTGTGCCTATTGTGGGCCCAGTGGTGCTGTCTGCACATGTCCTTTCTGTGGCTCCTGGGTAGCATAATTTTATTTATTTGTGACAATTCAACTGTAATAAAATGTATCTCAGTAATATTTTAATGTGAATTTCTCTGACATGACATTGCATTTATTACGTAATTTAAAAAAATATATAATTTAAACCTAAAGAAAAAGTACACAAATATCTAAAGAATTTCTGTAGACCCTTTGTACAGATTCATCAACTCTTCACACTTGTCTCATTTGTTTTATTATTCTTTCCCTCTCTCTGTGTTTATAGCCACGCTGTCCAATATGGTTGTCACTAGCCGCATGTGGCTACTTCAATTTGCATTGAATAAAATTAATAATTCAATTCCTGCGTTGCATTAGCTCTAGTTCAAGTGCTTGGTAAATCATGTGCAGCTTTTGGCTCCCATATTGTCAGAGCAGGTATAAAACATTTCCATCTTGCGGAAAGTTCCACTGGAAAGTTCTGAGTTGTAGGAATGCATATTTTTTGAACCATTTAGGAGTCAGTTGGAGAAACGATGTGTATTTACCCTTAAATGCTTCAATGTGTACTTCCTAAGAACAAGAACGTTCTCTTACACAACCATAGTTCAATGATCTGAATCAGGAACATTAATATCAATAGAAAATTATCTAATCTATTGACCGCATTTGAATTTCATCAGATGTCCCAATATTTTTCTTTACAGCTATTGTTTTGTCTGGTCCAGGATCAAATCCGGGATCAGACCTTTCATTTAGTTATCATGTGTAATTTTGCCACTGCATTTTAAGAATTAAGTATTTTAAGTATAAAATCTCCCAGGGTTTGTAGCAAGACTCATTTATCTTTAGGTGCCCAGCATTTAGAGCAAAAACTAGAATGGAATCAACGATTGAAAAAAAGAATGAATGAATTTCTACTCCTCTTATTTCTTTCTCATTATCATCTTTCCTCCTCCTTCCCTGAAATCAAAACAGAAAAGGGCTACCTGTGATTATTTTAGAACATACTATTTTGGAAGCATACACCTAAGAAAAGGTAGTATTAGTAGGATTATAGAATGATACCGCCATCTTTGGAAGATATTTTGGCAGTATTGATGGTCATTTGGAAAAAGAACTCTTCTTTGCCCCAGCAATTCTACTTCCTAGGACATATGCTAGAGTACTCCATGCATATGCACACAATAAGGCAAGTGTAAGGATGTTTGCTGCAGTGTTGTTTGTAATAGGAATTTTGAAAATAGAAATAACCTGAATGTCCATCAGTTGGGGAATGGTTAAAAAAGAATATGGGATAGCCACATTAATTCACTGAGTCATTTAAGGAATGTCTGTAAATGCTACCAAAGCAGTAAAACACCTATTATGTGACAGGTAATATTAGAGGTTTATGGGATAAGGAAATGAAAAAAAACAGCATCTTTTTATTGAGCTTACATTCTAGTGGGAGAGTTATGGAATGCACTGTGGCAGGTCTAAAAATGAGATGGGGCTCGACATAAAGACAAGGAAAGACCTTCAGACCACTTTAAACTCATAAAGAAACAAACAGCCAAGTTGTAAAATAATAAAAGTGAGCATGCATTTTATGTTTAAAGTTGCAAAATAAATCTATGCATTTCTGTACGTACACATACACATGAGAATGAGTTTTTACTTTTGGTCTGAATGGACATATGCCAAGCTGTTGTTACCTCTGGGACAGGGTCAGGATTTCTGGGGATGGCCAAGGACATTTGCATTTCACCCTATCTAGTTTGATTTTGCCTTTTGCCCATGAGAATGCTTTCACACATTGCTAGTGAAATTAAAAATAAATAAACAAACACGCTAATGGGAGGCCCAGCCATTGTGCCAGCTATGGGAAAGCAGGCACTATTTAAACATTAAAGAATCGAATGCTGTTACAACAACATACCCAGAGTAAAAATGGACCTGTAGGCCCTTGCCATCCACAAGAAACAGCACCAACCCCAATATACAAAATGCTGTGCTGTTACCAGCTTCAACTGCCAAGCTTCATTATCTGTCCTGTCTTTATTGATTCAATCATCTCTGGGATGAAAGAAGAAAATTAATATTCACTGTGTGCTTAACACATTCCAAATGCTTGTCATATTTGCTATTTCATTCTGTGCTTGAAACTCCAAGAAGTATTGCTATTGCTCCACTTTACAGATGGGAAAACTGAGGCTCATAAGGTTTAACACATTTCTGCAAGGTCTTGCACACACCAAGCAGCAGGTGCTGGAGCTGGATTCAGACTCAGTCCTTCCTGACCCCAAAGCCACAGACTCTCTGCTCTCAGGAATCACTTAGGAGACATTGGCGAGTGGGTTCGCCACTGTACAATCTTGAACTCCTGGGTCTGGGTGTCTCATTGCCCTTCCCCCCATTTTTAGGGATGGTCTAGAGAAAACTTTGGATACTGCTCTGGGTATATTTGTGAAACGTTCCTCCACAGCACCCTACTTCTCTCAGCTTCTGTTTGCCCACGCTATCCCATCTAAAGAGAGGGGAGAGAGTGAAATAAGAAACTGTGTCAGTGGAGAAGAGTGAGGTGACTGGAGAAAGAGGCGGGAGAGCACAGACAAGTCAATAAAAAGAAACAGAAAACAAGCAGAAGAGAAGCAGAGGGACCCATGACACAATGAACTATGGGAGTCTTGAACTCATAAATTATAAGGATGCCAACAAAGCCACACAGGAACTTTTAAAAAAAGACATGCTTTTCCTATTAGGGCGGGAAGGGGAGGTTGGTGCAGAGTGGCGAGGACAGAAGCATCCCAGACACTACCACTTTTCTTCTGCATCAATGAAAGCCAGCAGAGGACCCAGCCACTGCCCCAGACACCTGGCTGACCGGTATGGGGCTGGCTGACCAGGCAGGCGAGTCTGCAGCCCTCCTGGGTGCAGGCACGTCAGCTGTCCATGCCTTGGAAGCATTCTACACATTTCAGGCCCACACAACCACAGAGCCCCACACCTTGGATATTACTCTCTTAGGGATTTTCAGTTTGTCCTTTGCCTGGAAGTCTCTGGGCACATGTTAAAAATGATAAAACAAATTCAACAGTGCAGCAGCAAACCAGCTAAATTAGTCACCAGAGAGAGGGCAAGGGAAGGAGAGAGAGGTGAGAAGAGAGAAATGAAAGAGGGAGTGAGAGAAGAGAGACAGAGAGAAAGGGAAAGTTAGGGGGACAGAAGGACAGAAGGACGGAGGACAACACAAGGGAGGAGGGAGGATGACAGAAAAAAGGGAGAAGATAAGAAACAAGGAGGGGAGGGGGAGACGCTGGCAGGGAGGAGGAAAGGGAAGGGAAGAAGGAAGACATTTTATAGTCCTAACAAGGAATAACTTAAGACCTTTCAACATATCCTGAAGGTCAATAAACCTGCCTGGGAAATAATGAACAAGTTTGAGCTGAGGGTTAGAAAAAGCCCTGAGAAAGTACAAAAACTTCCATAAAGCTGCCTCCCAGAAATTAAAAATCCCAGGCCGTGAGACATATGGCCCACGTCTGCCCACACCCATGTCCACACTAGTCTGGAGAATGAAGCCTCATCCAAGGCGTTGTTTTAATGTGAGTAATTATAATTAAGCAAGAATCCTCACAGGCTATCATCACATACACCCACTGTCAACTACTAGGGCGAGGCAAAGGGGCGAGTGCCACAAATACACAAGAAGGAATGTTCTAAAAGAGATAACAGGAAGTGCAATCAAACATGGATGAGAGGTCTTGATGCCAGAAGGCAGGGTAGAATGGTGTCAGTTTCTACATTCCAGGGTAGAAGGGTTAAATCAAGTGGTTGTCCCCTGACCAGGACATTTTTAAAAAGAAACTTTAAGGGGGTGGATTTTGCGTGTGTTACTCCTTTTCTGGGGCTGGTGAATGGTCTAACACTAGTTGAAGGTAAGTTGGAATTTTATTAACTGAAGCTATATTTTTAATATTCTTTATTAATTCTAAGTTGTTATAAAAAATTGGACAGACTCATTTGGTGATTTTCTTCAAGGATCTAAGCTTCACCATCTCCCGAGGTGGCCTGTCTTTGGTCCCAGGGGCAGCTCACAGGCAAAGCGTGGCCTCGGTGTCGCCCTGGGATCTGGCTCTGCTGAACTGCTCTGGAAGAGTCACAGATGTAGCAGCCTTCGGCTTCTCTCCCCAGGACCCTTTGTTGGCCATCAGCTCTGAGCATGGTTTCCCTTTGTGGGAGTCAACACCTGGAGGGTCAGGACCGAGTGTGGAACTAAGCAAACTCTACCCTTCTGTCCTTCATTCCCAAGTGCTAGCAGACACTGTTGAGTTGGTGTCACGACACTGAGCCTGACACTAGGGATCTAAGGGCCACCCTGACCTCAAGGTCTCAGGGCCCGGAGCCTGTTCTCCATCCTTGGCTTCCTGCAGTGCCTTCCACTGCATCTCCACACTTCCAGAATGAGATGCCAACATTCTTCAGGCAGCGGCTCTGCAGCCATCACAGCGCTAGGCTACTTAGCCTTCGCAACTATGAGAGGTATTGTTGCTCACTATTTCACAGATGAGGAACACGAGCCTTAGAGAGCTAACTGGCTCACATTCACATAGTTCAAGGCAAGGCCGACGTGCAAATCCACGGTTGCGTGGCTCCTGAAGACTTGCTCTCTCTACTCTATCCTCCTGTCTTCAGCCCTATGCCCAAAATTCTACCATTGGATGTTGAAAACTTTCTCCCTTCAAGAGTGTTTCCACATAAAACCAAACACTCCAGAGGCAGTGGGGGGAGGGAGAGGGCTGGGGGAAGGCTCCTTTGAAAATTCTGACACATTAACAGTTACTGACAGTTACTTTAAGGCTGTTTCCTTAGGACAAGGAGGGTTTGGAGAAGTGAGCCTAACTTTCGAGAGGAGAAATGAGAGTTTGGATCACAAAATGTTACAAGAAACACCCTACAACTCATGGAACTGCAAGGAGAGGAGGCCAGGAGTGGTCATTGAGGGTGCCAGGGCCCAGACTGGGGGCTGGGGGGTCTTCATTACGCAGTGGGCGAAACTGTCAGCGTTCATACCTAGGGATGCAGACCGACTGCTCATTTACCAAAGCTTACTTTGGTCGAAAAAAATGCCTTTCTCAGATACACTCAATGGACAAATGGACAAGATATTGGATATCAAGAATTCTTTCTGCTGCCATGGGTCTTAATTATTTCTGTTCTGTAGGGTACAATACGTCCTTCTTTTGTTTCACCAGTTTTAATTGTGTACATCCTGTTCTTTACCTACCGTTCTGGGTGTATTGGGGTAAATAACTCATCATTTAACCACAGGTTACCGGACCACAAGGAGCTACCTCTGGATCCAAGGAGAGGGATTTCACAGAACGTAGTAACGATATGAGCCTGTGTGTTCTTTCCATTTGAACTGCCTACATGTTTATGTGGCTATACATTTGGGAAAGTTTCTGTGGAAGGTGGGCACACATGGGTGTTGAGTGCCCAAAGGGGTGGACTGTCAACAGCTATTCGTCCCCCATCCCAGTAGTTTGCATATTCCCCTCCATGTAACCACACTCCTGTGCGGCCTGTGGACTTGGTGGGCCATTCTGGCTGTGAGCCCCAAATAACTTGAATCAGTCAGCACACTTTATTCCCTGATTACAGTTATTCTTTCGGGGGCAGGCATTGTGTCCTGAGATGTCCATCAGGTAAATTTCAGATTCTTTCTTGGAATGATGGTACAGAAGCACTTGCTACCACTGAGCAGAAATGAGGAAACGTGGATTTTAGACTCAGCAGGCAGCTACCCTAGGACCCTAAGAGGAGCAGGCGTGGATGACAAATGGAGAGGAAGGAGTTGCTCTGGGCCTTTCACTGTGCTCTTGAGCACTTGAACCAACCAGACACCTGCCTGCCTCACCTCTGGACTGTTCCCATGAGCTGGTAAGCCTACTTACTGATGGTATCTATTTGAGTTGATTTGTTAGTTACGTCACAGAAAACGCACACTTCATCCACTCTGTACTTTGCTTTGCTAAACTTCATCTCAGACATGGACTTGATGAACCTCTGTCCCAGGCCGCCAGGAGAGTAGATGCTTTTCACATTAAGGTTTAGTGGCCCTAGTCAGAGACTTCCTTCTGTGCTCAATTTCCCCATATTAAGTACATACTTAGGAAATACGTGATTCTCAATTCTTTCGGATCACGCAAGGCTCGACTCTTGCCTATCCCTCCACCATTGGCTAGGGTTTTTTTTTTCTTCACATCTGTTTATCCTCTTTGATCTGAGCTCTGTGCTATGGTAGCTACTAGTCACACACAGCTATAGAGCACTTGACATGTGGCTATGGGAAATGAGGAATTAAAGTTTTAGGTTTATTTCATTTAAGTTAATTTAAATTTAAAAATTTTAACTGAAGCAATATAAAATATGTTTCCATTAAGCACAACGTTATTGCTTTGATAGGACTACATTTTACTTTAACTTGCAAATTTGATGTCCAAATTGAGATGTGCTATAAGTATAAAATACACACTAGATTTCAGACTTAGTATAATAAAAAATGTAAAATATCTTGCTAATAATTTTTATATTTTTCACAGAGTAAAATGGTAGTATCTCGGACATCTGGGGCTGAATGAAATATATTAGGATTATTTTCTCTGGTTGGTTTTTTTTAAATGTGACTACTGGAAAATTTAAAATCACACACGTGGCTCATAGTATATTTCTACTGGACAGCAATGAACAAGACTTATCACATGTGACCTCTTTGAGAAAGTCTTCCCCAATCACTAGGCTAGGCAGAGTGGCCTCCTGTCTTCTTACGACACCCTCTTACTCAGCATTTACTTCATTAATTGACATTAGCTTTTCATGGGTGTGTCTCCCTCCTGGCCCCAGACTACAAGTTTCTCAAGGGCAGGAACCGTTTATATTTCCAGGGACTGTACAGCGCCTGGCACAGAGTAGGCACTCAATAACTACTTGTGAAATAAATTAATGAATGGCTAGCCACATCAAGTTCATAATGTCACAGGCATTTTTAAGTATAATTTCACATACAACTATTTTTTGGGGGATTCATATTCCGTTTTAGGGCTTCCCAGAGGTCCAGTCTTCTAGCTAAGCCTCTGGGCCACTAGGCTAAGTCACTGCAGCACGTGCAGTGCCCAACCTGGGGGGCTGTACAGAGCAGGCCAACTGGTAAACCTTCCAGCTCTTTCTAGAATCCTGCTCCTAGGAGTAGGAGCTGGATTAGGTCCCAGCTGGGTGCAGGGCAGCAGTGAGCAGACCAGGATGAGCTCCAGGAGTGGAGAAAAGAAAGGAGGAAGTGAGGAGAGCGGGAAGCGAGACCGCTCCCTCTCCCTCTGCGCACTGTCAGCCACGCAGGGCTGCCAAGCCAGCGGTGGTGGAAGACTGGGACGGAGAAGCCAGGCTGGCTGTGGTATGCCACTGGGTGGAGTTAAAATTTATAACAAGGGAGAGGCCACTGAAGAAAAGAAAGATTCTTTTAAAAATTCTGCTGAAGCCTAATTAAAAAAAAATTCCACTCCCTCATGCTAAGTTTTAAGAGACTTCCCTTTCAGAATTATTTTCAGTCTGGTGGTAACAGGCAGGAAGGGTGTCAGATGTTCACCAAGCTATTAAAGCGGATGCTCCCCACCCCCTAAACACAGGACTTGCCCACATTGCTTTTCTGACTTGGGTTATGAGGATACAGGATATAACATTGTCAGGGCATAGATCTTTCTAGAAAAGAGTGTCCCATGTGGTGGACCGGCTGCAGTACTTTGCAGCTCCTCTCACCAAGAGTTGGAGTGGATTTTGCTAGCCCTTGACTCTGCGTTATACTCCTGGGACATTACACAACTCCATGCAAGCAGAGGCTGGAAGACGGTTTGCACACTGGGGTTTGCTTTCCTTTGCTCTTTTTGGAGTCCAGCCACCACATGAAGAAGTCTAGCAGGGCTAGATACTGGAGACACACGGCCTGGTGACTCTTGTGGCTCCCCAAGAGCTTACAGACATGTATGTATGTGACACCATCTGAGCGACCAGGGTCAGAAAATAACCCTTCAGCTTACTATAGCCACAGAAGCAAATCGAGTGAATTCAGCAGAAGAACTTCCCAGCTGAGCCCAACCCAAACTCCTGACCCCCAGGACAGTGAGCTAATGAGTGATTGCTGTTTTAAGCCTCTGAGATTTAAGGTGTTTTTGTATGCAGCAAAAGCAAACTAACATATTCTGACAAAGGTGTGAAATCCATAAAGGTGTGAAAATCCATAGAGAAATAGCCACCTTACACCTTCTATAACAGGAGAGATTCAGAGTACGGGCTTTGGAGTCGGGCAGACATGGTTCCATCACTTGCTTGACGTGACCTCAGGTGTCCTTGCTAAGAATGATAGGATCTACTTGGCAGGGTTGTAATGAGAACTGTATGAGCCAGGGTGGCACATGGGAATTAGGATAATTTGGGGAGAGTTTCTATAGGGACAATTGTATTGGAAAGGTGTGGCCAACATCCTGGGGACCACAGGGTCAGTGCAATGCCCTGGGGCCGTGTAACCACCCTCAGTGTGAAGAGGGAAGGAGAGCAGGCTGGGCCAAGAGGATAGGAGCCATGACCTTCTACTGAGAGATGAAGCTGACTCAGATGGGAAGGAGCTGGGAAAATAAAAACTTCAACCTATACTTCTTCCTCCTTCCTATTACATGCTAGCACTCCTTGTTGGCCAAATCCAACTGGAAACTACTAGACATACATGTACAGATCAGCCTCTTCTGCCAAAAAGCAAGGTGGAGAAGGAGAAAGAGTGGATGTGGGGAAATGCAAAGTATCCATCCCAAATATTTAAAAGCATTAATGCATCAAAAGCACTGGACTTGTACCTAAGAGCCATTGATTATTACTGTATTATTAGTATGAAGGGGAACCCAAATAAATCTAGAACTATCTTCTGGAGGGTGGCTCCCTTGCAGTACCCACTTGTATCAGTGCACCAGCTGGCATTGTTGTAAGAGGCTGCATTTGGATTCAATGAATTTTGTTTGAAGACTCAATGAGTTTGCCCATTGCATGATGGGTGATTTATGAGCGCACCTGCCCACACCACACTGAGTGTTCAGCAGTTTTTGAGCAAAAACAGCAGGACCCCGGGGCCCCATCCTCCCTGTTCACCTGATCTTGCCCCGAGCAAGTTTTGTTTTTGTTCCCTGGATGAAACCAGTCCTCAAAAGGAAACATTTTGCCGATGTGCAAGAGGTGAAACAAAAGACAGCAGAAGCACTAAGAAGCATCAAAATTGGCACGTTCAAAAACTGTTGTGAGCGGTGGAAAACATGTCTCAGTAGGTGTAGTGCATCAAATGGAGAGTACTTTGAAGGTGACTGAAGTTTAAACATGTAAGAACAAATACATAATTTTTTATAAATACATTTTGGATTTTTGGGGGGAGGATCCCACATCATATAAAACAAAACTATGGATGGAAGAAAAAGAAATGAGTATTTTTTGCTAGGATGACCTAGAGGATAGTCATGGACAACCTAGTCTTTGGGTTGTGGCTTGGAAGAGAGGAGAAAATAATAATAATAAGATGAAACACTTACATGGAATTTATTATATGCAGGTGCCTTTCAGATGCCTTACATATATTAATTATTTAATTGTCTTAACCATCTTATAGAGTAGGTATTAGTACTGTCCCTATTTCCCAGATGAGGAATTGGGGCAGAGAGGGTAGATAACTCTACTGAGGTCCCAAAGCTAATGAGTAGTAAAGCCAGGATTTGAACCAGTTTCAAAGGTAGTATGTGGCATAACATTCTTTCTCTAGGCACAGAGCTAGAAAATTTTTGTGGAGAAAGTAAGGAGCCGCTCGGACAGACGAGGGTATAGGGTTTCTGCTGGAGGATAGAGGGACAGTCTGGAGAGCGAGAGAGAGCTAAAGATCAGGTTTCTGAAAGCCAGAGCAATGGGCTGAGAAAACCGGCTTCCATTCTGGTAGGTGACGGGAAGCCATCAAGGATTTTCAAAAAGAGCAAGGCAAGCACAGCAGAGTGGCGGACGACTAATCTGTTGCAGGGTGAAACTAACAAAGAAGGGAACACCTGAAAGCCAGGCAGCTAGTTGGGGGATACTGCAGGGGTCCACGCACCAGGAGGTGAAGGCTTGGATGAGGATGGTAACAATTGAGCTGGAGGGCGAGGACACTGGGGTTACACAACAAGGGAAGGGTCAACAGGATCTGGGGACTGATGGGGTGGGTGTACCACAGGGAGCCAGAGAAAGAAACAGGACAGGGGCTTTGGGACCCAGGTGACCAGGCCATGTGGTATCAGGGGCACCATTGAGCCACACTTAGTGTACATGTTGAAAAGGAAGAGTGCCAGTCAGCTAGTCTGTGTGCTTTCTGGTTATAACACAAATGCCATGAAGTTGTACTAACCCCTTATCAATTGTAAACTAGCAACTGGTTTTGTAATATCAGCTTCTGGCAAATTCACTTGTGAGCCAGGGACAAGGATGGGGTGGATTCAAAGGCTTCCCCCTGAGGCGGTCAGAGAACCAGGGTTGCAGGGTACTGTGAGATGAGTTCTGGGGAAGCTGGGGCGGGAGGGGGGGGGTACTTGGTTGCCCGGCGACCATGCTGCCTCCACAGCCACCCTGAGTTTCCTGCAGCGTTGGATGCATCTCATTAAAAGAAAGGAGGGACGGCTGGCTGACACATTTTCTGAAGTGGCATTTTCAATGCCCCAAGTCTTGGTATCTTGTTTATAAGTGGCACTTACAGCACACAAGGGAAGGGGAAAAGAAGGGGAGAGGAAGAAAGGTCCCCTAGGATCTCGAGCACACGAGGAGTTGATCTTGACTCTACGATTTCAGCGTGTCTCACAGAGACGGGGCGGCGGGTGCAGAGCCTCCTTGAAACCCACCTGAAATGAATTAGCCTGAAGTAAAAGTAGGTGTTTATCTCAAGTCATTGCCTCAAATAGCTGACTACCTGTTGGAAGAAGGGTCTGATCGATGCAAACCAGAGCAGCCGTGCATGAGCTGTTACACAGCGGTTAGTATTGATCAGAGCTAAAGGCTGCCGATAGGAATGTGGAGTGAACTGACAGGCAGAGAAGAGGGAAGGAGGAAACAGCCTTTGCTGGTGGCAGCCTTACAGAGGAAAGCCAATAACAAGTCAATTCCACTTAACTGAATGGCTGCTAACTAAATATTTTGGGGGCCAGACCCTCCCCAGTTAGCAGCGGGAGCATCTGTTCTGGAACTGAGACGTCAAGTGAGAGCTGGCATCGACAGGCAAGACCGCCGGGCCCTGCTGATGGATGGGGGAAGAGGAGAGCCCCCCAGATGGAAGGATGGGTGGCCTTAGTCTTGGTTGGGCTGACCGGGCCACTGGAGGATAGCCACTGAGCATGGAGTGCCGCTGACAGGCAAGAAAGGGGCAAGAGCTAGGCTGGAATTTGTGAAACAGTTGCTAATTAATTTGCTCATTCCAAGCACTGATGCTTTTCTCTGAGCTTAAGGAAGGGGTGGTTGACACTAACTGTTGCAGTTGAGAAAGGTTAGACAGTGGCTAGTCTCTGGCAGAGATAGGCAGGGCAGTGCAATGCAGAGCAAAGAGACTGGCTTGGGCGGGTAGGATGTTCACTGCTAACTTGTTTTCCTGGGCTTTCATCCATGCACAAGGGTTGCATTTTTCTTTCTGGAATTAGGTGTAACTATGTCACTGGCTTTGGCCAATGAAATGTGAGTAGAAGAGACATGTGTCCCTTCTGGGTAGAAGCATTTCGCTGCTAGTGCCACCTGGACTGTTAAGCTAACACATGGATAGTTGTCCAGAACTGCAATGCATTTTGTGTGAGTGAGGAATAAACTTCTATTGTGTCACAGTATGAAATTTTGGGGCTTGTTTATCGCCCAGCATAACCTAATGCTTTCTGACTGCTACATGGAGATAGGGTTTTAGAATCCTGTGTCTACCATTTGTTACTAGTTGGGTTATTTGGCCTGTTGTTTAATCCTCCCAAATCTTGGATTATGTATATAAACCACATAAAACCAACAACATTAAAAATGATGACGTATTGAATGCTTACAAGGTATGGACATGACACAGGCTCTGCATTTGCTAACCTGAATAATTGTCAAGGCGGCCTTCCAAAGGATCTGTCATTGTCCTCATTTTATGAACATGGCAGTCAAGGTGAGAGAGTTTAAAAGACTTTGTCCACACAGCTTAGAAATGACGGGCAGGGATTCAAACCTAGGCGGACCACTCCAGGGCACGTTTTTCTTAACCATTTTCTATCCTACTTCTCAATTTAGGTGCTTAATAAACAACATGTCTCCTAGTATAGGCTTGGGAATAAATTCACTGACTAACTTGCACTCAAGCACTCCATAGGGAGAGAAGAAAAAATGTAGCTACTCCCCCCCCACCCCCCGGCCAAGCCTCTGTAGGGTTTGGGCCTATCTGGAATGTCCTGGGTATTTCTAAAGCTCCAGATCAATTCCCTACTCACTTGTGAGGCAATCAGGAGAATTTATGAATGGGAGCGGCTGACTGGACACGTGCCAGAGGACACTGTTCTCAGGAGCTTCTCATCTGTAAAATGGGGATAACAATTCCTACCTCACTGGGTTGTTATCATGTCTTATTTTCCATTTGTTTCTTTAACACCATATTCTAGGTTTTAGATAAACCTTGTACTATGTGATTATACATGTAGACATATACACATGTACATATAGGCGTACACACACATATATAAAAGATGGATCTATTTATCTATTGATATCTATAATATAATCTATAGCAAACTGAGGCAGTAGATATGTCATGTCCATTTTACAGATGAGGAAATAGGCTCAGAGAATTTAAATGCTTTTTCAGAGGTCATCCAGCTAGAGAAGAAGGATGAGGGCTAGTTGAAATCACAACTGCAAAGCCAGTTTCATTTTCTGCTAAACTCTAGTGCCTCTCTTCCACGCGTGGAGTTACAATGGAATAACAGAGTTAGGATCTTCTTGGAGTACAGAGACTGGCACATAGCAGCAACTCAATCACTGCCAGCACTTGTGATTCATTCATACACATTTATTGAGCAGCTACTATGCTCTAGCTGGGGTGCTCTAAGAAATTCCTAAAGGAATTCTTCAAGGAACTTTGAAAACAAACATACAAGGAAATCACATCCTGTTCACCCTGCTTTTCAAAATACCCCTGTACTGCCCATAGGGCCGAACCCCTAGAAGTCCTGAGCAGAGGGCAGCCCGGGCCCAGCCAGGGGGCAGGGTGTAGGGAGCAGCAGCAGCTCTCAGCAAGCTGGTGGCTTTCTTGGTGTGTCTAGCTCCTGCTGAAAGGTGACTTCAGCCTCACATCCAGCCTGTGAGTCCAGGCAGCTGAGCGGGTGTGAGGAACCCCTGGAGAGCGGAGCGGCCCAGAGGAGTCAAGGACCTGTGGCATGCTCAGCACCTGTCATTCTGGATCACATGCATTCTTCACAACCACCCTCAGGATGGGCATGTGAGTTGTCCTGTGTCCAAAGCTGGTGTTTGAACCCAGGACTGAGCTTTTAGCCACTATACCAGCTTGCCCTTTCCTTATTACCGTAGGTATGTTAGAAAAGGATGGTGACCGAATACTCTTTGACTGGAGCTGGAATTCCCCTGGACTGATGTGTAGATCCCGGCCCTGCAGGGAGGAGGAAGGGTGCTCCTCTCTCATCCGTCGAACCACCGTGGGCTGCCCTAGGAACGAGAGGCCTTACGCTAAGCACCTCCTTACTTTGTGCCGGGCACCATGCTGGGCATCTCCTTACACCTTCCCTGCATCCTCCCAAAGGGGATATCACTGGCCCCTGTGATGGATGAGGTAAAGCCTCACAGATATTAAGTGGCATCTAGTATCAGTCCCTATTTTCTCTACATCCTTATGCGATCACGTCTTAATTTTGCTGAGTAACTGGCCCGTCTAAGTGCCTTAGTTAGGGGGTCATCTTTGCTCTCTGCTTGTCAAAAACGCTAGTTACTTGAGAAATGCATTCCATTTATTGATATATCAATATATTGATGTGTGCATGTGTGTGTGCCTCTCTCCCTATCTCTATGCCTGGGCCCCTCTCAGTGAATATTTGGGATGTGTGTGCTGAGGGGAGTGTGCTCAGGCTATTTTGAGTTCCTGTACTTAATGCTTAGCAACTTTAATAAACTTCGTTCCTTTAGGTAGTGGACTTAATATTTTAAGTATGGTTTTAATTACCATCCTCCTCATGTTGAAGACAAAACCAGGAAAAGGGGGGAGAGAATATAACCTACGAGTGTTGCCAGGGACTCCACTCTCCTCAGTGGGAGGGAGGCCAGGATTCCAGAGCGGAGAGGCGAGAGCTCCCTCTGAGGTGTTTCTTTGGCCACGGGCATATACTGCTTGACTCATTTTGAATTTCACTGAGTCCCGTTCTCCCAGCACAGGCCGTAAACATTGGTCTTTGGGCTTTCCCAGAAATGTGTCTTATGGAAGGGATTAGCTGTTAGTGCATTCAAATTTCTGAAGGTGAACTCCTCTAACTTAACCCACATAATTAAAGTGGAAAATTTCTGGTGGAGAAAAAAAACATTAGGGAAAATCCCGTGTTTGGGAAGAGAGCTGTACTCCTACATTCTCAAGAGATGGCTCTGCGTTCTTAGTACTCAATTGTAACACATTTCTCTGGGCACTCCGATCTTCCGTCTGTCCTGTCTTACCTCTGCGTTGAGAGGATCCGCAGCTCGAGGGTAGGATATTGGAGTGGAGTGTGTGGTTGTTTTTATAGTACAATTTTTAAGCATTGCATTCATTAATTTTAAAAGATGAACTAGTCAAGGAAGAAAATAAAATAAAATAAAAATAAAATAATACTTTTATAGTTTAGATAAATCCTGTTCGTATAAAACAAAACCAACTTGTGGAAACCATGTTTGAAAAATTCAAATAACACAGAAAAGTAAAAAATAGGACTAAAACCCTGCTATCTTCACCTGAGCTTAGTCCTTGCTCCACAAAAACTACCACTGTTAACATTTCCATGTGATGTCTTCTCTTAATTTAAAAAGTATATTCATGGTGTAATTTCAGTAGCCCTTACTCCTACTCATTGTCTGCCCTCTTTGCTATAATGGTTGATATTTCACCATCACAGATTCATTCTTTTTCAGGCCAGTACTATATGCTTAGGCTATTTCTTTCATTCACAGATATTCTTGTTTAAAATGCAAATGACAAGAAGCAATGTTCAACATTTGCTACCCACCCCCAGGCCCCTCCAACTGGAGCTTGTACTTGAACTAAGAGTGTTGGTTCTGGAGTTTTCCACTTGGGGCAGATTCAGGTTCTAACTCCTCTTGGCAATAGTTAACCTCTCTGTGTCTGTGTCTCGGTTTTGTCATCTATATGGTGGGCAATAACAGTGCCTGCTTCCAGGGTTGTCATGAGAAATCAGTGAAAGAATAGAAACATCGAGAACAATGCAATATGTAGCCTTACAGAGTAGGTCTTGAAAAATGCGAGTCATCACACCTGTTACAGTTAATAACTAAATATAAATGATTTTTAAGACAACTGCCCTTTTTGAGTGCTTAGTAAATGACAGACATAGTCTGCAGTGCTTTATGTATCTGACTCACACGATCTTCCTTAGAGCCCCGAGAAGTAGTTTCTAGTAGTAATCCACTCCACAGAGGAGGAATCTCAAAAGCATAAGGTAACACCCAAGGTCATGCAGCTAGGTCTCAAGGTCAAGCTGGGCCTTGAGGACACATCTGTCTTTCCCGTAGACCTGCTAAGACCACGGCAGTTTCAAGGGGGAAAGCAGAGAGAGAAGCTTCTGGACCCGGAGATGCTAGTAAAAGTGTGGGCTGATGCAGGGTGAGGGCACCGGGTGGGAGGGATGCCTGGAGGAATCGGGAAGGCTGGCAAAGGGGTCAAGGAGAGGCATCCCAGGAGCTTTGCCTATGATGTGATTTTGCCTGGGGCCAACACTAGGTCTGATTTCCCCTGTGGTCTCCCCTGTTGCCTGGAAGTTGCTGGAAAGCACAGGATTCAAGTCCCCAAACCGGGTGCTCTACTTCCACCTGAGATCCATGACCTTGGCAGTGGGCATCACTTCCCCAGTAGGTTGTGCCTTCTGTAAAATGGGGATCATAAATCCTGGCTCACCTACCTATCTCATGGGGCAGTTGTGAGGCTCAAATTAGTCTGGGGACTTTTAAGTGTTTGACTAACTGGGAAGCACCACACAGAGATGCTAGGTACTGTTACTGACTTGATGCCTATCTGTGAGTTTAAAAGAGGGATGCGTTTGGTCCTATGAAACTTAGATTTACAGACAACCTGCACAACATGGCTCCACAGGGAAGACTTGATGGTGCTAGGATTGATAGTACTGTCTATGACCAATTCAAGAACAGGTAGGGAGACTGGGGACCTTGTAGATGAACACTATCTTTGCTACCTAGGTGCAGCCATAGCAGGTTTGAGGAACATACTACGGTCAGCACTCTCTTCTCTAACTTCCATTCCCCACTATTTGGGGCAAGGTGGGGACTGAAGACGTTCTCTCTGATGTGTTAGAGTTTGTCCTGATTTACGGTCTGGCAGCTGCAGGTCCACATATCACATGGAGACTCGAAACAATGACGGCATCCTGGCCATCTCTTATGGATCCAATATCTTGTATCTAGGTTGTATTTCAGGCCAACTTTTAGCGAAGTGGATCAATGCTCGAAGCACATAATGTAACATGATTCTTCAAGAGTTTGATTAATTGTGTCACAGTCACAGCCTCAGTTCAGGTTCAACCTTTTAAAAGTTTCATTATTGTATAAAGTGATCAATCAGGTGGAGAGGGAAGACAAATGCTCAACTTTGGCCATATCTCTTGCTCCTCTTTGTCAGCAAGAGTTCTTCTCCTGGCCAGTTCACCAGGCTGGAGAAATGTGGGTTATGCAGATTCGTAGTGGAGCAAAATCTGGACTAAGAAGGAGGCAATCAGGTGCTCGTAGTGAAGACAGGCGACTCCAGCACTGATCAACCTTGGTTTTACATAGCCAGCATCCGGGAGCTTTAGGATGTTCAGAGTCCTGCGTCCCACCCACAGAGATTCTGACGCCATCTGTGTACACTGTGATCTGGTCTTCCCCAGGGAATTCTAGTGTGTAGCCAAGGATGAGAATCACTGACCTGGTTAGAGTCGATCTTAGTAAAACCACACAGCAAGTTTACTTGGGGGGTCTTTGTTCTCCAACTCTGTTTTCTCTATCTCACTGCCTCCAGCACCCTCTGTTTATCCCATCCTGTTGGAAACTACTCTCAAAATAATCCCCAACAAGGTATTCGTCGAAAAAGACTTAAGGATTTAGCCCTCCCAGAAGTACCTGCATTTTAATATGGGATCCTTAAGGTCGAAAAGACCTGGGGTAATCCAGCTGGAGCGGAGGGCCTGTGGCCCTGCTGAGAAGGTGGCTGGGAGGCACTGTGGGCTGGTGGCTTTGCACTCAGGGGCACGGTAGTGGTAGTCAGTACATATTCAATGCCAAACACTCTTCTAAGTTGTCTTGCTTTCTCTGTCTCCATAAATGCAGGGTGGGGCAAAAGAAGGTTTACAGTTGTTTGTATGGAAAATAATGCAGTGATTAAAAATGATAATATAAGAATAAAGTCTGTTTTGCATACTCACAACTGTAAACCTACTTTTGCCCCACTCTGTATATGTCTTCATTCATTAAATCCTCCTAATGGCTCTATGACATAGTTGTGCTTACATGAGGAAACTGAGACACAAAAGGGTTAAGTACCATAAGGTCTTACAGAACAAAATAGGAGAGCCAGGATTCGAACTCAGGAAGTCTGACTCCAGACACCAAGCTTTCAAACACTCATTACTCACACTACCTCAGTGTTCCTACCAAGATCAGAAGGAAGGCTGTGAGCTAGCTTTGTTTTTCCAATAGGAGCTTTTGGGGAGCTTTCCCGTTGCTTTCCTTTCAAAGACCCTGAGACAGTGCCCTCTGTGAGTGACGGTTTTATTGTTCCTAAATATTGGACAAGCCCGTCTGGGTGGAAGGGTAATACTTCTCCTGCCTCTTCAACACAAGGCTTGGCCATGTGCCTTATTTTCAGCACCAATAAAATGTGGGGGGAAGTGATCTGTGCTACTTCTGAGCAGGAGCTTTACCAGTCACCATGTGGTTTCTCTTCTCCCTCCTAGCATGACATTGTTTTGAAGCCAGGGAGGAACTTCTCCTTCAGCCCAGGGCTCAGAATAAGGATGAAATGGAGCAAATACACAATCTTGCAATTTTGTGCATGAAAAATGTGCCTTGGTTGCAAGTCACTCAGACTTGAGGTTTGTTTGTTACTGAAGCATTATTTAGTAAAAACTGACTGATATACCCTCTGAATATCAATATCAATATTTAAGCTGAAATGCAAAGAAGGCTATTAAGAAAATATCCTTAAGCAACCAATAAGCTGTATTATAGCCCTGACTGGTGTGGCTCAGTTGGTTGGGTGTCATCCTTTAAAGTGAAAGTTTGCTGGTTGGATTCTCCCATCAGGGCACATGTCTAGGTTGTGGGTTTGGTCCCCAGTCCCGGCACATACGAAAGGCAACTCATCAATGTTTCTCTCCTATTTTTCCCTCCCTTCCCCTAACTTCCCTAAAAAACTGTATTATAATTTATCTAAGAAATCTTGCAAATAGGCTCAAAACAGCTCTCCACCTTCTACGAATGATTTCTATGCAGCGACCCACCACCATCTCAGAAGGCTAAGAGAGCATAAGTGTTTGCCTAGCTCAGCACACCCCGAGTTCATCATTCACCAGCCCAGGACTTACAAAGAGAACCAGGAAGAAAGGGTGGAGCAAGTTAAAGGTCATTTTAGGTTTGAAGGCATTGGGTAGAATGGGAGAGAAAAAGTATACATTTTCTTTTATAGATAGGAGTTAGTACCAAAACTTGATAAGACTCTCCCTTCTTCGAGACAGAGGATGAAAGAATTCTTTAACACAAATAGTCTGCTCCAAGCTTCAGAACATGTTGCTATTGTTAGTCCCCAGCTGCTTACTTCTGTTTTACACAATTTACAAACTTATTGCCCGGGAGCTGAATGTGTGGCATGTACAATCTTTTATTTGGTTGTAAGGATTTTTGTATTAAATTGCTTGCCAACATTTAAAATGTGAGATATTTCAAGTGAAAAAAATCTCTATTTCCAGCTTCTCTTGAAAAATTGAAAACTCTGGTTACACTGGGTCTGGAAAACAACAGCTGGAGTTGAGTAGCAGCTGCTCTTTGAGCTGGGCATGTTTTCCACAGTCCCCAGCTTTCCCTATTGCCTCACACTATGCCTACTTCACTTATTTATGGGCTTTGCTTAGTCTATGCAGCCATTTGAGTTTGCCATTCTAGGGTTCAACTTTTTTCTTTTTGTTCTTATTTCTTCTGCAGTAAAGAAAGAGCTCTCTCGAGGCCGGTTCTTTGCCACTCTGCCTTTTTTCTCAGAACTTTAAGTGATCCAAATTTGGTAGTCTGGCTCCCTGGTTCCCAGAAAGGGTCATCTGAAACTAACTAAAACCAGTCTGGGGTGTGGAGGGAATAGATGCTTTCCTCTAGAAATCCTGACTATGCTTGTTCATGGATTCTATACTATTTACTGGTTTGCATACTGGCGTAGCTAGAAGGTCTTGGAGCAGTATGAACCTGATGCCCACGAGGTAATTCTGTGGCTTAACAAACCATAACAGCTCTGATTACATGGAGAATACTAGCAGTAAATGGTTTGAAAATGATTTTACTGTTTTGTGTTATGGAAATTCGCATGTAGAAACATTACGGACCCGTTTTGAAATCTCTTTAGCCTTCCAAATGTAAAATCACTAGACTTTGATATTTCAGCAATTCTACATTTACAATATCAGAGCTAATGAGACTGGAATCTACTTTACTGACACCTAGACTAGAGAAAGCCACCCAAAGCCACTTGGATGAAGCACTCAGTTGGTAGGCATTTCCAGGACCCTAGCATGCCTTGTTTTCTGTACAAAATTTTTTTCCTAGGCTGAGCCCTCATTGGCTAAAATTTCACTGAAGTCTCAAGGATTACAAACCTAGGACTGGGACTATGCAGACTGCAGTGTGAGTTTGGGTATCAGGGCACACACAGGGGTTCCCAAACTCAGTAATAAAATCATTCTGCAAGTTCTCACGCCAGCGTGCAGCCAGCTGCGACCTTCTCCTGCTTGCCTTCTAAGGAGATTAAGTCCGGACATTTTATTTTGTTTCCGTTTTAGTTTATTTGAAGGTTTTATGATGTCTTAGTTGAGTAGCTCATGGGACTTTCAAATAAACATGCTGCTTTTAAAAATGGCAAGTTGTTTTTATTTATTTCTTTTAGGTGCCCAGTGACCTCAGGGCATATTAGGCAGCTTTAGATTATAATTAAAATAATAACTGTGGTCCTAAAACAATAATAGATGTTGAATTATACAAACACCACATTAGGATGTTCAGAAAATCTGTTTGAAGGAAACCAGTGTAAGCATGGAATTTAAAAAGTTACATTTGCAGCAATATGACCAAAGGAAACGTCTCTCCAACAGAAGCCTTGTTATTATTCTTTGCTTTGTTTTGCCTTCCTACAGGGCCACTTAAATTTGGGGGTATTTTTTTTTGGGGGGGGCGGTGTTTCTTGGACTCGGGATGTGTGTGTGGGAGTATCCAGTTCTTTAGATGACCTTGTTACGATTTTACCTGCTTGTCACCTGAGAAAAACCCCTGTATTTTAATGACTGCATGAACATTTCTGAAGTCCATGGACACAGGCAGTGCAAGCTGACGTTGTGTCTCACTGGAGGACAAACCCTCAGGGTGCCGTGCGTCCCTCTAAGTAAGACGCGCACATCTGCATTCTTCCATCTGTCATCTTCGCTCATCTTCCTCTCCCAACTGTTCTTAAATTAAATGACTGCATCTAAAGGGAGATTTTCTCAGAAAAGCTTATGAGAATTTATCCAAAGGCAAATTAAAACACTGCCATGTAATCACCCAACTGAAGTCATTGCTTGGCTGGTCTGAGTGCCAACTCTTACCCAAAGGAGTTAATCAGCCTTGGGGCCCCATATGGAGAAAAGCAGCCAGGACGACCCCTAGTCAGGAGAAAATGGAACCTTCTGGCTGATTGTCGGAGTGTCGGGGACGAGACTGCTGTTGAGTGAGCCATAAGATGTGTGTCAGACCCAAAAGCCAGGCTGAGAAGAGTGCGAGGTGGGGAAGTAAAATAAAAACAAGAGTTTGGTTTTAGAACCTCATGGCATGGTGCTTGAACTCAGGGGCAAGGACATATACCCTCTCTCTCCTTCACTCCCTCATAGATGAATGGATAAGCGTCCCTAAGATTGACAGGACTCTTCAGCTTGGCCAGTCATTGCCCCTTATTCCCTACCCTGCTCCATATATAGCCCTTCTTACTATTTGGTTGAGGGGGACAGCTTTTCCAGCAACTCCACCTTGTGGGAATGTAAGGAGACAACTGGACAGATTCACCAAGCACAAGGATGTTCATTACTGTATTATTTATAGTATTACTACTGCCCATCCACAGGGGATTAGTTAAATAACTGATGGTACATATAACACTGGAACACAGTGAGGTCATTGGAAAGGGACATGCAAATCTATAATTCACTGACATGGCATATTATTGTAGACAGCATATATAATACAGTACTACTGACGTAAAATAAGACACATATATGCATATGTACACAGAAAAGACATCTGATGAGATGTAGTCCAGGTTAACAGTGTTTGCTTCTGGGTGGTGAAATTTTGGGTAATTTAAATTTTCTTTATACTTTGATAAGTTGATGGCATTTTAAAAGATATTAAATATTTTCTTTATAATCAGAAAAACAGTATAAAGCTACATTCATCTTTGAAAGAAAAACAAAGGAGCAGCCTCGGTTAATGGCATATGATTATTTGTACTGCTCTGCTGGAGTCTCCAAACCCAGGAAAGTCCCCAGGAACTGAGTCCTGAGAAGCAGGTTTGGCTGCGCCATGATGGGAGTAGGGCTCGGTTGTCCTGGCGATGCTCTGACGCTCTGTTCCCAGGCTGCTATGGTCTAATTTGATAATTATTGCCATCAGAACTTTACATGCCCCTCTAAACACTCCAAGTGCTTCCTCAGATCAATGCTTCCACTGGATCCTCACTTCATCTTTGTAAGGCAGAGGCGGGCAGTGTGAATGTGGTCTACTAGTCCGGGACCTGAGACCCCAGTGGCCATGGGACTTGAGGGACACCATGAGCTGCTATGACCAGTGTGCTGGTCCTTGATCTTTCCATTCAGAGCTTCCTTCCCTAAACCTTAGTACTTTCCTTTTATTTTCATTTATTCTCTTAAAATAATGTTTTATTTTTCAATCACAGTTGATGTACAATAGTGCTTCCCTTTTAAATATGAGAGGGAAAAGAGTCCAAGGGGTATTTTTAATAATTCAGGAAATGGAACTAAAAACCTTCTGCATCTTTGTACATTGATGTTCAAGAGCTGGGGTATAGCTCTGGCTGGTTTGGCTCAGTGGATTGAGCACAGGCCTGAGAACTAAAGGGTCGCTGGTTTGATTCCCAGTCAGGGCACGTGCTTGGGCTGCAGGCCAGGTCTCCAGTTGGGGGCGCGTGAGAGGCAACCACACATTGATGTTTCTCTCCCTCTCTTTCTCCTTCCTTTCCCCTCTCTCTCAAAATATAGAAATAAAATCTTTAGAAAAAAAAAGATCTGGGTTATAATCCAGCTATGACGATACTAACGATTAGGAGAAATGTTCTAGACCTCAGTGGCTGTCACTGGTCACAATTCAGCCTGATGCTGCTGAGAAGGTCCCCCGGGAGGTCTGGAGACTGGATACCTCTTGGGCCTACTTTGAACTGCATACACACTGTCTTCTTACTCTACAACATACAACTTATTACTCATTTAACACCCCCCCCATCTTCTCTTTAAGATTGCCAGAGCATATGGAATAACAGGAGTAAGTGCTGACATTTGAGTGATTGCTTTGTGCCAAGCACCATGTTAAGCCCTTTAAATGAACTTTCTCATCTAAATTCTACGACCCTCCCTTTGAGGTGGGTACCATTATCGGTTTTCCAGATAATCACCCTGAAGCTCAGAAGGTAGTTTGCCCAGAGGCCAGAGAGCACTGGTCTGGAAGTCATTCGTGTGCCTAAGCTCTTGACCACTTTACTTACTGTGTGTCTGGAGTTGATCTAAACCAAAGAGCAGACTGCTTTAGTACCTGCTGATTTTCAATCTAACTTGGGATTTACATAGCGCTAGATTCTTTCAAATGCTCTTTCAACTAGCCTGTGTTCAGCAAGTACAACTGAAGAAGGCCACCGGGAAGTCTCAGATGGGCTGCGTTTCCTTGCCTGGCCTCCTGACAACATCAGTTCACCTTCAGAGTGTTAGCTCAAATGTGCTCCTTCTCTTTGTTTCTCAAATGTTCTCATTTTCTTTTACTTCCCTCTCAGTTTCCTCTTAACCAGCTGAGTGACAGAAACTCAATGCTGACCACTTCATTAGCCAATGACCTTGTCCCCCTGGCCTTCTGCCCCACTTGCTCTCCTGGGCAGGTTGCCTTACGTCATAAGTCCTTGTTAAAGGTCAGGACCTTGGAGCCATCAGCACTGAGCATGTTGTTTTAATATATATCTAGAGAAATCAGGCCTGTCGGATCACATTAGGCCCTATTTGTAGACTGTGCACCAATCCCTGCGGTGGAGACGAACAGTTACCTTTGAAATACAATCATGGCCAGTTACCAGTGAGTACAGAGGAGGGATTGTGTTCCATCACTGAGGCCCTTCTAATCTGTCTCTCCCCTCGCTGGCAGGGCTGCCCTTCTTTCTGTGCAGAGAAAATCCCCACAAGCAGTCATCTTGGAAAGGAGTGAGGCTAAGAGATACAGTGTGTTTCTAAGACCAGATGTGTTAATGAGCCCATGAGAGTTGGTGTAGTTTGTGATAAGTCAATGCTGAGGGAGCCCGTGGTGAATTGGCATGTTGCTCCTATTAGCTGTTGGTATGGTAATACCATTATAAAGTTGACAGTCACTGTTTGTTGAGAAATTACCCTATGGCAGGTATAAGACTAAGCGTTTTATATGCATTAGCCCATTTGCCCTTAATAATACCCCTGTGAGGTCAATACTACCATTAAATCCATTTTATGGATGGAGAAATTGAGGTTTGTAAAAATGTAGTGATTTGCCCAAATTTGCAAAGCAACTAAGTGATGGGGGTGGGACTGATTCCCAAGCTGCTTGTAGACCCCAAGGCTGCCGCGTTTCTGCGGTGACACTGTTTGGTCTCTTCTTTGGGATGGGATTTTAGGTGGTTGTTTCAAGAGAACCATATTATAATTTCTCGTGTAGGGCGGGGCCCAAAAGATCTCACTTGACCCAAGAGAAGATTTGTTTAAAAGGGGAATCTGGGACTAAGCCAACTTCTTCCTTTCTTCTTCAGGATTGGTTTTAAACTCATTCTCACATCCCGTGGGAGTCTGGCTGGACAGGTCCCTTGACAGTAGACAGAAATAGCTCTCAGAGCCTATTTTTAAGGAAAATGCAATGGCAGAAAATGAGGCAGGAATGGACACCAAGAAGAGAAAAGAACACAGCAGGCTGGAGAACGAGGCACTTGCAGAGTGCCTAACCAGGAAACACTCAGAGAGAGGAGGGTAGGACGCCGACAGACTAATGTTGGCAAAGACATACCAGGGTGGGTGGAACTGTTGTTTTTTTTTCCCCCAAACCTTGACAGCATATTTCCGCCACATTCCTTGTGTTTTGCCCATAGCAAGCTCAGCCAAGGGAAGGTAAGTGCCATTGTCCTACGAACAAGCTACTTTTCCAGTTAGAGAAACAGAGCCTGAAAAAACGCACGCAGCAATGCCCGCTCGCCTCTTTCCTGGCACCTCGAGGCCCAGTGCACAGGTGTCTAGTGACACTACAATTTCCTTTGAACTGTTTGGTTTTGTTGGGTGCCCTTGTCTGGCAGGTTAGTCTTTTTGACTGCCTTAACTTACTTGGTATAACATTTTCTTTCATTGAGCAACAAGAAGGCTGGAACTCACCTCTCTGATTCTGGCAAAGCTGGACACCATCCAATTACCCTCGGCTGGACTTCTGGAGGCTGTAAATTATATCATCCGAGCTAGGGAAGAGAAGAAAGAACAAAGACATGGTTGGGGAGACGGTCGGCAAACCTTCGGAGGCCAACTGGTTAATGAGCGAAATGATGCTCCCATTCCTCTTCACTTATTTCTCTCGGGTGAGATTTGTATCTGGAGTTAGGGTTCATTAAAGTCGATCCCACCTAGGCCAGTATCACAAGCCAACGACACAGCTACCTGTATTCATCCCTGTTGATGAGGCCGTGCAAAAGCACTTTAACTGCAGACACAGTCCTTAAAAATCCAACTCAGGGCGGCCAACTCCAAGATAGCATCTGATACTAATTAGAAATTATACAACACTCTAAGTTGAACTAAAGAAATATTGGTAGAGGAATCAGGACAAGAGTGAGGAAAATTGAAAGTGAAATCCTGTGCTGATTGAAAGTGACTGCAGCCCCCACATTTCCCCCTGGCCACAGCGTGTCTGCCTGTCCATCCCAGGGAAAGCATGCCAATGGTGTTAACTACTGAACACTTGCCTGCTCCATCCCCCTTTCCCTGGGTAGCTGCGGTGAGTTGGCTGCCGAGATGTAGCCCTGAACCTATCCATCAAGTCCAGGGAAGAGAGAGTTAGAAAGGCAAACATTATCTGGGATCAATATCTTTACAAATCCAAAGGAAACCCCAGCTCCCGAAGGGTTAAGCTAGGGAAGGAAAAGCCATCAGGCTGTTTAGTGAGCTAATGTTTTTATTGATGGGGGAGGCCTGTAAGTCCCTAACAGGAAAAGTGGGGAAAGTGGCAGATTGTTTGGCTGGGGAGAAAGGAGGAGGGAAGGACCATTATACATACTTCGCCCTCTCGTCCCCCTTGCATTCCAACCACCGAAATCCACGTAATGCAGGAGGCGGTCAGTGCCCTTGAACAGTATTCAACACAAGGTGTTTTCCTCGCTCCTATCCCCCTCCCGAAGTGGAATCCGCCTTTTTCCCTAACAATTTTGCTGTAATGCACATCTCAGGCTAATGCCTGCTCTGAAGAGCACATCTTAATTTAACAACTGTGTTAGAAAGCACATCTCAAGCTAACATTCCTAGGATAATCCATATTTCAACCTAACTACCCTGGCATAACACTTCAATCTAATGCCCCCACTGTAAAGTACATTGCAATCTAACACCCTCACGTAATGTACATCTCAGTCCATTATTTTGTATTTTGTAAGCCATACTTTGATATGACTTTTCCATTAAGGAGCAGAACTGTCTGGAGACAACAGCAGCTATCCCCGTGCTGAAAGCTTCCATAGTTCTTACATGTCCTTCGGTGACAGGCTGCTGATAGATATGCCTCTGAACTTTCACCTTTGCCATCTTGGGTTCAACACTGGCTTGTTTCTGTACTTCAAGCCTCAAGTCCCCTGTTGGGAGCAGGGGTGACCAGGGAGCCCTGCTTGGTCTTGATGGGCCTTCTCTCATGCTAAGCAGCAGGGTGAGCCACCTCAAACGATCAGAGTCTACCTCAGGAGAGGGCTGCCTGAGGTCAATGTCAGGGTCATGGGTCAGGGTGTAGCTGCTGGCTAATAGAGTGTAAGCTAACACTGTTGTCAAATCGCTGGGCTAAACGACAATGCCTGCCTCCTGCTGATGACCTTACCCTGAGGGAGGGGGCTATTGGCTTTATTGGAAACCTGCCAGTCTTAGAGGTGATGGAAGTGGCTGATCACAGCTAAAGACTGTTTGATTGTTGATGGAGAGCCAGTGCTGTGGTCGGTCCCCAAATGAGGGGCCTGCAAAGGCTGCTTATTGATGGCAGAGTTTTCCACATGTGATGGATTTCTCTTCTGTTTCACACACAGCTGGGTTACTGTTCAGTTGTGGCAGTGGGCTGCGGTGGCTCATGGATGTGGGCTTTTCTGGAACCAAGAGACACTGGAGGCAATGCTGACTTGTCTTCTGACTTCTGGGATGACACACCAACTTCCTACTGCCAGTTGAATGGGACTGACTGGATCTTGAAGGGGAACCAATCCAAAATGAATTGAAAATAGATGTAAGAGGTCCTTCAATTCCAGGGCATTTTGGCAAAACATGAAAGAAAGTAATGAGTGTGTGTTCCGGGATAGACTAGTATTCTGGCCATCATTATCTTAGCCTCAAGTTTTCAACCCATCCCAGGCAGGAGGAGGAAATTAGATTTCTTTATTTACTGGTAGCATATAACCAAGCTGGTAGTGCCATGAAATATTTATTTCAAATACTGAAGACATAGAATTCCAAAATTTCCCAGCACAGAATGAATTGAAGACAGTTAAGTAAAGGAGGTAGAGAACAAAGTACAGGGATAAAAGAAAATGATCTTTATAAAAACGTATGGATCGCAGAGGATCACCAGCCAATTAAACCCCTAATAGCCTACCAGGATAGACAATAAATGACTAGAAGGCATAAGGAGGAGAACATCTTTTGAAATAGCGAGGATATTCTGCGCTTGCGTTATGCTTTGGGAAATCTCTTATAGAAATGCTACTACCAGTCTAAGACTCTAACTTGATAGGGATGGTGAAGCATCTAGGCTGAGGTTCTGAAGTGAACTTGGATGGTTTTCCTAGGGAAGAATGGACTGGGGTGACTTGTCAATGACCTTCCGGTCTGTTAGATGACAGGATAAGTGATGTGTCTCAGCCATGTCAATACGGTGTGATGGCATTTACGGTAAGTGAGACTTTGGCTTGATTCCTATTACTAGTTTCACCTCTTTAAGCCTCAGTTTTCTTCTTGGTTAAAGAGGATCAGGCCATACACCTTCCATAGTTATAATGAGGATCGATTCACACGTAGAACTATGAGTAGAGTGCTTGCCACAAAGCCTACATGCAATACACGTTAGTTTCCTTCCCCTCCAACTGTGGCCCGAGCTTCCTGACAATGGATGTTAATAAACACGGGAGTCTTGGACAATGTACCTCCCCTTTGTGAGCAAGTAAGAAAACCATATACACAAAGTTTAGGCAAAATCCACTTGACCACAGGAGGATGACCTGGACTGGAGGTCAGCAAACGGCAGCCCACCCCCCACTTTCATAAACGCAGTTTTATTGGGACACAGCCGTGCTCATTCATTTACACATTGTCCACAGCTGTTTTTCCATGACAACAGCAGAGCTGAGTTGTTGCGACAGAGACGGTGTGGCCCACAAAATCAAAAACATTTACTACCTGGCCCTTAACAGAAAACGTTTGTTGGCCCCTAACCTGTTCCAATGGAACACTCTTTCTTTTGTTTAAAAACAAAATGTGGTGTGGAAATCCAATATGCAAAGCAGCAGATATTTTCCAGGGAGCTGAACTCACCCCTGTTTAGCACAAATACTTTATTGTTGGTAGAACTTCTGAAGCAACTTTCATGGTTCCATGCAGCAGTTTGAAAACTGCAGACTGAATCATCTAGCTGTTTCTTTTAAATCCTGGAAACGCAGTGATCTCTTAAGAAATTAGAAAATGGCACAGTCGATATGTCTGTGGCTGGCAAATCCTGGGCTTTTGTGTGTGTGTGTGTGTGTGTGTGTGTGTGTGTGTACTACCAACTCTGACATTGGGCAGGTTACTTAAGTTCTCTGTACCTTCATTTTCTCATTTTAAAAACAAGGCCAAGATTTGCCCTGCAATTTGTTGAATGGATTAAATAAAATAATACTTAAAGCATTTGCAATAGGACCTGGTTCACAGTCAGTGCTTAGTAAATGCTAATTACTGTTGTAATTGTTATTATTAATATTTTGGGCCTTCATTCCTGCTATGGTGATCATCTGCCTAATGACATTTTCTGTTTGTCAGGTAATTCAGCTGGTCACTCACACAACACATATTTTGTGTGCTGGAGTAATAGCAAATGAACTGAAGTCCATTCAGTGCCAGCCGCGCTGCCGGTGCCTCTGCTTCAGTCACTGGCAGCAGCCCCTGTTGGTGCTCACTGCTCTGCGGCTCATGCTGAGTCTCCGAGTGACACAGCCGCTCAAAACAGCCTCCTACTACTCCGTCTCCGACGGCTCCACCATTGATTTCTCAACGAGCAGTTTGGTTGAGATGCCTGCAAAGTAATTAGACCTCAAAGCCTCTTTATCGGGATTTCATCCTGTCAGTGAATGTGAAAGAAACAATAATTATTATTTAATATTTATTGGGAGTCTTCATTGTGATGTGCAGACTCGCGGAGGTAACCTACCTGCCCTGTTGTGGAAGATGACAGCACAGTACCGTCACGCGTGGCTTGGGAAAGCAGTCGAACAGCTGTAGAAGCCCTGCATGGGAGGCCCGAGTTCCCAATCCGGCCATTTGTCATGCCGCTCTGCCAGAGGCACATTTAGGGGCTTGGAAGGGTCCTAATTTGTTATCTTAATGTCATCTTCTAAAGTTTGATTCCAAACTGGCAAATTCCAAAAATGACGTCCAGTGACTTCTTGTACCAAGCAGAGAGAGCTCTCTGGGGAGTTATGTTTTCCATCACCGTCATGAAAGAGGACAGTTGAGTGGACATGACCACAAAGGCCACGGAATGAGACTTGAGACTTTGTGACTTTATCCTTTACCCCTGGGAACTAGTTCAGGTTGCCCAGAACAAGATGCAGCGCTGCCCACCAGAGCGGCAGGTGGGCAATATTATCCACCTGCTGCTAAGAAAGTCCTCCATACAGGTGGGGCCAGCATGGTCCAGTGAGCAACCCTTACCAGACTAGTGAGAACTTCAGCAAGTTGCTTTCTTATCCTGAGCCTCAGTTTCCTCAACAGCCAATGAAAAGAACAGTAGCTGCCTCACAGGATTGTTTTCCAGATCAAGTAAAATAAATACACAGTATATGGTGACTGTTGTAATTACTGTTAATATCATTATACCGGAGAAGAAACAGAACCCACAGTTTCCGTTTTTTTGGGTGGCTTACGGAGTAGCATGACATAAACATATGAAATAAACTTGAAAAACAGGTACATATCTACATCTAAGTTATGTGGAATAAAGATTACTTAAAAGCTACAGGTATCAGAGTGACTCATGGACATGATTTGCTCTCATGACTTGAGGTAAATAGAGAGGCTGTATCCATTCATCTTGTATCCCCAGTGCTTCCTAGCAAAGACTCTTGCACATTTCAACGCTCAATATGTGTCTGTTGAACTGAACTGAACTGAATTTCTTCGTAAGTTCCGTAGAATCCTACAAAAAGTAAACACTAGAGTAATTAAAGGGTGCACAGATGGGAGGTGTGCGAGCCATTCAATTCAGAAAAGTACAGACATCAGCATCACAAAACAAAAGTACAGGCATCAATATCACACAAGAAAAACAAAATGGAAACTCTTAGAAAGAATGGACAAATGCAATAGAATGTAATACTACTCAGCAAAAAAAAAAAAAAAAAAGGGAATGAAATAATGCTAAAGCATATGGATGAATCTTGAAAACACACTGAGTGAAAGCAGCCAGGCACAAAAGCCACACTCTGAATGACCCCACTTACGTGAAATGCCCACAACATGAACGTCCCAGAGCCAGGACGTATTTGTAGATCACTGGCTGAGCGGGGCTGAAGGGGTTTGGAAGAAAACAGGAGTGGGCGTGGTGCCAGTGGATATGGAGGTTCTTTTGGGGGCGATGAAAATGTTTTTCAAACTGAATGTGATGATGGCTGCACAAGCGAGTGAATATACCCAAAATCCTTAAGTTGTACACTTTGGGTGAACTGTTTGGTATGTAAATTCTATCTCAATAATACTATTAAGAGATTTAAAAAAGAATGGGCAAACATATTAAGATATTGTTGAAATAGAGGAAATGTAGGTAAATGCTCTAAGATTGATCAACTATGTATTTTAAGGTCTAAAAGTTTGTAGACAACAAAGTTCACAGGCTTTGAGTACATATCATATGAAACCCACATTTCTGTTTACAATGCATATAAAGTTCAGATGCACACATTATATACACTCTATGTGTGATATATACACATATGATCAGCTTTTTGAGGTATAATTTGTATATGAGAAATTATAAAATCCACCCACTTCAAGGGTATGTATATTTTTAAAAATTAAAACCCAGAGCCCTGACTGGTGTGGCTTAGTTAGTTGGGTGTCGTCCTACAAAGCCAAAGGTCGGTGGTTCGATCCCTGGTCAGGGACATGTGTGGGATGCAGGTTTGGTCCTAGTGGGAGCACATATGACAGGCGACTGATCAGCGTTTCTCACATTGAGGTTTCTTTCCCTCCCTTCTCCTCTCTCTAAAAATAAATAAATAAAATCTTAAAAAATCACAACCCAGAAATATTTCATAAGAAATGTTAGAAGCATAGACATGAATATGCATGCCCTAATGGAATTACAAGTAATTTTAATTTTTTACTTTTTCTGTATATCTGTAGTTTCTAAAATTTATACAATTAACTTATATTACTTTGGAAAGAGATATACGTTATTAAAATAAAATGCACAGTAGAGACCAAAAGTGGTAAGGGACACAGAGTGAAGACAACTGTCAGTTAATTGGAGCAGGTGTCCTGGAGGGCAAAGGAGGGCGTGTGGCTGTCTGAAAGGCTTCCTGGAGGAGGAAGAAGCATCACACCGCAAGTGGCCGACGTAACAGGCGCGTGAAGAGGAATGAGCCTGGTGGAATGGTCAGAGGCATGCTAGAGGAAGGCCTTGAAGAACAGTGAGAGGGCTCTGAGCCTGATTTAATTGGTTCTGAGAGGTAAAGTCATTAGAAGAGTATCCCTGCCACACGACATCCTGGTCCAAGTGACTGAGGGATGATGGGAGGAAACTGCTGGAGACAGATTTTTCTGGGGCTCAGGAAAAGGAATGGGGTTGCTTCTTCTGAGCGAAGGTTTCCTATGTGCTTGGTTAGTACTGGTAATTTTGGGAGCTACAGCAGTCAAAGGGACTGTGTACTTGGTCTTTATAGACTTTCGGGAATTGTTCTCAGCACCATGACCGCACACTATCAGGAACGAGAAGAGGAGCCAGGAGCAGTGTACGAGACATGCTGAAGGGCAGTGCTAACAACCAGATTAGCCAAGAGTCTCCTGGAGCAGTGCAGAGCTCAGCAGGACTGGCAAACACCTTTCCATGTAGGTCCCCAGTCGAATGCACCGCAGGTGGCTCACAGGGTACTGTGTTGAGAATGCCTCCCAGCTCAGGGTGAAAGGATGTTGCAGTTGATTAGTGATGTCTGCCATGGGCAGAGGCATAGAGAGTGATGGCACCACATTATTTTCCAATCCTGGACAAGGGGGACTTCTTGGATTCAGCCTAGCCTCCTCATTCTGCAAGTCCTCAAGAATTCAAAACACGTTTAGGTCTGCCTCAAGTGCTGAACTCTGACAAAGTAGACTTGGAGGTCTAATCTGAATGCCTTTAAATTCCCATGAAAATACTCCAATCCCCTTGAGATCCTTGAGTCAAATCCAGGAAGAATTCCCTCGGTAACACTGGCCTTGCCGGGGGCCTACCCGAAGAAATGTAAACTTTCTATTCCCAGCATTGTACAAATTAATAGGCTAAAGAAAGTAAAAATGGAAAGGATGGGTGGGAAGGGGGCTGGAACCTGTTAGTTGCTGAGAAGCCCCCTTGGGAGTGATGGATGTAGGCTGCTACCTCGGAGACAAAGCCTCTCTCGCCAATGGAAGATATTTTTAGTATATCCTGGGCACCAAATAACTGTTCATATGTTCCGAGTGATGATGAATTCATTCAAACAACAAGTCAAGACCCTGGATATCACTCAACTCCAGTCAGTCATAGCAGCTGACAAATATAAAATATAACATGCACCCTGTTAGTCTTGCTTTTGCTTTTCTTCAATATGCATATTCAAGAATCTCATCCCCTTCCTGGCTGTCAGAGATGGTGACAGTTGCGGGGGTTTTCTAGCTTTATCAGGGAGATTATTTTTTTAACTCAAATTATTTTCCATTGTAAATGTTTAAATCCATATTAAGTCCAGATTAATGCAAGAAGCAGCTTCAAAGGATATCGACTGGGGGAAAATAATAATAAATGAAATTGTTAAGGATGGGACACATCTCTAGGAATATTTTCAGACTAGAAAAGAAAGTTGTTTGGATTTAAAAGCTATCTAAAGAAAATATGTTTCTCAGTGATTGCTGGCCCTTTCACAAACACCCAAACTTTGTATACAAACTAGGGCCTGGAGCACTTTTATTTTTTTCATGATTGGAATTAATAATGCAGATAAAACCTAAATAAATCAGGATTAGTGTTAACCGCATCTTGAGGTTTACAATGCTATAGAAAAATGAAAAGAGAGAAAAAAAAAATGGTTGCTTTAAAAGAAAAAAAACTGCCTGGGCTACTAGGGGAGGTGGAGGGGGTGGGGTGGGGGAGGTGAAAAGAGAAATACAGAGAAGGGAGGACCAGCTGAGCTGAGTAATCAAAGACCTAATCGCTGCAGCTCTGGAGATGTGTTCAAAGGCTCTTTCCTGACCACAGGCTGTGCAAGGTCACAAGTGAAATGCAGTTGCCTGGAAGGGGGAGGGGTGTCTGGGATTTTTGGATGGCTCTGCTCTCAGGCTTTGTTAGGAGGAGGTCAGCTGGATTGTCAGATTTTAGCATCTCTTCTGGAAGCAGGTTCAGCTTTCTCATTGTTAGGGAGAAATCCCTCCCCTGACCCCCACCACCACACTTGCCAAATCCGTAAAGAAAATTCAAGCCTGGATATTGGGTCTGACCCTGAAAAACAATCACCGTGACAATTTCTCCCAGAGCTCTGAACACAAGTGTCGGAATCATTTTTAGACAAATAATTGCACCTTGGGATGAATTTTAATGGAACCATTTAGATTCTTTGATGTTTCTGCATGGGTGTCATGGAAAATGACCCCAACTCATTTATTCCAGGCTCAGCTCCCTTCTTTCCCTCCCATGAGCCCTGAGGGCTGCAGATGTGGAAAACTGAGTCCTTTTCCTTCGGCTACTCTTCTGGGCTTAATCTTAGTTGACAAAGAAGTATTCTTAACCAAGAATCACAGGACTGAGGAGATTTTAGCTGTGGACGTGAAACTAGAGTTGAGGCTGTCACTGCAAGAGTGGAAGCCTTCTTCCCACCTCCGGGCCCGGATGAACTCAGTAATGGTCTAGCTTTCTCACTTCCCCTTGGTGCCGCCGAACCGTGGCCAGTTGGATTTGGTGTCCATGTGACATGGCTCCTGGCTGTGCCCGCTTCGGCTGGCCTCTCTTTGGTAAGTGTACAGATCTCACTTTTGTCCCAATCTTCAAACAACTGGGCTGGTTTGAGGTTTTTCAGAATTTGGGGGGTTTTGAGAGATCACATCTCCCATCTGTTTCCTGTTCTGTTTTTCAGCACTTCCTCTTCTCTCTCCACCACCACTGGCTGGGCACACGCAGCCCTGGACAGTCTCTCCCCGTCTGTGGGACACCAAGAGGAGTCTGTCCTGACAATTTTGTTAGCCTCCTCGGTGTGCCATTCAATCTCCCCCAAGATGGACTAAAATGGAAAGAAATTAACGACAGTGGCTCTTTTCTCAGCCTTGGATGTAATTCTTACGTAATCTCTGTGGCCGTTTTTGGTGACTCTGCGTAGGTTAAGTACAGAAAAAGCAATATTTTAGGGACTGTTGATAGTTACCATGGTAATTTGAAGTTCTGGTAAGTAGAAATATGTTCTGGGGAAAAAGTGTAAGTCAGATAGAAAATGCTCAACCTTCAGAAAACTTCGTCATAGTAAAAAATACGTGAGGACTGGGTGGGAGCGGGGATGTGTGTAGTGAAGGCCATTTAAAAAACTAACTAAAAGGTCAGATTGTGGAAATGAAAAAGCATGAATAGAATTCCACCGTAAGGATAAAAAAAGAATTTTTTTCAGTTGGCATATACATCCTTAAAAACAGTTCCACTTGCTCTAAAGCAGCACACAGTTAAAGGTACCCCTCAGGGCTTCAGGTTTTCGTTCATAGAAAGGATGCTGCTCCCACATGAAGCTGGGAGCATCGCCCCGACACGAGGACTTGTTTCCCAAAAGAAACCTGAGTGAAAATGAAGTTCTTATCCCAATCTCTCAACCTTCCCTGTAAACAGAACTGCCGGTGGTAACAAAGCGCAGCCTATTTCAAATGGGCGCTGACGACACAGAGTTATACATACACACATACTGTTGGTCCATGTAATTGCATAAAGTATGCACACATATGCACATATACACGCATATACACGCACATACACGTACACCATGCACACAGGTGGGCAAAAGTAGGTTTACCGTTGTATGTGAAACAGTTTGTTCTTGTATTATTATTTATTAATTCTTGTATTATATTATTTATTGTTATTAACTGACTTTACCCACCCCTGTATAGACCACACCACACATGCATATTTATAAAACATTTTTTTTTGGTAATGCAAAAGTCAGGCTCATTATAAGAACTACTTGACAGGTCGGTGAGTAGTTTCCATTTCAAGAAGGGATTTTAGGCACTAAAAGAAAAGTGTGTTTTTTGTTCTTTTGAGAAGATGATCATTAGAGACAATGGACTGGATTGCAAAGCAAACTGAAATGGATTTTCAGAGAATCACTACCATACATCCACCATTATTTCAAGGAGACATCTCATAAATAGGTAAGGCTCTCTCTCTTTTTAAACTTCATTTATTTATTTTTATTCAGGGGAAGGGAGGGAGAAAGAGAGAGAGAGAGAAACATCAATGAGAGAGAGAAACATAGACTGGTTGCCTTTGGTACTTGTCCTGACCAGGGAACAAATCCAAAACCCAGGCATGTGTCCTGACCGGGAATTGAACCAGTGACCTTTCAGTTTGCGGGACGATGTCCAACCAACTGAGCCACACCAGCCATGGCAAAGATCTTTCTCAAAGTAAGACTTTGCTCCCAGCCCTGCCTTCTCAACAGCCACATTTCTGAAGCATGGCCAGATGTGTCTGACTCTAAAGCCTAGCCTTTCTAAAGTCACGGCTGGGATCATTCAGTAGCTTCAAAGTTGCTGCCCCTTCCCCCATCCTCAATTCTCTTTCATCACGCAGCTGATGGTGCAGAGTAGTTCCTAGTCTGTTGGAGTGGATGGTGACTGTTAAGTCCTGGATTTTCCAAGACCTTTCTAACTTTCGATGCCCTCTGCCATTGTGAAAGCTGGCAGCAGTTTAGCTTTTGACATGGACTTTTGTGTTGGAAACTATGATTTCTATGGTCAAATCACACATCGGGGCCCATCACAGGTTAACTTCATTCTTGGTTGATGGTAAATGTGGAGAAATTGATCTGGGCGATTTAGGGATGTTTAGTAAAGAAATGGCTAGTCAATAATAGAAATATTATCATGAAGAGACAACATGTTACTTTCCTGCTCCACCTTTAAAAACAAGACAGTTGGCTATCCCTTAGCAGTAGTTCATTATTTCCAATTTTACACAATTGAAAATGAGAAAGTTCTTTAAGTTTGAACAGTGGTAATTAAATGTGAATTGGATGGGATATTTGTAATTTTAAATGCTTATTCTGAGAGGAAAAAACTGTGTAATGTTGTTGGCTAAATGACCCTAGTCATTAAGATTCCTATGGCATTATTTAGTTAGTTGGCTTTTTATAACACTACGAGGTTTGCTGTGGGGTGCAGGGGAAGCCGCTGGCCTCACGAGGAGGAGAAGTGTTTCAGAAAAGGGCTCTGAGTGAGAGAAGCAGTCCCTTAAATTGTCCACGAACAGTTTGCTTTTAGCATTTCTGGATGTCTTGAAATCACGGAACTGAGACAAGTCGAGGAAAATGAACAGAAATAACTATTTTCATGAGGCCAATGGAAACCACGTTCAGATCCAGGAAAAGAAAAATGAGACAGGAAAGGGTGGGTCACATTTTTGAAGGAAATCATGTGGTATTTTGGTAATCCTTTGTTGATGAAAAAAAATTAACAGCACATTAATTATGTCCTAAGAATGGGGCGTTGCTGGTCTGTATCTTCGGTCTTGCCGAGGCTGACCAGCAATCCAAGCACTGACCACTTTGTGGAATGGAAACTTGGGCTTCTGTTCTCTGAAAGGTCCTGGACATACACTGTCAAGCACCTCTGCACAGGCTGAAATCCGACCATGTAAGAGTTCAGGAGATAAAAGGCTATTTTATAAGACAACTAACGACAACCAAAAAGTTGAGGAACTTAATAAGACTGATACTGTTCTGTCAACAAAAAGTAATATAATTGGATATGCTAAAACAGACACATTTTCCTTCCTTCTCTCTCTCCTTACTCCCCTCTTCCTGTCCTTTCTTCTCTTCCTTCCTTCCCTCCTTCTTTCCTTTCTCTCTCCCTACTTTTCCCACCCCCTCCTCCTTTAAAAAACTTTATTATCAGTAATATATATTTATGAATTTCTTTCACAATATTTCAGATACTCACATTTAGACAAGTAGAGCATAAGCCCAACGTTGACCCTTATTCTGCTGAGTCTTTAAGCAGAACTAAGTAGATAATTGTTACTTCCTTTAGAGTGCATAATATACCAGACTTACATTGCCATGGTAGTAAAAATGGTCACACATAAGCCCTCCCTCTTTTATCTGTGCAGTGCCTTCAAAACCGTTGCCTGGCCGCGTGACTTTCCTTGGCCAACAGGACCATAGCAAACGTGACAAAAGCAGAGGCTTGGGAAATGCTTGTGCATCACGTCTGGCTCTCTTGCTGTCCTTCAAAAGCCGGAGGCCACCACGTGAAGAAGACCAGGCTCACCTATTAAGGGTGAGAGAATGACCTCAGCTGACGCTGAGCCTGCTGCCAGGCAGGAGAGTGAGGCCATTCGTGCGGATCCACTTCAGTCAAGCCGACTCAGACCAGGTGCATGGTCCAGCCTACCCACGGAATTGTGCGTAATGGTTTACTGTTTTCAGCTGTTTTGTTTTGGGGTGGTTTGTCACACGGCAAAACTGTGTAGCAAACAGTAACTGCACTTGTTATTTTTCTTTTAAGCTCCATTATTAGGGACATTGTTCCTTAAATAGAAGGCATTGTTTGGATATATGATTATTAACTATTACACAATGACAACTCTCTCTTTCTGGTTAAGAAGAAAAAACCTTATCAAGTTTTCCATAGTAATCATTGTGGTCATTTGTAAAGGTTTGCTTCTCATCTGTTTGTGGGCCAGTTTCAGGGGAAGCAATCAATGGTCTCATTCTGGCTATCACAAGCAAGGTCCTGAGGATGAGAACTCCAAGCTGGGCTTGGCAGATGCCATTTTACACCCCCTTTTTTCTTCACTCCACAGCCATTTTTTTCTAATCTCTGAAGATGGTTAAATCCTTTTTTCTATCTTCATGTCCCTTATAACCACTATCATAATTTTAGCCCTAATTACCTCTTTCAAGTTGGCATCTCTCTCTTCATAAGTATAAGAAAGAGGATATTAGTATTACTTTTCTCTTTCAAGTAAAATAGGAATTCTGTTATAGCATACATATTTTTTTGGGGGGAAGCCTGTTGTGGGGGACTCTTCCTAGACCCTCCAGATGGTTCTCTTGTCTCCAGGCTCCTCTTGTCCCAATCCATCCTTGATTCTGCTTCTATCATGCTATTGTTCCATTATTTATGCCACATTTCCTCCCAAAAATGCTTCTAGTGACTTCTTATTGGATTAATCCTTTACAGCAATGATCTCAGCTTGCCACTCTCCAGTGACAAAGTTCTCAGTGGGTCTCTATGCTCTGTGGGTGAAGTCCCAGTCCCTTCGCCAGGCATTTGGGACCTTTCGGAATTTGGCCTCACTCACTCTATTCCTCACGTAAACACACTAGAGCCAATTGCTCTGGGAAGAATCTCCCTCCAGCACTATGTGGTCCGGATTCTTTCCTTATCTTCTTTACAATCACAGTGACATTTTAAGGTTAGGCCCAAGTGGCACTTCTACATAAAGTTCTCCAACCACCTGGGTCCAAGGAGCAGTTTTGCTCTTCTGAATTCACATAGCCTGGAGGGGTCTCATCACTCATTTGTTATTAATCATGTCTAGCCTGTGTAATCAGTTATCACGTGGTGTCTTTCAAGTCTTCCAGACTTGACTAAGTGCTCCTTGCAGGAGAGACTGTATGCCCTGGATCTCCCAAAGTGCCTAGACAGTGTGGGCTTAAGGCTGGAGCTCAGTAAACACCTGGTGACGCATTGGTTTCCGACATTTGAGAGTATTTCTCGAAGCGTGATTCAGGCATTCTTGCATCAGCGCAGCGTGGGTGCTTGGGACATACTCTGTCTCCTGGGCTCCTTCTCAGACCATCTGAACCTGCCCTTCTGCTACTACGACCCAGGGATCTGCCTGGCAAACAAGCTTCCTGGAGGATTCCTCTGTTCATAAAAATCTGAGAACTCCCCTTTTTCCTGCAGGTCCTCAAATGAGAAGATGCAATCCATATATGGCCTGGTGGACCCCTTACTTCTTAAAGAAAAACTTAGGAATCCTGAACTTATTGAAACTTCTAGAAGCCAGAACTTGGATTTTTAACTGGGAAGGGGGGTGGTGTGCCCTGGGAAGAAGGGTTTGAAAAGGCAGATTTAATGATATATTTGGGGAAAGTGCCGTTGTTCCTACGATGTAAACTATAGCAAAGTGGAATGTGACCAAATTATCTTGATTGGTGTGATGTGCAAAGAACAAATGAACCATAAGCTCATGATGACCTTAGGGTCTTATTCTCTCCTGTGTCCCTATGTCCAAAGTAGTGAGCAGCACGTACATGACCCTCAACACAGTTCTTGACTCTGAGTGATTCTTACAAATAACTGGGTTTATTTTTTCTTTTATTTTTTAAAGATTTTATTTATTTATTTTTTAGAGAGAGAGAAAGGGAAGGAGAAAGAGAGGTAGAGAAACATCAATGTGTGGTTGCTCTCACGTGCCCCTAACTGGGGACCAGGCTCACAACCCAGGCATGTGCCCTGACTAGGAATCAAACCGGTGACCCTTTGGTTTGCAGCCCACACTCAATCCACTGAGCTACTCCAGCCAGGGCCTCACTGGGTTTATAAATGAAAGTTATTGATACATACTCTTAGTAAGTATATGTAAACACCATTAATGTATAAACTTAATAACTCTCTGCTTTAAACAGATATCTATACATAACACATTTATGTAGAATTCTTAGACTATAATCTTCTAGCTCATATCAAGGGAAAAAGGTATATATTACAGATTATTTTTTGGTGAGTATAGCTAAGTGAATTTACTTTTAAAAAAGGAAATGCCTTAAAAACCAGCTTTATTGAGATACAATTTACATACCATAAAACTGATGCTTTAAAAGTGCTTCAGCATTTCACAAAGTTGTGAAACAATAAGTATTATCTGTTTTTGGAACATTTTCATCACTCACCCCCCAAAACACTCCATTCCTACTAACAGTCACTGGTCATTCTTCCCTACCCTGCACCCCACCCCCAGCTCCTGGCAACCACTGATCTACTTACTCTCTGTCTCTGTGCACTTGCCTATTTTAGACACTTGACATAAATGGGCACATACAATATATGGTCATTTGTGACTCACTTCTTTCACTAGCATGTTCTCACGGTTCATCCATGTTGTAGCATGTATTAGTACTTTGTTGCTTTTTATGGCCAAACACATTTTGTTTATCCATTTGCCAGTTGATGGATATTTGTGGTTGTTTTCCACTTTGGCTGTTATGAATGATGCTGCAGTGAACACTTTGCTCACGTTTCTGTGTGGCTAGAGGCTTTCATTGGGGTGTATGCCCAGGAGAAGAAGTCCCGGTCAGTCAAATGGTAGTTCTGTTTAAAGAAATATGTTTTACTTCTGTGACTTACTGCTGCTACTTCTGCTATTACTGGATGCTTATTGAGTATTTACTCTGTCCTGACCCCTCCCCTAAGTTATTCATGTGCATGGTCTCATTTAACCGTCACAAAATTCCCATTTCACAGAAGGAAACACCGAAGCTTAGAGAGGACGGACTGACTCAAATGCTCATAGATTTGAATGAAGCATAACTCCAGACCCGCTGCTCTGAGCCACTATTCTTCCTGCCCCTGAAGTGTTATATTTCCTCAAATAAAAATTATTTATTTTCAGGTGAATCTAAATGTTTAACAATAGTGAGATTATTCTACATTTAAAGATAATGGGAAAAGAGTTGCCTCTAAAGAATGATAGTTGTCTGTGAATTCAGTTACAACTATGTCCTTCGGAAAGAGTCCGGCTACCCGTGGTCCTGGCCTTGCATGGCATTGCTCACACACAGAGCTCAGATTCCAGGCACATGTGGCCCTCAGGTGTTTTCCACTGCTTTGCCCCGGATTGGACAGTGATCGGTGGGCATTGTTTCTCCTACACTCATGTATTTGCATGCAGATGGCTATCTCTCATTCCATAGAGACGACCCATCTCTTTTCTCTGATTTAACTCTTCGGGGCGTTTGGCATGGATTGGTTGCTAAATTCATCTATTCACAACAAATATACAATTTTATCATGAGATGGTTTAATCTGACAAGTATGTACTGAACCAGGTTCTTGGCTGAGGACAGGGGTGTCAAACTCATTTTCACTGCGGGCGATACCAGCTTCACAGCTGCCTTCAAAGGGCAGAATGTAATGTTAGGACTGTGTAAATGTAACTGCTCCTTAACAGTTAAGGGAGAGCTTGGTGCTGCCGCCGGGTAGAAACGAGGTGGCAGGCCGGATAAAACAAGGGGGAGGGCCGGATTCAGCCTGTGGGCCTTGTGTTTGCCACCTGTGGCTTAGGAGAAGTGGGGAATTGGATATTGCAAACACCTAACAGAGACTTTTGTCCTTGAGGTTGTCACAGTCTGAGTAGACAAAAAAGGCACAGATGCAGGTGCTCAGCAATTAAGCCAGGCTACTGGTTAGAAGTTGCAAACTACAGTCTGCGGACCTCACCTGTTTTTGTAAATAAAGTTTTATTGGAACATAGCCTTGCCCATTCATTTACATCTTGTCTGTGGCGCTGCTATGCTACAGTAGCAGAGTGGGGGGTACCTGTGACAGAGACAGTAGGGCCCACGAAGCCTAAAATATTTCCTGTCTAGAGCTTTATAGAAAAAGTCTGCCAACTCCCAGGGTAGATGACTAAACACAAAAGCAAGTGTGAAGGACAATAGCAAGTGGCCTAACAGCTTAAAAGAGTGAAAGTTTAATGTTGTGTTTGTGTGTACGTCCAGGGGTGGCTTTTCAGAGGGAATGAGGCTTAATTTGGGGCTTAGAAAAGGGTTGAACTTTGACAATGAGATGGGAAAAATAAAGCACTCCAAGGGTATTTAGCAATATTCTGTAGAAATGTAAATATATAAAATTTTAGAGAGCGTTATTATTGATTTCAAGAGAGACTAATTAATAGAAGCTATGTGTTTCGTCATAACAATGGTCGTATTTCAAAACATGTTTACTCTCTTGCTTGCTTGCACCAGTCTCGTGAGGTAGGCATGCGGTGAATCACCCCTGTTTGCCAGCTGAGGGTCAGGAGGTTGGTGAACGTCTTGATGGAGCTTTCAGAGCTGGTAGCCCAGCCTGAAACTCTACCAAGGGTCTGGCTTTTACAAGGAGCTCAGTTGAGAGCTCTGCAGTTTATATATATATGTGCAGCAGAGGAAATAATAAGAATTTTGAAATGAAATCCTTTTATTAATTTTTACACCAACGTTTCCATTTCCTGAGTCTCCATGTTGTTAAATATTAGGCTGTGAGAGGTTGAGTCTGGGGTGGCAGTTTTGATGTAAGGCTGTGTTTAAATGCCACCAAATAAAGTGCGACCTGAAGACATGGCTGTGCTCATCACTCAACCTCGTGAGAGCTTGAGCTTCTTAGGTCTTTGAAGGGCCAGTTCATCTCAAACCAAAAACGATGTAACTGGGACTTCTCAGGAAACTGGGAATATAGCCAACCTTACTGAAGGCTTGCCATGGGCCAAGAACTCTCATTAACCCTTTGCGTGTTTAATACTCTCAATGACCCCAAGAGGACGGTATTTATTAGTTCGTATTTTACAGGTAAAGCAAATGGGTCGTGAGGGTTAAGTTAACAGGCTTGAGGTCAGATGGCTAATAAATGTCAGAGCCAGGATTTGAACCCAGCTGGTCAGGCTTCAGAGGTTGCATTCTTATTCACTGCACTATGACGTACTGTCACTTATTGATAAGCATGGAGGGGGGCTGGGCATGTAATCTTGAATCATGCTCAAGAAGATTGGAACCAATGAATGCTATGCATAAACCTTGGGGAAAAAGACAGTTCTCTTCAATGTGGCTATAGTCAGATTTAGAATGTGGTGAGCACAGACTTAGAAGTTCCTAACAGGTGCTCAGTCCTACAGGTGTCTCAGAGGGAAGCAAGAAGCACCAGAGAATGATGGTCCATATTGGAATTACCCCAGCCTGGAGGCAAAACATGACAGTATCTGAGAGGAAAAATGGAGATAAGTTCTTATCTGGGGACAAAGTTGGCACAGGCTCAAGTGTAGAAAGATTTCAACAGGCCTCCAAGAAGGGCTGCACAATTACGTGGGAGACCCTGGATTCTTCACATACCACACTTTGCCCCACTTACACCAGCTACGTGCAACCCAGCGACACTCCACACGGTGCATTTTCTGTGGTGACATCTGTCCTTGCCTGGTTTTTCACTCTTTTCTGGTGTCGTTATGGAGGACTCAGACCTTGACAGAATAAAAGAGCAGACTTGGGTCCCTGGGAAAGGCAACGTGGTGCAGTTGGAAAGAGAATTGTACTCACCTCTCTCAGAGTGGCCTGAGTCATTCCCATTAATTTCAAGTCACTGGGCTAGACTCAAAGAGGAACAATCCATTAGAGTCTTTTCTTCCCACCCTCATGACCGAATCAGGGGGCCCGCTCTGAGACACGGGTATGCATTTCATTACCTGTTTTGGAAAAATCTTATAAACTGGCCCCTCTAGGGAGAAAGGTTTGGGAATAAGAAAGAACTACCTAAGATAGTAAAGAAAAAGCAAAAGCCATTTAAGAGAACCAGACAATTCCCAACAATGACATGGATAGCACAGTCGAAGGTAATTATATTTTGTACCAAATTGGGGATAATACAGAAGCGTACAGTCCAGTTCAGAATGCCCGTAATACATTAAGGCTGTGGGCCTAGTAACAGGCCTATGTAATTGAATGAACAGAAATATGTTGCACAACTAGATAGATAAACTAAGAAAAAAGATTACTCCTGGTGGGCTTGGAATGGGCATTTGAAAGATGTGGCAGATAGTCCCTGACATTATGGAGAATACAGAGGGTTGTATTGAGCCTAAATAAATTATTCTGACTGCTGTGTAGCAAATTTCAAGGCTTTATCTCAACACTGTGCTCAGTTTAAGCCACCTATGATAACATAAAAATGGGCATGCTGAACTGGTCAGAAGCCAGCTGTAGAAGTCAGCGCAACTTGGAGATGTGTGGGGCCTCCAACATTAATGCTAAGAGCAGCCTGGACTGTGGCCCTCCAAAAAGGAAAAGATTCGGAGTCAAGTGCAGAGAAACGGAGACCAGTCAGAAGAGAGCTGGGCATGACTGCAACGAAACTTTTCAGAATCATGGTAAAGTAGAAAGAGCATAAGTCTGGCAGTGATTCGGATAGTGATTTGGATAGTGATTGTTGCTTTAAGGAAGGTATGGTGGGACAAAGCCACCAAGAAGACAATTAGCTCAGTCACACCAATGGAGGGAAGACCAATGGAGGCCTGGGACTGGGGAGGAGCTTGGGAGCAAACTCACCAGGGGGCAAGGTGAGAGGTGGCTTGCTGCCTAACTTCCTTCTTAGGGTTCACTGCTGTGCGCACCCTCTGATTCGGAATTCGGGGGAAACTCAAGGAGGATGTTTTCCCTTTCAAACATTTGAAAAAGCTATTTTCGGCTGTTTTTCGGAAGGGAGGAACAAGAGCATTCCTCTCTCAAACCACAAGAAACCTTCATGAATATGGCCAGAAATTGAAAGTAAATTTGTTATTATGCTGCTTGAATGACTCAAGCCTGGGCAGAGCCACCTGAGGGCCCTTCGGTCAGGGGAAATCTGGATGTGATAAAAGTCTCCGTAGAACGAGGTACCTCCGAATGACACATCCCTTAATGAATGTAACTGTAGAGTAATGCAAGGCACAGCACCCTCATCCTGCTCTCCGCAGGTACAGTGCATCCCTGAGTTAGACCAGTTGGAGAAATGACTGCCAAACCACAGCCACCGTCGCTTGCCCATCTAGGAGCTGCTGTGTTCCCTGCCTTATAAAGACTACACTAGGAGGGCCCAGAGCTGTCGTATGGGTAACGTTCTGTTGTTGATCTTATTGCAAAATTGGGGAAAAGAAAAACTGGTTCTGTAACTGTGCTGGCCTTAAGGCTTACCTGATAAACAACACTGAGTAATAAGATTGGAAATTCTCTTAAAATTTTTTGCACATTATTTGGTTACAGGCTCCATATGGCAAGAAGGCGAGGGGAGAAAACCTTCCATTCCTCGTCCCCCCCACCCTCAACCACATATTTAATCCATGCGCTTATGTCAAACTTAATTACAGGACTTTTGGCATAAAATAACAGTCCACATCCTCAGAGAAAAGAACTTAAGCAGTTAATATGTGCGATTGAGTGAAATTGCTTTGCTGAATGTTTATGAGTAACCCAAGACCAGTGAAATGTGCTGATATTTTAACCATTTCAGTGCTGAACTTGTGCCAAGATGCTACAAAATAGGTAAAAAAAAAAAAATCATTTCTCCTGATCAGCTGTGTATCGTATTTCCTGAAACTGAGAGCACCGGGTAAGACAATTTTATGACACTTTCATGAATAGGGTTGTGGAGGAAAAACAATAAAGCTAGGACAATTACGGGCTCGTCACCATCTCAAGGAACTGCCAGGATTCAACCGAAGAGTCCCAAATTCAAACCCATGTCTGGTTCCACAGAAAATCCTCTGGAACATTTGAACTCCTTACAAGGGGCAATTATTTTTGCCCTTAGGTTTCCCCTACCCCTTGAACCATTACAGATATTTTTCTTTTTTGTTCATCCCCAGGTTAATATAGATAGTTTTAAAATGTAGAGATTTCTGACCCTAACACAAGTCTATGCTTCTTTGATGAAATAAACTCTTACTTCTGTTTAAATTTTCTTTTGTCTCAACTGTTCACAGTAAGGTTTGCCTCTTTTAGGCTAGAGGAACCTCTTAAAATATAAAATCATCTGCTCAGTTTCCTTCCTTATCCAAAGTCCTTTCTTAAACCAGTGAGATTCAGAGCTACTTCTGAGTTCACACTTCCTTTCATTATCTTTGTAAGTGGCCCCATTACCACCTGCCCCGTAAATGCCAGCTTTTTAATATTACCATTTCTGAAGGTTCCTGCACTTAAATGTTCTTCTGAGCTCAAATTCGCTTCTCTCCATACTCTCCAAACCCAACCCCCTCCCAAGAATTGCGGGGGTGGATCCAACACTTGTCCCAAAGACCGACAGAACCCAATTGCATCATTTCCATCTACACAACATTCTGCAGGCTGTTTCAGGAGCTCGAACGGTTCGCTGGGTGTTAGCAAGGCTGCCCATCCACCTCACCTCACTCCAATACCTCTTTCTCATGCTATTTCAGATGCTTTGGAGCATTTGTATCTTTTCCTTTCATGGGCTTGTGCCTCTCCCCTTGCCATTTCAAAATGCTCCTGAACATACATTTTCCCCCCTTTATCTGCTTCTCCAAACTTCACTAGAGTTCTATTTTATAATTATTTTCAGAGCTATTGTTTAGCTCAGCCCATCAGAATCCCAGCCTTGAAAAAGGTGTGATAATGTTTCAGTGATGAAATGAGAGGATATTTGTGAAAGTACCTGGCCCAGTGCCTGGTCCATAGGAAAAATCCTATAACAGTTCATTCATTTGTTCATAGATTCCATCATTCATTCAAAGTATATTGAACACTTAATACAAAAAACTACTACAAGGTAGCAATACTTTGAATTGTGTTAAGTGCTAGGTATTCAGACATGAGAGACCCTACATTTACTAAAAATAGTTCCAGAGAGAGAATGCCATGTTCTGAGCACTTACTGAATTCAAAGTACTGCACTAGGGAGCTTCATACACAATGAACAACCTAGAAGTGATGTATTATTTTTGATGCTGGTTATACATTTGCAGGTTTGAAAGTTATGCTATATTTCTTATGGACTCTTGGACTCTTGATATGAATGGATTTCTTTGCCTACTTCCTATTCATCATTCATTCAAGTCCTAGATTAAGTCACTTTATTAGGAGGGGTTTCCCTGAGTTATCCAAATGCATGTCGGGTCCCTTGTTTCCTCTAACACTCTGTACTTTTCCATTGTATCACTTACTACGATCCTTCCTTAGGCATTTATTCTGGGATTGTCCCTTTACTGTCTGTGTCCCTCAGGGCACCGCAAACACCATGACGGCAGGAACCTTGTCCATTTTGTCCACTCCTGCACCTCCAGTCTCTAGCACAGTGAGTAGAACATAGTAGGTGCTCAAGAACATTTGTTGAATGATTATTAATGTCATAATGTTGATTACAAAAGTGTAGACAGTCTGTAAATTATTTGTTTTTTACTTTGGAATTGACTACATGACTTCTGAAGCAGGCAGACCTCACTAGTTACTTCTACGTAGCTCATTATGGAAAGAATTGGGGGTTCCACCGGCTGGCTATAAAGAAGGGGACAGAAGCAGTTGGTTGCTTTCACCCACAGGGCAGCTTTGCTGATGGGAATGAGAGAAAAAAAGGCTGAGCTAGAAAAGTTCAAATAGCAGACAAGTCTGGGAGGTGGGGAAAGCTCGACATGGGAAGAGAGTGACCTCGGTGTCTTCCTGTCTTTACTTCCTGTCTCCCCAGGAAGTGTCAGTCAGAGATTTTCAGGAAAGAGTGTTGTCATGGTAACCTGAACTGGCTCTTCCCCTTACGGGGACAAGTGCCCTCATGTGCCCCAGCTGTCCCCATTCGTGGTGGAAGAGGGCAGTCACTTTGAGGTTTCAGATGCATCATGGAAAATCCAGAGCCGACACTGTCTGCAACAACAGAACTGACTACAGCCTGTGGCAAGGAGTCAAGGCCAGAGTGCAGCAGAGCCTGTTCTTGAACTAATTAAAATTTAATCTGCTAAAGCCATTTTCTTGATAATTTGGGAACCCTGTCTTGACTTTTACAAGTTCCAAAGAGTCTCGAAAATAGAGGATGCTGTATTTTTGTCCTTTTCTCTGTGTATTAGACTTTATAGCAAAAAAAAAAGCATTTTTTAAAAAGGGACTCTAGATAGAGTAACCATATAATTTATCATCCAAACTGGGACACTCTGAAGAGTGAAAAGAAGCACTATTAATAATTACCCAGTACAATAGATATAAACTGGGCTGTCCCAGGCGAACTGGGGTGTGCGGTCAAGACGACTGGAGGGGCCAGGGACGGATCAAACACATTCCAGGGCTGAAAGACTTGGAGGTCAGGGCTGTGGTTGTGTTACCTCATGCCTCCCGTAGTGCTTGGTACGCAGTAGGTGCTCAAACTTACTCAGTGAATGAGTAAATCCAAAGTTGCTGTGGGTGTGCTTTCCGAACAGAAATGGACACGGGGCCCATGAAGTCAGGGAAGGCGGAAGAGACCCAGCGGTGACACATCCCCAAAGTGGGCAGGGACACAAGGCAGCAGTACATGTGTATTCTATGTTCACTCATTCCCAACTGTTAGTAGTTAATTGCTGTCTGTTGACACACCCTGAGGGAAAACGTGAAGAAGCTCTCAACATTGCATGCACATTCTATGCTTACGTAATTTGCTAAAACATTTATGGGCCCTGATTTTCTAAAATCCATGTGACTGCACCCTCATTTCATAATGTGTATGTACTGAATGTCACATCTTGGGGTCTGACTGGTAAAAATGGCCTCAAGATTCCCTTCTGGGTCAGCCAGAGGTGCCGGTTGCAGCCAGGGGCCTGCCCAGACTGGCTAAACCACTCTTGTTCCCACCCTTCCTCCCTAGGCCTGCCTGCTCCTTCAGGAAGAAGTGGGTGAAATGGCCCACTGACCCCTGTGGAGCAAAAGGGCATGTTCAGCTTTTTTAGAGGTTATGGCCATGCTGAGTGACACCAGAGCCCATGCCTCGAACATCAAGGCCGGCAGGCCTGGAGAACAGGGACAAGGCCTGGCCGCGTCCCCTCCATCCACTTGTAACCTCGCCAGGAACCAACCAGAACCCGTGCCCTCCTTCCTCCTGCCTGCCGAGTGCTCCATCTTCTTCCCATGGCTTGGGAGAGATCTGTCTCTTCTGACACAGTCAAGATTCCAGGCCGAACTTTCCCATGCCACCGTCCCTCAAAATAGCCCAAGCTGAGCTGTATTTATAGCCGTGTGAGACTCTAATGGGCCAATTTGTTTGAATTTCCACTGCTTTTGTGTTGAACGTACCCCTCACCCGTGGGCAGTCTCTTCAGGCCTTTATTGATGGGGTGTGTGAGGGTGGAGGGGCCGTGTTCGCGATGGTAGCTGTATAGAGCACGGGGGCTGTTTTGCATATTTACTGTTCTTTAAAGCTGGTTTTTTGAGAGAGAGAATGAGACAGAGAAAGAGGTTTCTGTAAGTAGCCCGGACAATGAGAACAAGACCGGCTGTATGCCAAGCACGGGATCCCGGCCAAAACACATATCATTAGCTTGGACCAGCTATAAGCAAGGAAATGAGAAACATATGTTGGAGAGCAAGGTTAGGAGTGAGAGACTATGGGTCAGTGACAGTCACCCTAAAACTTTTCCCTTGTTCTTCAGCTGTGGCCTGGTGGTGTCAAATGTCATTTCTACTGCCTTGATTTCTCATGGTGGGGCTGCCTGTGTGTTTTTTGCTTTTTTTTTTCTTCCTCCCCCTGCTGTTTCCTGATGGGAGTTTTTTTGGGGAGGGGAAAAAGAGAGCAGGCAGAGGAGGGTTTGTATGGTAGTTTTTATCATTTCTGGGAAAATCACAACCTGGTTTCCCGTGATGCTCTTGGAAATTCCTCACTTTCTCTGAAAGAACGGTGTCTCTCCGTTTGGGATTTGGACTCGTTTGTGAGGGAAGAAAGAGGGGAAAGCTATGCACGCATTTCTTGCTGTTTCTTTCTGGAATATAATTAGGCGCGCCTCATTACCTCACACTGAAGGACTTTTGTACTTTCTCTGAGCTGTGTTTCCTGAGATCTGCGATGGGCCATGGCTTGTCGTATCCACTTGCATTTTATCATATTAGCAGTTATTTTTTCCCTGACACGTTTGTCCTCTCCTCCCGATCTCCCCGAGATATCTGGAGTTGATTTTCTTGTCTGAAGGCCACACCCAGGGAGCCTGCTGGGGCCGCGTGCCCCACGAAGGGCCTGTATTCCTTCAGCCCTTCCCGGTTTCCCTCGCCTCCACCACATTCGTTCTCCTTAAAGTTTTCCCCGGACAGTTTGCTAACAAGGCTGTGCTCTCTTCCATTCCAGGGTCAAGACCTCTGTTCTCTATAAAACCCAGATGAAGAACTGTACCACATGAAACTCGGAGGCAGTCCCTGGAGAACCAACTGTGGCTACTGTTCTGAAGCCGAGGACAGTTCCAGACGGCTGCCCGGAAAACTCACCAGGCTCCGACGCCCGGCTCTGGCCAAAGTCACAAAACAGCCGCGGATATACCCAGCAGCTCCCGTTAGGGAAACGTCGTGGAAGTGGGAGCGCGGGGCTGAGGCAGGCCTGCAGAGCAGAGAGCTGAAGGAAAATGTTTTCCCATAAGTCCTCCCTGACCTTCGTTCTTTTAAGATTTGGGGAATGGTGTTGGGGTGGAAACCATTTCAAATAATTAAAACATTTGGTCCCTGTTTATCCTTTACTTCCTTCTTTGGGCCTTGTTCTGAAAATAAACTTTGCTCTGAGTTTCCGGGCTCCTAAAATTCCCGAGTGTAAGAGCGTCCTGAGGGCCTCGGGCAGAGTTAATGATTGGCTTCAGATCAGCCGGACCTGTTTTCCTCAGGTGAGCCGTCCTCGCGTTTTAGTCGTCATCTTCCTTTTTTTTTTTTGGTAACAGCATTTTCTGGGTAGCAGGTCTGCCTCTCTTATTTGCACGGTGACTTCTCCCCTCCCAGAAGGAAACCTTTACTTGTTGACTATTTCTAAAGTGCTCAGTGGATAGGAGATGTGTGTGTGTGTGTATTTAACAAAAACAAAAACAAAAAAACCACACACAAAAAAACAGGAGATGAATTAGGGCAGCCAACCCACAACATTACAGGCAATGGGTATTTAATTCTTATATTGACAGCGAGGCAGGATCCTGGTTAGGTGCCTGAAGGTCTTCCAATTTCACGATGCCCATTTCTCAACTCTCTCTCCCTTGCCTCTCTCTCACAGAAGGCAGCTGGTATCAGCTTTGAGTCCATGTGTTTTCCTTCTGTGCCCTCTCTGTTGGGCTGCCTTTCAAACCTCAGTGCAGCCAACACGTGCCTTGACTCCACCATTTCTGCTGTCCTCTCTACCACCTTCCTGGCCCAGCCCCATCTCCTCCTGCCTGGAACCTGAAATGCCTTCTAAATGGTCCCTCCTCTTCCTCTCTTGCTCTGTTTCAGTCCACTCACTGGTGAGCGGCCAGAGGGATCATTTAAAAACTCAAGTCAGATTAATCCCATCTCCCTGCTGAAAGCCTTCAGGTCCCTACCTACTTTTCCAACTTGACACGGAGCTGCTGTTGCTCGTCGGTCCTTTAGGGTCAGACACGCTAGCCTCATTTCCCTCGTCAGTTGAGTGGGGATAACAGCAATGCCCACTCACAGGGTGGGGAGGAGTAAGTGCTTTAACACACACAAAGGCCCTGGACCAGAGTCTGACCGTGATAGATGCTCAATAAACGGAACAGCCACTCACAGTTTACTTCTTCGAATCTGTCAAGGCCTCCCCTGCTTCAAGGCCTTCACAAAAGCCTCCGTCACTCGCCTTTTTCTCTTTGTGTGGCTGGTTCTTTTTTATCCTCCAAGTGCAAGTTTACTGTTAACCTCTTAGAGATCCTCTCTGACCAGTCTATTCGGATTGATCCCCATCCCTTTAAGCCCGCAACCCCATTATTTTCTCCTGTAACGCCCGACTTGTTTCCTTCAGAGCACTTTTTCCAACTTGTAATTACATGTTGTCTGTTTACCTGAGGGCAGGGTTATGTCTGTATAGCCTCCTCTAGCACAAGAAACCTTTGTGGAATGAACGTGTAAATGAATGACTCTAACTCCTTACCTTGCCTCTTCTAATACCAGAGCCTCCCCAGCCCACCCTGTCTCCTGGGCCAGGCTCGTTCTTCTCTCCAAGTCCTGTGTTTGTTTATTTATTTATTTTTATCTCATCCTCTTGCCAATATTGACTGTGGACTCTTGGCAATGGGAATTCTCTGAATCATGAAGGGGCTGCCCCATCCCCCTCCCACCACTCCGCTTTCCTCTTGCTGGGGGCTGGGCGGGGGGGGTGGGGGGTGGGAGGGCAGTTTCTCTTGTGAGAGGCTCACACTTTCATTTATATGTAAATGATAAATAATAGAATATGTAATGCCCAGAGTGAGTTTGATGACTAATAACTCCACATCTGCCAAGTTAGAAGGGTTTGGGAACCAATTAACTCATCATCTACCATTAAGAGATCAATGTCTCTGCAATTACTCCACGAGTATCCCAGGTCAGGTATCTCACTGCTGCACCTGAAAGCCTCAAGTGACAGCAGGAAACCAGGCAGAGGTGAAATCATGGTTCCCACTTTTGATCCTTTTCACCATTCATCGTGTGTGTATTACATAGAAACTCTGAAACACGAGCTAAAGAGGGGTAACCTGCCCTGCCCTCATGAATCTCTCTCTCATAGCCAAGAACACCAAGATGGAGAATGCCTTGACTGAATTTTTTATTATTTATTGATTGATAGTCTGTCTTTTTTTTTTTTTTCTCCTTAAGCCTCCAATGCACTTTGCTAATTACTTCTCTGGAAATCATTTTACTTTACCATTCACCAGAACACTGCCACCTTTGGGAAAGAATGTGGTGGTATGATGGAATGTAGGCTTGATAAGAGCTAGGCTTCCAGAAAGGCCTTCTCATTGCAGCTGGTCCAGCCCCACCCTACGATCTCATGCAAAATGAAGGCAATGATGCAATCATGAGGAACAGCACGAGACTCGCATCACTGTGATTCTTTTCATCCAACAGAATAAGCACCAGGGTTACTATAGGGAGCCTTTTAGCGCGGTGTGGGAAATGTAGCCCAGCCCCGACTCGGAAAGGCCAGTGGGGAGCGAGGTTCGGCACACAGGACCCACGTCCACGGACAGGTTTTCCCGTGGGGGAATCAGGTCTGCATTGTACCGAGGCTGCTATGAGATTTGCTTTTGCTAAAACTCCCTCACCCTGGATTGGGGCAACAAATGTTTACAGCATATCTCTAAAGTAACTTCCTAAAGTCTGTGCTAAACCTCCCAAGTATGGAGTGTAACCAGTTCAACCACTTTTCCCCTGGATCTGTAACATCCTTCTCTTTGAAGTAATTAGCAACATTCTTTCCTTTGTTATCTGTAAAAGGTAATCACCTACAGTGAATCTGTGCATAGTAAATGAGGACCTGTGCATAGTAAATGAGAACCATCCTAGATGTAACGTACCCAGAAAAGCAATAAGAGCCTGTCCAGGCAAGGGTGGGGCACTCTCTCTAGGCCCCCTCTCTCTCACTTAGAGAGTGGCCATGCCGTCCCTTTTTCTCCACAGGACTTTTGTAGTCCATGTACATTTGTTGGTTGCAGCAGCCACAACACATGGACCCTGCACAGGCGTGGGGTCCGCACCAGGTTACTACCTTCATCATTTCATTCTTGGCCCCACCTGGATTTGCACCATCAGCACGGCCAAGTCATAGAAGCAAGTCTACCAGCCCATCTGAGGCACTCTCTTCTACTAATATGCTCTGAAGGTGAAATCTGTATATCTGTTTAACTATTCAGTGATTAGGAAAAACCCAAATAGTTATTAATTTCTTTAAGAAGAAAGTAAAGATCTCTTCCATTATACACAAGAGAGACTCCACTGGTTTATACATGTTTGGATGGGTAGCAGATAAATGAGTTTTATCAAAATTAATTTTGTAGAATTTCACAGTGGCAACTTTGGGAACAAAAAGAATGCTGCAGAAAAAGGGTCGGGGGGGAATAGTTCTTTAATACAATGTATGTCATTTTAATGGCACCTTAAATTTAGATATTACCTTTATTTGAAAGAATATGAGACATGATGTATAAGGTACTGCAGACCTCAAGAATACAGGTGCCCTCAAAGATGGGAAGAATGGATTCACAGGTGAGGTCTTCCCCCAAATATAGAAACTTGGAGAGGCAACTCTGCTGTATTGCCATTCCAGAGATTCTGTGTTTCTCCAGATCTCAGACTAGACCAAATGAATTTTTTGGGTATTAGTCTTGAATCAAAGAGGCAGCCAAGTTCTATTTAACTCGACAAAGTAAATGTTGATTGAGTGCCTACTCTGTATAAAGAACGTGGAAGGCATAGGCCTTGCGCTCAAGGAATAAATAACTATAAACATATAAACTAAATTTAACGTAAGCACTATTAAATAAAGCACTGAGAAAGGAATATTGAAAACTAGTTGTGGAGGTGTGATAGGGGAGGAGCTGCTGCTCTGGCCAGGGGCTGCTTACCCAGCAAGAAAGAGAAAGACCCATCCGTAGAATCAGGACACTTCCCTGAAGGTACCAGGGAACCCTTCTAACTGGCAGAGATTTCATCCTTGCTCTGAGCTGAAATCTACCTATCTGTAGCTTCCACCAGTGCTCCTAGCTTCATCCTCTGCAGCAATGTAAATTATTTTAATCCCTCTCACAATTCTAAATCTGGATGACATTTCTCTCCCCTTTTCTAGTTCCCCTTCCCCCAGTGACTCCTTTCCCTTCCTCTACTTCGGACTAAAGACCCCAATTTCTTCAACTCTTTCGCCTATAGCATGATTCGCAAACCCTTCACTATCTGGGCATTCTTCTCTTGACACATTCCACCTTTAAATATGGACATGACATTGGAAATGAACAGTGGCCAGTGTGTCAGTTTCTTCCCTTGTTTTCCACCATTCATCCCTCCTTCCTTCCCTCCCTCTCTCCCTCCCTCCAAATGATTCTTAAATAAGCTTCTGTGATAAAGAGACACTGTTTTAGTTATTGTAGGGGATAAAAAGATTAAAATCTTCAGTGAAAGTCAAGTCTACTGAGATGATTAGAGGGAACTATACTCATACCAACACAACCTAAGATTTCACTAGGACTTTCGGCAGCCATGAGTCACACACAGCATCTCCTGAGCTTGTGGACCCCTGAACGTCTATGATAGTCTCACAAAACATGTTTAAACAGATTGCCTTTGTTTGGTGCCTTGGCTATTGATTTTTAGAATCAAAGTTCATAAATTTACATTGACTTTATCCTTTGAATTTTCAGGCCATCATTTCAGTTCAATGAGATCATTTGGGAATCTAGACCCCCATCCTCCACATCAAGTCTTTCCTTTTAACCGCAAGTGGCTTAGCACAGAACCTAAGTATACAGCAAGCCAGCTTTGCATCCACCTAGCTCTATATTCACTAGTCTTCATTTCTTTATCTTGGCCATGAAGGAAATAATTTTAGTCAAATGTGATACTGAAATCAGGATATTATGTGCCCAAAGAATTTTACCCATTTACCAGTATAAATACTAAATAAATAAATGTATTAATAAAAAAAATAGAACTGAGTACCAGGCCTTACCCAACCCGGTGTTTACAGAAGGATCAATCTGCTAATGTGGAAACTGGCAGCTCCAGAAGGTTTGGGAAGGAGGATCTCCCTGCTCAACTCGGAGATACTAAATCAGCGGATTAAGTCTCCAAGCTGTCTCTGGGGCTAGAGAGAATAACAGTGTTCTTTATAAGCATCTTGAATTTCTACTTTTAAAATGAAATCCACTGGGTCCTATCAGTCTGTGGTTTGTCTGCTCTGGTTTTAGCAAACTCTAGATGGGGTTGCATTGTGATTGGTTAGAACGTTCTGCTCTTCTGAAGGGGAACCCACTGACCCCTGACCACAGCTGGTCATAGACAGAGTGTCAGAGGCAGACCAATTACCTAAGAGGGCTGAGAAAAATCAAACAGAGGCCAGGCACAATGAGGGGAAAAAACACACAGCAGGCTCACGCTTTAGTTCCACTGCTTGAATTACCACTATGTCAATAGAAGGTGATAAATCAAGGGAGATATTTACTGATTAAAATTACAGACTCCTACGGGAAACTGTATAAACAGATTGAAGAACAAAGCCTTCGGGGGCTGAGCCTGGCTGAATCCACCCAGGCTCTGGCCAGTCAGTTTTGTTTCCAGCCCACTCTTGGACTCAGGGGTCACCGAGAGAGCAAGCTGCTTCATGAAATCTGACTTGCCATGCACAGATCCAAATATTTGTGGGAAACATTTAAAGCCATATTGGGAAGAGATCCAGGACTCAGATCCATCCACGGGGATCAAAATATTTATTTATTTATTTAGCTTATACTCTTAGGTCTGGTCTAGATTCACTAGAAGGATCCAGAACACCTGGTCTGTGTGCCCTGCTTGCCAGTGGGTGTCCTGAGGTCACAGATACTGAGGGAGGACAATGGGACACACGAGTGGGAACGATCACTCTCAGAGAGGCTGGAGGGTGGTAACTGTTGCCAACATCCTTCTGTGCCACCCCACTCTGTCAGCCATGTCTGACGTGCCCGTGTGGATGTTCCCGGGGGAGGGAGGGGGTGCCGCAGCGCTGCTCTGCCACCCTGGTCTCTCCAGGTGTGCGGCATGATCAGTGTCATTCTGCTTCTTTACATGGTTCTTCTGGAGTAAGACAAGAGCCTCTGGGAACGTCTGGGAGTGACCTGGACAAGGAAGGCTATAAAGCAATGTTGCAGTCTACTTTTCAGAGGCCCCCACTTTTTTGCCAGCTCTGCCTGTGGGAGTGAGACCATCACCCCAAACCACTCTGTTTCAATAAAGGGCAGCATAGGTTCATGTCTGACCAATGGGGAAAGCCTACATGGGCTGTTTAACGTCACCACTGGCTCCATTATTTGCAAGTGGTCTTACGGTTACATTTTGCCCTCTGAACCCAAGTTCCATTCCTTTCCTTTTGTGCCCTTGGCCGTGACTTTGCATTCATTCAATGGGAGTCAGGTAAAGATGTTCTGGGATAAATAGGCTTTGATGATGAGAAGGAGGGAGATAGATGATCATGGTTGGGCATTTTGTGGAGTTTGTAAAGGTGCCCATCTGAAACCAGGTGGTATTCTACTGCCAAGCTGTCATGCCATGTGGCCTGATGCAGGCTGGTGTCCACCTGAAATAACAGGTAACTTTGTCTTCATACACAGGAGAAGTCGGTCGTTTAAGAATGCAGCTTACTGGGGGTACCTTTTTCTAATTGTCCCTCCAGAAGGAGTGCCTTTTTCTAAACGACACAAAGTTACAGAACAGGTTGTACAAGGCCCTGATTCTTCTGGCCTTTTCCTTGGACATGGGAAGAAGAGGAGGGGAAGAAGATCCCAGTTAGAAGTTCATACTTTGCCTTTTAAAAGGCAGCAGTGAATAATAAAATGTCTGTATAATTATCCTGGCTCGCTCTCTTGCTCTTTCACAATTAGGTTACTGTAAAACAAGGTGAGTGCTCCTTTGTTTTTTCCTCCCTGAAGGGAGCTGTCAAGTAAAGTATTCCCTGTCTGGGTACACTCCTTGTCCGGTGGGGGCGGGGGGGGGGCGGTCACTGAGCCCATCTCTCCGTCAGCCTCCGGAGATGGCTGATGTTACAGTTCAGACGTCACACACTGTCTTAAGTTCTAGAAAACAATTTTATATATATGTACCCTCTCTCTATATTTTTTCCCTTAAAGGCAGCTATATTTACACTGCTGTGCTTGACTGCTCTGCCCCTTGGAGGCTCCTCTGGTTTCCAGCACGTGCGCTTATCTACGGTTTGGAGATGGGGAGAAATTAATTACGATTTCACGAGCTGAGAAGGTGAAGTCAGTTGCAAACCGAGGGGGCGCTCTGATCTCGTTCTTTTGCTCTGCTTGCCGAAAAATCTCTCTTTGCCCTGGAATATCATGGCCTGGAGGCCTTTAAATTAAAAACAGTTGTGAAACTGGCAGCAATTTAGAACTTATGCCAGTGCATGAATCTGTAAAGAGCAGGGCCTCAGGGATGCAGGTCATGTGTCTATAAAGAGGCCTGTTTTGTATCCTTGCTTTTTACTAAGGCAAGCCTTCGGCCTAGTGCTTTTCTCTCATAGGGAAATGTCATCTCTTGGGGGTTGTTTCCCACTCTCTCTTCTGACCTAACCTCCCCCCGAGTCCCACCTCCTGGGGTTCCAGAGTTTGCCACGTGCCATGCTCACAGTGGTGCCACCAGAGCCTGGGGTGAGGTCTCAGTATCGCCCAGGTCAGCGATGGAAGCATCCAGGCAGTGGCTAACACCTCCCGTTTCAGGGGTACAAGAGCACAGGGCAACCAAGGACAGGGCCGAAGGGTGAGAGGAGACAATGCAGCTACATAGGAAGCCTTCGCACCCGGTATGGCTCCAAGCCTGGAAAACCAAATGCAGGTTTTATAGAAAATATTTTTGTCGATTTTCAAGAGAAGGTAGCGGAAATTCCAGACAATAAAATAGCGAGTTGAAGATGGGCCAGTAAAAGTTCTCCTTGGTGTTTACGGCCTGGCTGCTTCTAAGCCAGGAGGTGAGACGCTACTCCCTCCCCCGGCACTTGTGGTGGTAGGCGTGGTCAGAGGGAGGGGCCAGTGGTGAGCCCGGAGGGTCAAAGCCCAGACTCTTCCCCATACGGGTCTACCTGCTGATATTTTCTCTAGCATTCTGGCCACTTCATGGTGGTGTACTTGCTTGGAGGGGTTCTAGAATATCTAAGTTATCTGGCATTTTTTGTTAAAAATTGACATCTACCTGCAAGGATGAGGAGGCCCAAAGATTCAATATCAGTTAAATCCTGTTTGGTAGGAAAAAAAATTCACACTGAAAATGTAATCGCTTCCTTAATCAGATTCAGAGTAAGATTCCTCCAGTTATCCTGCACGTAGGAAATAGGGCTGGCAAATTTGGCGGGGCCAGCACACATACGACACTGTCACCTATAAGCAGTGAATGTTTTAAAGCAAGGGGATGACCTAAGCAGATCTTGCCTTAAAAGGGCCATAGAATAACCTTGAAGACACAGGAAACAGCTATTATTTTCAGAACACCTACTACGTGTCAGGAGCTGGGTTAATTATTTTATACACGTGTTCACTTTTTAAATCTCCCCAGAACCATATGAAGCAGGCACTACACTTGTCCTCATTTCACAGATAGGCAACCTGGGGCTCAGGGACATTGCCCGAGGTCACACAGCTTGCAAGCAGTAGAGTGAGGATTTGAACCTGAATTTAAGTGACTCAGGAGTCTACACTCTTGACTACTATAGATTCAATTCAGTGTACACATTGCTTGTTTCCATCCAGTGTCCTGAAAATCCCATCCCTTTTGTGTGGAGGAAGGGGCAAACCTCTGGATGTGGGATCATGAAACCCAGATGTCAGAGCTGCCAGATTTAGTAAATAAACATACTGAATGCCTAGTTAAATTTGAAAAATAGCTCTAATGAACTTTTGTAACTGATTAAAAATAGCTGGATACAGGAATTTTAAGGTGCCCTGACAAAATGAATAAAGATGCAGAACAAGTTCATTAAATACAGGACATGTCCTCTATATAGAGGATGCTTAGTAACCCCACCGGATGTGTGCACTGGGCCTGCTCCATCATCTCTGTGTGACCTTGGCCAAACCTACCCTCTCTTAGTCTCACTGTGTGCAACTGAAAAACGTGGATAATAACACCCATCTCATAGAGTTATTATAGGATTAACTGAGATGATACAAAATGCCCGTGAGAGGGCCAGGCATGGTGTAGGTGCTCAGTAAATGCTTTGTTGGTGAACTAGGCAAAACCCTAGTTTCCAGAAAAAGTTGTTTGTTTGTTTTTCAATCAGAAGAATACTTAAATCCTGTCGAGTGTTTCATTCATCACAGACTTGGCCTTTTCTTCATGAAAAATATATCTTAATGGGGGTCACTTCTTGATGTTTTCTGTAGCCTGTATTTAAAAACACCAGCCATATCCTTTAATAATAAAGTTGCTATGTAAGTTTAAAAAAAAATAGGGCAGCAGAAACAATGCCCATTATATTATCTTCAAGCCTTTATTATATAGGTATTAAATTTGAACTCAGAGGTCACCACACTTGGAAAGTGTTTCCATCTGTAGGAGTTCACTCTCCCTTCTGTCGGTTCAATTAAGCCTGAGAATTTAAATTATCTCTCTAACTCTAAAAACATGTATAGATACTTCTGAAAGTGGAAAGTATTCCAGGGCTTAGAAGAAATTCTGTGGGAGTGAATGTGCTCACAGCTTTCAGGCCAGAAAGGTTGACCCTTCCAGATCTTTGAAAGGTTGTGGAAAGACCGTAAAAATCAAATCAAATCAAGTCAAAATAGACAGCCTTTTTTCTTTCAAGAGCAGCATTTGGAAAGGAGGTGGAGGGATGGGAGAGCTGTGTGTGAAACACACACACATGCAGAGGGAAACATGTTTGTCTAAAAACATTAAATTAAAAACTTCTTAGAGTGACAACATTTCTTCCTTTCTTCCTCTCATTTCCAGTTCGTTCTTATCAGAATTCTGTCAGCTCTCAAACTGACATTTTCCTGTTCTGATTTTTTTCTCAGATAGTAAAGAGGGATTTTTTTTTTTTTTTTTTCAAACTGGGCTGATGCAAACAGCAGATCAGTCTACAGAGAAACGTCAAGGACGGTTTGGAGTCCTAAGCTGTGACCCTCCTGCCCTCTCCTAACTAGCTATTGACATTGAACTTAAAAAAGCTGAAATGCTGAGATGAGATAATGTTTTAGAGCGAAAAAGAAAAGGGCTATGGGGAGAAGGGTGGGGGGTAGGGGACTTCAGAAGTGAATGCGCTGCTGGCCTGTGAGTTAAACTTTAGGCTTTTAAAAGTTCAGTTTTGCTTGAAGTATCCGGAAAAAAAAAATGGACCTCATCCTTTATACCAGAGATGGAGGAAGGGAGTCTCTTTGGACGATCTTATTCTAGGAAATGTGAAGAGGTGACGTTTTTCATGATCTTCCGTGTAGAAAAACCGTCGCAGAGTTCTTTGCATTGGACCAGCGAATGAATGACTCACTTTCCACCTCACCCATGCGATATAACAGAGCTGGACTTTACAATGCACGAATTTGGAATTTTAAATATGAATACCTAAAGGCACTGTCTCTCCATCATTTCAAAACTGGGAAGTCAAAAAGAACATTGCATGCATTAGGTTTTGATCCCTTTGTTCTCTGGATCCTATTAGTTTTGGCTTCTATTTATCCTCATTTACAGAGCCTTCCACCTGAACCTGTGAATTTGACTTGCTTCCTCTCCAGCTGGGAACAGAGATAAAAAGAAAAATGGTTTTCTCAGAAAAACCCTGACTGTACTATTGTGAAGTCATCTGCCCTTATTTTCATATTACTGGGTCCTGAATGTTCTAGAATAAAGCCTTGGCATCTCTGAAAATGTTTCCTCCGTTTTGCCACCCGTTGGAAACATGTTTTAGTCGACTCCTGATCAACCCAGAATAAAAACTGTGAGAGGCGGCTGGACTTCTTGGGCAGAGGGTTTGTTTTGTTTTGTTTTGTTTTGAAATGAATCTTGGTACACCTGGACTCTCTCTCCTTCCTTGATGGCGCTTTAATTACAGACAGGCTTCTATTTGGATGCTTCAGGAAGGCAGGGTGTCCCTCTGCTTAAACACAGAGAGGTGAAGAAGTTCTCTAAATGTTTCTACTTTCTAGAAGCTGCTGGTTTCTCCTGGGCCAAGCCCTGGGGAATCCGGATCCTTCCCGGGCATGCCAAAGGCCAGCCGCAGCTCGGGGAACTCTAATCACACATCATTGTTCAGTGGGGTGGGCAGACACCACTGTCTCTGCCTCCTTCATGTTCATTGCTTGAGACACTTGAAATTAGGCCTGACGTCGCACTAACAAATGCACTACAGGGAACGAGCCTGCACTGGGCCCCAGGGAATGGTCTAGGAGACTTAATAGGCCTTTTCCATCTTTAATTTCCACGGTTCTAAATATGCCGGCTGCTTATAAAGCGGCAGATGGATTTTCAGGCAGACTGGTTAGTTTCGAAAGCACTTAGTGGAGAGGATTTGGCTTTATGCAGCCACACCCTTCGACCTTCACTTTAGTCGGTACCTGGTTTCTGAGAAGAGCCCGCCCATAGCTCCTTTCACCTCCCTTTGGCAGAGAACAAGTGGGCAAGGGGTGGTCTTAGGCTCCCACTGAGCTCCCTACCCAACTACTATGTCTCCGTGTACTGGGGACCAGTTCTCCTCTGTCTGGTTATGATGGGGAAGAACACACAGTTGGGGCACGGAAGTGATGTCGGTGGCTCACCACTGTCTTCCATGCCCTCTGAAATAAGCTGAGAGTTCAGATTCAGTGGTAAGCCTTCCTAGGAAGGAGTCTTCTCCTTTCTGCTGAAGATGTGGTGAGAGCCATGATCATTCCCTATCCGAGGTCAAGGGAATTGGACTCATCTTAAAGAACGCACCTTTGAAAGCGAGAAGCTGCTGACATGTGTGGCGGTGTGATTTCATATTAGCAGCTGGTGAATTCATTTTGGAAATGGCTGTTTGGGGGAAATTTTTTTTTCCCTTTTCTTTCTTTCTTTTTTTTTTTTGGTAATTGTTCCCATTGCCTTACCCCATCCCCTCCCTCAACATGACGCAAGGAAGCAATTATAGGCAATAAAATAGACACAGTTAAGTTTAGGGAGAGGGAAGGGCTCTAGGAGTTTCCAAATTTTCTTTAGCTCACACATAGATTGCCTTTTTCTGGACATGGGGAATTTGAGCAATCTCAGTTTTTCCATCCATAAAACAGGGATCTTAAGTATTGCCTGCATCACAGAAAATGTTTTGAGGACTAACTAGCTAACATTTTTACACTGGTCTGGAGATAATCTATGCAGATACGAAGTGCACAGGATCTTTCATGATAGTTAAAAGTACTCTTAAGAAGGGGACGCAGGCATTTGCTCACTTTACGCTCTCTGTTTCCAGGGTGAAATATACAGCCAGGAAAGGTACTGTGGTTGAGGAAATGCCAGGACTGATATCATGCTTTGCACTGTTTTACCTGGATTAGAGGGTCCAGTTCCCAATTATCCAAACCTCAAGGTAGAAGAGGGTTACTGGATGAGAGTGGAGTTGTGAGGAACACATGGCACGGGAAGGGAAGGGAGAAAAGATAAAAACTAGAAGAGTGAGGAGGGCTTGTGCTACTCTTTTTGCAAACTGTATGAAAATTTGAAATCATCATCAGTCAGCCTTGGTCATGTAGAAATGGGACAGCTCCTAGAGTCCCGTTTTCCAGCGTGCCGCCCCCTGAAAGGAGACACATCCATGCCTGGAAAGGGTCTTGCCTTCCTTGCGTCTGCTGGGTGGCTCTGTCCGGGCTGAATGTCATACTCAGTGGCGTGGTAGAGGCAGCATCTCCTCCTTCTCAAGCTGTTTCATCAGGATTCTGTAAGCTTCATATACAACCACCCCCCCTTAAAAATCTGAAAATGAAACAAGACATATTCCTGAGGTTGTCAGCAGGTACATCCACCGGTTTGTGGTAAGTAATCTCTCTGGGAGGAATCACGGCTCTGATGTCTGTGCTGAATGTTCCGTGGCTCCCCCCGGCCGCCCCAGCGCAGGTCCGCGTGCTGGGCGAGGACGTGGTGATGATATTGCTTCTAACAATCACACTGAAGCGTAGCCCCAGGCTGTCTTGCCAAGCCCCCTCCAAACAGCGTCTAATTAATTTTTATCCTGCCATCCCAGTGAGTCCTGGGAGTGCAGCAACCCAACAACAAAAAAACCCTCATCAACTCATTTGGAGAAAGCTTTGACGTAAAACTTGCAGATTTTAGATCTCCGAAAGAGAAACTGCAGGAACAAAATGAAACCAGCAAACCCCTCCCCTTCACGTTCCCTACCCCAGTTGGTTTTTCCTCCCCAGTTCTTGCCATTTCTTTCACAGTGGCCCTAAGTCAGACCTCTCTCTAGCTCCCTCCTACCCATAGCGCTTTTGGCAAGAACCCTCAATAAATAAATAAATAAATAAACAAACAAATAAATAAATATGTATATATTTGCTGCTGGAACAGAAATCTAAACTCTCCGGGGGTTGGGGCCAGGTACCTGCACTGGGCTGTCCCGGAGACCCCAGCCGCCTTTGGAAGGCAGCCTCTGGCTTGCAGCCGCCTGGGGGCCAGGCCTCCTCTGTGCTGCAAAAACACTCTTTACTAGACATAATGTTGGAAGCCGAGGGAAGGTTCCACAAAGAGGAATTTTACCCACTGAGCACATCAAAGAGGTGGCATTCTGGGCCTCTCCCTTTGGAAGCGCTGCTGGCAGAAGCTCAGTCGCGTTGGCCGGCTGTCTGTGACTGGGGTTCATGCAAAACTCCTGAAGGCCCCTGTTCAGGTCGTTCTCCTTCCTATTCCGAGGGGATTCGGTGACAGAAGGGCCCCTTCCGCCTTGGCACGGTGAGCCTCACTTGTTGCCTTCCCTCCAGCTCAGTCTGTCCCTCCCAAACACTTTATCCCAACGGCTTTTTAAATCCCTCCCCGCCCCTCTGTGTCCATTCAGGAGGCTTCTCCTGGGATCTCAGCATGAATTAAAATTTAGGAAGAGCTGCTGTTTGAAATGGTGCATTCAGAGGTGCTGAAACCCGAACCACCCGCCGCCTGCACTTCCTGGGCTTTTAGCACAAAAAGGTTGAGTGACTGTTCCCTTCCTGAGGTCTCAAAACAGGACAGCAGCTCTGGTGTTAATTTCATGATCTCTGGGCACCAAAGAAATTTCCTTGGGACCCGCTTGACTCCACAGCCCCTGAGAAATGGGACCGTTGTTTCTCAAGAACTTCAGTGGCCTGGCTCCTTTAAGAGAGTTAATCACAGAATCGCAGGCCAGAAAAGACTTCGCTGCCGGCTCCTCTGTGCCAGGTCCAAGAGAGTGAGAGCTGATCCTATTTTTGAAGACGCCCATGGAGCCCCACTCCAGTGACTAATCGCTCGTAATTGTCCTCTTTAATTTTAACCTCATGTGCTAGTGCTTGAAACAGATTTCCGTTTGCGCCATCCTCAGAGAAGGTAGAAAGCATTGCTCATCATACAGACGGGGCTGTTCATTTCCCCCTCCTCTGCTTCTTCCTGTCTCCTTAATAGTGGCTGGGAATCAGATGCATCAGGGTCCGAAATCCAGGTTTTGTAATTTACTAGCTGTGCCACCATGCCTCAGTTTTCCTGTCTGTGAAATTGGGAAAATAATGGCCATCTCATTGGATTGCTTTGCATTGGTTCAGGGTAGTGCCTACAATAGGCCCACAAATACAAAGATGCCCACTGCAGTGGAGCTGGGTGCATGTGGATTCTTGCCTATTTGGCTGTTCTGTTATTCAGTACCAAGTAATATGGATGGGCCAGGCAGGGAAGAGCAGTGGAAAGAGAATTGGACCAAGGGTCCTGGGTCTGGGATTAGACACAACTCCGCTCTAACCTAGTCCTGTGACTCTAGGGGAGTCATCGCCTCTGAACCTCGGTTTTTTTCCAATCTGTGGAATAACCTCCACCCTGTCTTCCTTGCAGGGGAGCAGGAAACGTCAAATGAAAGGAGAGGTGGGGCTGTGGATAGTCAACTGGAAAGTGCTATTTGAATGTGAAGTGCTAAGGGTCCTCCAGTTTGATGACTAACCAACCCTGTGACTCAGTTACAAAAGACCCCACTGAGTCAAGATACTCAAGTCCAGTGGGTGTTTAAGTTGCTGGGGGGTTGGCTTGTTTTAGAGGATTAATGTTATAGATTCTCTCCGAAGAAAAGTTAACATACGCTAAAAATTTCACATCTATTTTTTCAGGGGTTTCACCCCATCTGTGAAATTACTGGGGTCCATAGACCCTTGGTCAGGAAGCTCTGTTTTATTGTCTTCTCATTTATTACATCGCTAGGACTATCCGCGTATAGCTTTGAATGTAGTCAGGAAATGCATCTGATTAGACAATATTATTATGGTTACCACTGAGTAAAGGTCCCAAAAGAAAATAAAAGGTATGATATAACTGAACCTGAACTAGACTTTACATAATTCCTTTTTGAGTACTAGGCCTTTAGTGCAGGCCATTGCAATTTTGGTCCGCGCCCAATGTAGCCAGCTCTGTCTGGGGCAGTCTTGGAGAAATTCTTTCTCTCCCTCTATTCCCACTGTTTGGCAGCACCAAATAGCCAGGGGCCACTCTGTTAAGAGTGCCCTGTTCTGGAAAAATAGAATATCAAAGTTGTGAACCTGTTCGTTAACAACCAAAGTTTCCTATGTCAAGTAAGGTAAAGAACTCTCTTAGGTATGGTGTTTATAAGCTAGGGTTTGGGAGAACTTAAATTAAAAAAACAAATATACCCTTAGATATGATTATACCCTAGACAACTCCATTGTAATTTGGTAAGAATTAAGGGTTGAACCCACAGGAGTTTAATTTTCAGGTTAAGCAGAAGCATATTTCAAGTCTCCCAAAATACCTACTTAACAAATACCCCCTTTTGCATGCTTTTGATTTATTTCTCTACTTCTGTACCATCGGCTTTGCAAAATTAATTTGCTATATCAAAATACTTTAAATCACTGTCTCACTAAACCATGGTTGTTCTAGAGGAAGAAAGGAGGAACTCCTTGTTTTTTCTACCTACAGAAAAAAATTGGTTGAAGGCTACCCACAAAAATCAAAGTAATATCAATATTTTCTTTTCTTAGAGAAAGAAACGTGTTTTCAAAATGTACAGGGATGATAAATACTACATATACTACAAAATACATTTTAGGTTCTTTGCCATTATGTCCAGTTCAACAGGTTAGAGAGGGGAAAAAAGGAGGATGGGCGAAGGGAAGTGAAAGGGAGCCCAGAACAGCAGGAACGCAGGAGAAAGTAAGAGACCGTGGCCGACATGGTGAGAGAGAAGTCGTGGATGGAGCAGGAATATGGGCAAGGAGGCTGCACCAATGGTGAGGTCCCTTCTTTGCACCTGTGTATCTTCAAATCTCCCCCGCTGCCTAACACCTGCCTCCACATATTAGGCACTCAATAAATGAAGGAGAAGCAAAGAGGACATGTCAAAACGCCCACAAGCTTTGGTATTAATTCTGACTTAGACTTGCACTTTACCTAGGCTATGATCTTACCATTATTATCAATTGCCATGTGTTTTTCTTGCAATATTTTTTTATGGTTTATATGCTGTTCAGAGATCTTCAATTGCTTTAATCCTAGCCTTCAGAAGCTCTACCCCAAGTGAGATAACTAGAGCTTCCTGCTTAAGGGGGTGGGGTGGGTAGTATTGTTCTGAAAACTGAAATGGGAGTAAGCGGAATCATATCACTATGAGGTCGGGGCCCCTTCTGGACCTGGGCCAACAGTTTCCCATTCTCATGCTAGGGATTGTGGTAGAGCCTGGTGATAATGTATCTGTGGATGACAGATAATTGCTTAAATTCCGTCTTTGGAAAAGAAGTTCTGAATTGAGGATTAAAAACATAGATGAGAAACAAAGGAAGAGAGACATTAATTTTTTAGTCAACAGTCAACATTCAACAGAAGTATCAATCCTGGCAAGTAAAAAAAGGTGTTGTGCTGGGAGACTCGGGCTTTGGCAGAACATTTGGACTGGAATAATGTGTAGCTATTGAATGAAAATGTTGCATATTTGGTTAACTGGCCCACACATGCCTTATAACTATATCTAGCCCAAAATAATGGGTGATAACTCTTAGGTGGCCCTTAGAAATGCCATTCATCAGAAAGAGGCCTAGAGAGGACTCTACTTCATTATTTCAGTGATGCTTGCAATAGCTGCAAATGGTCACACCATGAACGATAGGCACTGAGCAACATTCTGTGAATAAACTGGGAGCCAAGAGCTGTGGGACAGTAGGCTCTCTGGAGGGCAATGGAGCCAGGACACTGGTATTAATATGGTGACCCCTAGTGTTTTGTTGTGGTAGCACGACTTGGAATCACACCAGCACCCTGTCCTACGTAGGGCTTCTCCACAGTCTTCTGATTGAAGGAGTTATTGCCCATCATAATTGTTTATGTCTTTAAAACCATCATGTTAAAGAAAACCCTCTTCAACTTTAATGCATTTTCCTGCACAATATCCATTTCCAGCCCCTGCCGAATAGAGTTGTCTTGACATTGTTTTTTTCTTATAATGTGTGGCCTCCTGTCTAAACATTTCAAAGATCAAGACACATCAATTCATTACTGTGGTTGCAATGTCATAAACAATGGATAATGGCATCAACGGATGAATTGTTGGAGGAGGTGGGTATTGCCATGTCCATTGTATGGGAGCGTAACTAGCAGGTATTTTTTATGAGAGCATCAAGTAGAGAGAAGACAGCAGATTGGGTATGGTGAGCAGGACAAGTATTGTCTGTTGTCTGTTGGATTTTTCATCTTGGTATCCTCATCCAGACATGGTCGCACAGGATTGAGACAAAAAAAGCAATTTGCTTCTGCATGTTCATGTAAGGAGAAGAGGGAAGACAAATCACCAGATGACTCAGACTACCGAAACCACTTCCTCATTAATTATTTATCTGGATATTTCAGAGGAAAGTGTTTTTCTGGGATCTGAATCATACATATTTTTGTTAAATATGAGAGTGTCTTCATTTTTAGTACTGTGGTACATCATATAGGTAGACACAGAGAGTACAAACTGATAATTAAGACCAGTTCATTAGTTATCAGGAAACTTACTTGACATATCATAAATGGGCCGGGAATGGGCCAGCCATTGGATCACATCTCAGTTCTTTTCACTTTATGGTTATTGCCCTGTTTTATCAGATACAAAAGATTCTGCTTGTCACTGATCCAAATGTATGTGGGTGTTGTTGAAGGGAAAGGAAATAAGCAGAATGTTTTATTTGGTGTTTTAAGACTCAAGTCACAATATCACTAGGACTGTAAGTCTTTTAATTGAACAGATGCCCATGGGTACTTTCTTGTCTTTCATGCTGGTATAACTCTTTTATTTTATTTTCTAAGTTTAAACCTCCATAGCTGAAGTGACACCAACACACCCAAAATAGAGGATGGAGGACAGCCTCCCGTTTTCATTGTTCTGTTGATAAACAAAGGTCAGTAGCTATATATATATGAAACAGGAAGCTACTATAGTTCCATCATTTCAATCAGTTCTTGGATAATATCTTTATGGTTCCCTTTTCCTTGATCTAGATCCTGGATTCCATTGGTGGCCGGTTCATACAGATAGCTTCATTTATACACCAAATAGATGCATAAGGAGCAAATGCTATCTATCAGTTGGAAAGGGGAGACAGGGGAGGGGCTGTCCACCCAGAAGCAGGAGGGAGGTAGGCTCTCCTAAGTAAAGGTGACTGAATTGGTTCCCTCTCCCCTACCTACTTCTTTCTCATATTCAAATACTCCACAGTCTTCTTTTTATAAAAATCTGTTCTATTATCTCAAAACAAATCATCAATATAAAAAACATGGATGATGTAACCTCAAACTAAAAAAACAGAAAACTCCCCAGCATATTTAAATATTAGCTCAGGGACTTTCAACCACAGAAGTGCTCCTTAGACTAGGGAGTGTTGGCATCCGGGCTTATGTATCTAGCTAGTGTCATCTGTGAATAAGCGGGAGCCCTTAGGAAGTGATGCCCAGTCTCATCGCTAAAACAAGTAACCATCACCTTCTTGGGGAATATTGCTAACAAAGAACCAGAAAGGATGAAGAAGGTTTGCGAAGGCATGCGGATGGTCCATTAGAGAACGGAAGACATGAGGTATACTTGGGTATCTAGTGTACAGAAAACCTGTGGTGGGGCAGGCATCAAAACAGATGAGGAAAATGTGATATTTATTGCCTGCCCAGGATAAAATCCATGGTCGTCTAAAGTGAAAGTGTAGTGCCAGGAAGTCCACAGTTCTTCCTGCTTTGTGGTAGGCTGGAGAGACTCTCCTGCCATCTACACCAAGGAAGACTGTTTTATAGAAACACATCAGGGCGTCTTCTTTTACCTTTTGACAAAATGAAACTGCATCCTTTGGAGTTTCCCACCCATTGCTCTCTTGGCCACTTCACTCCAGTACTATTTCATTACTTATTGATTTTTCAACTCCTTTCTGCGCGGCTGTAATTTCCACAAGTCCTTACAGCCTTCAGCGATTCTTAACACCTCAAGGTAGGATGGCCTCAAGGTAGGATCGGAGAGATAGTCGGCTACTGTCTTTTTGGGAATGATGAAAAATTGGTGACTTTCATTGTAAAGCAAGTACTTTTGGGAAGCCATGGTGGGAGAAAGCATAGCCTCACAAGAGGTCAGGGGCTACAATGGCAGGAAGAACAATCAACTCCAAAATGAATGAACTGCTGACTTTCATACAATTTTTATTTTAGAAATGAA